>JAWWEQ010000010.1:16122638-16176472 GCA_035583055.1 Torymus tubicola | reverse complement strand
TATCTATATATATATATATATATATATATATATATATATATATATATATATATATATGTAAGAACGGTAGCGATGATACGTTCGCGAATGCTTGCGTCGAATAAATCGTGCCGCTCGAAAGATGGATTTATTCGAAATAAAGCCTTTTTGTACGTGGGTGTAATGTAATGTGCATTGAAAATCGTTCATTCAGCAGTTGCTAAAGTTATACCGAGACAGAGAAATTAAAGTTTAACAATTGTCGCCAAACGGTTCTCTCCTCTCTCTCTCTCTCTCTCTCTCTCTCTCTCTCTTTTTAAAAATGAATTATATTAAAGCGTGGAAACACGCTCCATTGGTTATATATTCACGTCGAAAATGTTGATTTTTGCCATTAGCGCCGCTAATTACCGGACAGCAGTAGCAAGCGAGCGAGCGAACCAATGACGCGGCCGTCGCGTGGCTTTTATATTTGAATTAAAGTGTAATTTTACAACTGGAAGGGCAGTCCGAGAGAGAGAGAACGCGCGAGTAATCAAATTTCAGTCACCGTTATGCGGCTACATATATATTGTTTACAAAGGGTTCCCTGGGTATTTCCTTCCGTGGATATGATATAAATTCAGCTGTGCACGCTGCTTTCTCTCTCTCCCTCTCTCTCTCACTCCCGGTTCCATGTTCTTCTACGCCGCACTCGCATTCTAATTAATTTATAGTGACTAATTTCAGTGTGCGCGCTCGCGCTCGTGCTATATAGTGGAATTCAGGTTCTCTCTCCGGCAAGCGGATTACCAACTTACCGAGTGGTAAAGTGTGTAGGTTGTGTATATCTAGCCTTTTGCGTATTTCGCGGATGGTGTGTAGTCATCGATAATTATTTCGAAATGTAGGTGTGGAGATAAAGTAGAGTATAAATAAGATTTAAAGGTTTATATAGGTATTTGTTAATGATATTCCTTATTTTTCATTAAAATTGAAAGATATTTTTTTAACAATACAGTAAACGTAGTAAAAAATTATAATAAATTTACATATAATACTCAATCGTAAATTTATCCAAAAATTACATAATCCGAAACTATACAAAATTCGCTTTTTTCCCTTACCATTACACTAAACCCTTCATCATTCGCAATCAATCGTCATTCCCTCTATACGTCCATGTCAAAATCTCCCCCCCCCCCCAAAAAAAACAAACTTCGACAAAAAAAATCCTCGAATCAGCCCCAATTTCACACACACCCGAATTTCCCTTCCCTCCTTTCTCTCCCCCGAAAAAAGAAACACCCCACGTTCTCTCCCCTCAAAAAACTAGGTCCCCCTATACAACCGCCGCCCTAACAAGGACTTTTCGCGAAAGATCCTCTCACCCCGTTCCCTTCCTCCCTCTCGTGAAAATCCGGATCGATGCACGTTCTCTCTCTCCCTCTCTATATATATATGTATATGGCTTTCAATCGAGGGCGGCGTGCATGCAGGCGCCGTTGCTGCCGGCAGCGTATATATATATATATATATATCTATATATGTATATATACGTGTGCTCGCGTATTGTAGGCGCCACTCCCCGCGATCGAGCGCCGAATCCGAAATGTGTGCGGCGGCAGCGGCGGTGGCGGCGGCAGCAGCAACGCGCGAGCTCCGAGCTGCTGCTGCTGCGGATCCCCAGGCCCGCGGCGCCGCTCGCTCGCTCGCTCGCTCGCGCGCGCGCGCGCAGTCGTTGAATCGACCGAGCGACGCGCCAGGACTACGACGACTACGACTATTAGATGGCTTGGAGCCAAAAGCTTCTTACTGTCCGGCGAGCCAGAGCGAGTGAGAGAGAGCGAGCGCCTCTTTGCGAGTTCCCTTCTCCTATATACGTATATATATATCTATGTATACATGCATGTGTGTGTATGAGAGGGAAAGAGAGAGAGCGGATGTAGCAGTGTGCGCGGCTCACCGAAATCCTGGGTGCGCAAGCAAGCTGCAGCCCCGCCGGCGGCGGCGGTATAGCAACGGCGCTTCTTCTTCCGAGCTCCGCTGCACACGAGAGGGTGTGCTGTATACTTATCTCCCACCCGCGATCTGCATTCCTTCTTCTTCTTCTTCTACTACTATACTTCCTCCTCGTCTCTTCTTGCCGCGCCCTCTCTCCTACCTCTCCACCTACCTTCCCCCCCGCGAATTAACTCTCGCGACGATAATGCGCGCAGCTCCCCGCACATACCCCCGCGCGCGTGAAAGTATTCGAGAGGAAGTCGTGCGCGGAAATCTATGGCGCGGCCGCGTTGATTAAGCCTCCCTCGTCCTCGTCTACTACTATATACTGCACGTGCGCCTCTGGCTTTTCGAAATTCAATTTTTTTCAATTAGTATTAGGATATATATATATATATATAGTGCAGTGCAGCCGAATGCATGTACTGAATACATATACGTGCGCGGATATAAGCTATAGCGTGACGTGCATTCGCAAAAAGTCCTCGTTCGATTTTGATGCGATTTCGGGGTGGATATGCGGGGTGAGGGCGACGACAGCGTGGGTGGGTATAGGATGTTACGTAAAGGTCGACGGTCTGCGAAAAATGGTTTATGTAACTAATAAGGGCGCAGCATATACGGGGAGGGAATTCTTCAAGGAAAAAATTCGGGGTGGAAAGGGTTTTACTATATACTTACCGTATGGACTGGAATTTTCAGAACCACCGTGTGGTTGGTGAGGTATTTAAAAGCGTCGAGGATATCTTATGTGGGTTTTTTTGGAGGAGGGAGGATTGAGGGGAAAAAGGGGAATGTGTCTCGATCTGAAAATAGTGTGTCGAAAATAAGCGGAATTCGAGAATATATATATATATATATAACGTCAGAGCGATATGTACATATAGCAGGACCGCTGACGCCGCCACAGCAACGCTGTGTGGAGTTTATGAATGACATTCGTATTTATACGAAAAAATAAATTTTACACATACACATATATACACATATATATATCTCTGTCTCTGGTACTCTACATAAAATTCATTAAAATACTGTCCGTCATAAAGCATCGCGAGCGGAAGACAGTCGTCAGTCTTTCGCTCTCGTACGAGCGTATTTTGTTTTTTTATTTTATATTTGCGCAATTGATTTATATATTACTTCTTTCCGTGACATTTTCGAGGTATAAAGTATTATACAGAGTGAAATTAATGGCCGCGTATATATATATATATATATACACACACATTTTCACACACGTGTATAATTTACTCAATGAAGATACAATTCACGCAGTGTGTCGGTGTATAAGCGATATATTTTATCGAGTAATAACTCACGATGTTAGATTACACTACGGCTAATAATTATTAAATATTAACAGAAATGGCACGTTTGTTTCAGTTATACCGTATTTTATATAGATATATATAAAGTTCACATTTCTTTTTTTGTCGTCTTCTTCCACTCGGCTATTCATTTTCGTTTTCTTCTCGCTTGCTCGCTTGCTCGCTTGGTTGGTCCCTTCTTCTTAAACGTCAGAAAACTATTTATTTCTTGTAAAGTGCGTTTACTTCTTGCACTGCAGTTTTTCCAACTTTTCCATTTTGAAGTCGCGCCCGAACGATGCGGCAAAGAACTTAATGCATTTGTAATGTCAATTCGAGGCGAAATTTATAATAAAAGTTTCAGAACGTATAGCTGTAGATGTATATATACAAATCTTTTCTCTTATTATTATTATTTGATTACACAGTCGGACAATTATTTACAACTCGATTAATTACAATAATATATACAAAACGCTGTATTTATACATTCGAAGCGTTTAAATTAATGGTTTGTGAATTATCGCAACACAATGCGGTATACAACAACAACAGTATAGTGTATCACCATTAAGTTTTATCATTTATAAAATCATTTACTTAATGCACTAAACACTCAGCTATATATATATATATACACATTTGAATACAAAACTGCCATCACCTTGTACCACATCCCGTATTATTAGCAAAGATCGCCCACCACTATATGCTTGAAGGAACACGGAGATGGTGTGTAATTCGAGAAGTGTCTAAAAATAGCATTTTTCATCTTTCACATCTCCAAATCCCGTACAATTATATATCACGTCGTTATACAAAAGCCAACTTCAACATATATATATAAACTTCGACAAAACCGTAACGAACCATTACCCACTTCCAACAGTTCTGCTCCGCTCCGTTAAAAAAAAAGTAATCGACTATTCCACTCGACAACCGCGTTCACGATGTTCATCCTCGAAAACATACATCCGACAATACACCCGCGATGCTCACTCGAGAGCCGCATATCGCGAGCCCACAAAAGACCATCTCCCTCTCTCTCTTATATATATACACCAAGCGATATTCGCTCGCGTCTCTGCAAAAAATAGGACCCAAGTATAAAAAAAAAGAACCAACAAACAACCTCCGCGCACACGATGACTCTTACCCTGATATATACCATGATATATACCAACCGCTGGTCGTCGTCGTCGTGCAGTATATATACTTATACTCCTCTACTCTACTCGCGCATCGTCGCCTCCACCGCGCTAGCTCGTAAACAGAGCGCGAGCAGAACGAGCTGCTGCTGCTGCTGCCCGGGCGTTGCTGCAGTATAACCGCCCGATAATGCAGCAGCAGCAGCTCGAGATTCGCCGATATTTTTCTACAGACCGCCTCGTAGTCGTCGTCGTCTCAAAGTCGAATTCTCCTCCCCGGTCAGAGTCGTTCGTTTTCTTCTTCTTTTTTCCTATCCGCATTGCACTGCGCAGTGCTGCCGGCGCGCGGCCGATTCAATAAGTTCGTCGAAGTGTGGATTTTTCTGATTAGCCGGGGCGAGCGCGCGCGTAAGGCGCGAAGGAAAAGTTGGACGCGCGCGCGTGATCGTCCTGCCGAATGAAGTTCCGGATTGGCGAGTAAGCGCGGCGGTATAGCGGTACGCCTTTGTCTTATTTCCTTAAAAGTTGAGACGACGACGACGACGACTGTGCTCGTAGTAGTGGTTTTATCCTGAAGCAGTTGCCCTGGGATATACTTACGTATATATATATATATATATACAGATATATAGAATTGTACCAGGCACGTTCAATCATTCGTAGCATGCTTTGGTCGGTCCGTATGTATATATATATATATATATAAAGAACCCAGAAGAAGAAATGCAGTACTCGACACCTTTTGACTGTGCTAAATTCCCGTGATGTTACGCGCCGTTTCGTCTCTTTTCGAAATCGAGATATATACCCACTGTACGATCCGCATGTGTGTATATAGAGAGATAGACGAAAGAGAAAAAAAAATGCCGCGAATCCACGCACAAAGCGCGACAATGATAACGATAAGCCTCTCTCCCTGCGCGCGCGTGCCGTATATATATGTGTGCACAACCCTCGCGTATATGTGTGTGTGTGTGTATAGATATTGTTGGTTCACTCGCTCTCTCTCGCAGCTCGTGCGGGGAAAAGCTGACGTTTCGCTTACGTGCGAAAACTGCCGAGTGGTGTGCGACGTATATATATATATATAACGCGTCGTATATAGTCGCTGTATCCTCGTCTAGATGGATTTATCGAGCCGCCGCCGTCAAGCTATATACCGGGCCGGGCGAGTATAGACGATGCTTTTGCCGCGCGGGAACTTTAACTCTTCGCGCAGCTCTTTTTACCACCGCCGACGCCGCCAAGTCGTGTCGTGCAGAAGACTCCAAAGACTTCGCGCGTATAGGCAATTAACGAAGCGCCCCGGTAGCTGCGCCTATACTATACTATATATACGCGCTTAATTCAGTTATTCTTCTCTCTCTTTTTTTTCTATATACTACTCGGTTAACGAAAAGTGTGTTTAACACGCGCGCCAAAGCGAAAAGGAACGAGAGAGAGAGAGAGAGTAGTATATATATAAACCGAGCAGGAACGCGTACGCGCGCGAGAGAGAGCGGAAATAGCCCTTGTAACCGGAGAACCTATATCTGGGATTTCGTCCGCGCCGCCCTATTTTTGACTCTCCACGTCGCGCAGCCGCTGCCGGCCGTCGTCGTCGTCGTAGCAGCGCGCTTCTCCTTTTTTCCCTCTCTCTCTCTCTCTCTCCTCTCCCCCCTTTCTTACGCGCCGATTTATTTTCGACCACGCGCGCTGCGTGTCTGGCGATGTCGGCAGCGGCAGCTTCGTACATATATGTATATATAACAAAATCTGCACAGTCAAAATGTACAATATCGTGGTATATGATATGGATAATTATATAAAATAAGATTGGTTCTTACCCACTCTGCTTATATAGATGTATAATATGATATATGTATAGATTATATATACACACGAATGTATTCTTCCTTTCCGTTATTATATATTGACTGATGAAGGTGACGATGATGTATACGTGATCGATGACAAAAATCGGCAAAAAGAAATCGTTGACTAGCCAGAGCGCGGCTCCATACTTCTTTACATTCCATACGTCACATGCACTATGGGAAGTAAGGAAGCACGGAACAGACGCTCGGCTCTCTTATCTTCTTCTCTTCTATATCTTCACAAGCTGCGATCGTTGCTACTCTATACCGGTATACAACTTCTCTCTTCTTTACTCGATCGGCGCTACCGGCCGACTGACTCCACTGTTAGCGTTGTCTTCACTCGTGACCTGCGCCCTCCTCCCTTCCCAAAAATCGTCTACTCTCTCTCTCTCTCTCTCCTCCGCGCTTAAGGAAAATCGGAAGAGAGAAAGAGTGAGCAAGCTCCCTCATCCTCCTCGGCCGATCGCCCCGAACTGAATGCCGAGACTGGCTACAGGCTACTTACGACGTCGCCTCACTCTCTCCTCTCTTCGAGCCCTCTAAAAATGGCCGGCGCCGCTGCTGCTGCTGCTGCACGCGCGCGCTCCGGGGGTGTGTGTATGCGTGCGTGCGTGCGTGCGTACCGTATGTGCGGCTGCTGCTGCTACTGCTACTGCTACTGCTGTTGCTGCCTCCGGCAATGTAAGCTTACACTTGAGGAAGAGGGACTAACTCTCTCTCTCTCTCTCCCTCTATGTGTGCTCTCCCGCTTCGATGCTATATGGTTCCCTCACGCTTACTCTCTCTTTCTCACTCTCACTCGCGCCAAATTTGTCTTTATCCGAAAATAGCAGCGCGAGCGAGCGCCCGATGGTCTTACTACTACTACTACTACTACTATACAGCATGCGGGGTATAACGTCGCGAGAGAGAGAGAAAGAGAGAGAGAGAGCCGCAACTATTCCTGGCTATGTGCGCGCAGGCTACTTCTCGTCTCGTCTTCGCTGCTGCTGCTGCTGCTGGTATTGCACGTATACCACGACGACGATGACTTTCTTCTTCTTCTAAGCTTACAACACATTCGTGCAGCGACGTTCAACGCATCTCGGATTCGCCAGGGTTGTGGTGCGTGGATATCACGCGGATGATGTGATTCACCGAGCGACCAGTAGGTTTATAGGGTTATTTTAGGAGCCGATGTTTACCGCCGAGTGGTATATATATATATATATATATATATATATATATATATACAGCGATGTGGCCCGCTACGGCGTGTAGTATATGTAGGGTGACAATTAATAGAAGTTGTTTACAATTGCAGGGGTTGCGGGATATATTTTTTTTGGATATAGATTGTTAAGGTGTTATAGTTATGTATAAAGAAGGGAAGGTGTAGGATATTAATATGGATGACCAGTGCAAGGGTATTTAAAGAACCATTTGAGATGAACGGAGAAAAAAATACAGCGCGGGAGAGCGAGAGCGGGGGATAGTGTATAGTGTAACGTTACACGTAATACCCCCGCGTGTTTCTCCCGAAAGGCGAGCGCGCGCGCGCTTGCGTCTATTTAAAGTACGCACCGCGCGGCTGAAAACTCAATTTATTTGTACGACGCGCGCGCTCGCTTGACAAACACGCGTTTTAAACGATACGAACTTGTATACGCATCCCTCCTATATTGCTATTACATAATTAATTTCCTTGGTTTACCTTCTATTTACAATTCCCCTCCCCCCTCCCCGCCTTTGAATGTATATCCTCGAAAATAATCGTTTATGCATCGGCACATACTTCATACATATATACTTATTATAATACAATCGAAATTATCGATCATACTGATCCATATAACATTCTAGCACGTCTCAGATTTCCGATTTTTCGATCTTTTACGGTACGGATGTGCTTTACGACACCAATATCCCGCGAATGCCACTATTTTCAGATCCTTCTCTCTCTCTCTTCGAACGTATGAATGTATGCATTTCGCACTCTCGTGCTGCGCCGTGTGCGCCGGTATGCATACATCTCGAAGACTATGTAAGATATCGCCGCCGCGCTCTGCGACCGCTACCGCGAAATTTTCGTGCGCGCAGGAAGAGCTGCTGCTCGCGAGCTGCAGCAGCTCTAAAACATGTGACCCGAAATGAACCTTTAGCTTTTTCCCTTATATGCCGCAAGCGCCGCGCATGAAATCGATCCAGCTGAACGAGCGAGCACGCGCGCGCTCTAGTTTTATCCAAACATCATAAAAGCAGATTAAGCGCGCGAGAGTATAGGAACCGAGAGAGTATAAGCTGCGTGAGTTTGGGTTATATCAGGGTTATAGGGATAACCGTTTTCATAGAGCCTCTCTGTGTGTATGTGTGTGTTTGTGCGGGAATTTTTAATTAAAGGTGTATCCCTGCGGACTTGTAAGGAACTTCGTTAAAGAGCTTTTAACTTTTGAGGGTTCGCGAAAATGTATTTGATATCGTTTACGAATAAACTTTAGGTGATTTTCTTTTTCCACTCTGAATTATGTCCCAGTGTTATATATACACGTGCACAATCGAGTAAATTTCGAGTAATTTAAGCACGACGCGTGCATATACTTTTTTGTCGTCATGATCCGTATATATATACGCGAGCTTGGATATGTTATGTATCAGAAGTTTAAGGCCATACGCGCGCGTATTGTTTGTTTCATTAATCACAGCGGCGTTAACACGACGCTGTATATAGCTCGTCCCCGAATGCAACGACATATAAAAAAACAATTTATTTTCGCCGGGACTTTTGAATTTTTATTTCAATTTATTTCGCTGTTTACGCGCGTCTATACGAATTATTACGCGCCAGTGTAGCGTTCCACTTTAACGCGAGCGCGAATGAAATGTTAACACGGACACATCAGCGGCATGCTACTGCTACTGAATTTTGGTACATGCGCACAGGATTCGTGTATTTTTATCGCAATTATATATTGTTTATACGTCGACCTGAATTTCGGTGGGACGCGGTTTTTACCGATTTTTCCTGTTCGTCCGTGGAAATTCGAACCCTCGAGATGCTCGATATTGAAAATGCTACTTTAGGACAGAGGGAGAGAGAGAGAGAGAGTGGAGATACTTCCGGGTACGAGGTAGAAGCATGACGCATCGCCGAGTATGTGTGTGTGTCTAGTCCATTTTCTAACTGCAGAGATGGAGAGGAGAGACAGAGAGATGGTCCGGGGAAAGAAATAGGCTTTTTGTATAGATGGGGATAGTAAGAATTGCCTTTTTTTTATGGTCGAGTAATATCCTGCGGCAGTTAGATTTCCGCAAGCGCGTTATCAATTGCGGTAGGAGTTTTATCTATAATGGGTTGGAATTATTTATAAACTATGTATATATGTATTAGCGGTCATTCAAACTTTATTGTAGATATGTTAACGTTACGATGATATATAATTGACGTTCTTTTTTTATATTTACTATCGAGGAATGCATTTCATTGCAATATCAAATTAGAGATAAATTTATGGTACAAGTCGTTACGAGGAACATAAATGAATCAACAGAAAGCGCGGTTTATCGTCACAATGGCTATTTGTAAATCGCGAGAGATCTAAAATAAGATACAATTAAATTTCTGAATGAGAATAAACTTATAAATTCTCTCTCTGGTAAAGTGAATTGACAAAATACTTGGCAACTCCTGTTTCACGAGGATAAAATCCCGCAAATAACAGTTAAAAATAACAAGTGTGTAATAATAAGTCGCCAAGAAATGAATCTGAAAATTGATAGTACTCTAGTTAGTGCATTTAGAAATGATGTATATATACATTGGAAAAGTCGTTTATAAAATATGATGAGAAATTCGATAAAATTTTTTATATTTCAGTTTGGTCGATTGATTTTGAAAAATCGCTATATACGTTCTATATAACCAAACGAAAATCTATTAAGGTCGACCGAGCAGCTATTGGGTATTTTTTTATTTTTTATTTTTTCGAAGTAGAAGCGACATCTCCCACAGTCATGTTAAAATGCACGCTCAGGAGGTCGTGCTATCCCCCTGCAACTTAAGATCAAAGTGTCGTCCCTTTGCCTTGGGGAGCTTAGAAAAAAAGAGAAGTCACGGAAAATTCCTTCGAAATTTTATTAAAGCGAAATTACGTATTTTTGATCGTAAAACTCAATAATAATCGGTTCGTTAAATAAAAATCAAAAGAAGTCGATAAAACGTTATTATTAAGGGAATAAAATCTACTTTGAAAACACAATAGTATATGTATAATTGAAAGGTGAAAGTAAACAAGCACACGAGATATATACATATATCAATATTTACATTTTATTTGAAATCGTCAATTTAATTCGACGCCATGAAATTTTATCGTTCGTGTAATACAGCACAACATTTGTACCCGATGTGATTCGCAATCTTTCTCAACCGCGAGACTTTTACGAACCGTACGCGAATCGATGTACTTTCGCTCTTTTTATATACTTATTTTTATTATTACGTCACTTTCGTTCAACTCAATTATTCAGACAATAAAATATTACAATCGTTTAACGATGTATCACCACCATTTTTATCGGTTGTGAATTTTTATCGGTGCAAAGAGCCTAATTCGCTAACCGATACCCTTTGCACCGATAAAAATTCACAAATAATGCACATAGCCGGAGGTATACATATCGATTGTTGAATATTCTCCGCAGCTGCGCTTCACACACACACATACACCGGATCCTCTCTTTCGAAATGCATCCATCACGGGTCTTTAATTTTTGAGGAAGCCGGCTTTTCGTGCGAACGCGCTCGCGTCGGGGAAATGCATCGATTTTCGTTTCCGTCCATAGCTACTCTATACTCCTCTCGCCGCGTCGACCGAAAACGAGAAAGAAAAACCCTGAGAGGTGCTGCAGCACACATGTGTGAGTATATATATATATATATATGTACGTGTCTATACGTATGTGTATGTGTGCGTGTCTCTCGTCTCACTCGTTTCCGGTGGTGAAACCATCTTTAGACAGAGAGAGAGAGAGAGAAGGCTTTCGTTACAGATGTGTTTTAAAGTGATATACGTTGCCGAGAGAGAGAGAGAGAGAGAGAGAGAGAGAGAGAGAGAAAGGAAATTTCGTTTTATCGGCTCGTCAATGCTATAATTACGATACGTTCGATACGCGGCTGCACTATCTAATGAACCTTTCGCTCGCTCTTTTCACTAGTTATATTTTTTTTTGTACGTTAGTTGAGATGCGTAGAGGCTACGCGTGCACAGCGGGTTAATTTTAGAATTAAAAATAGTTTCGGTACGTGCGTACGTGCGTGGTTGCCAAAATTTTTTTGTTTTTTGTTGTCGCCTGGTATTTATAGCACGGGTTTGTTTATTTGCGCGCAAACAATGGTTGACGAAATTGTAAGAGGATTTCTTTTCTGCGTTTTTCTTTTTACTTAACCCACCGTTATAAATTAGTTTCTTTTTTTCTAATTTAAAATTATCTGAATTTACTTAATAAACTCGAACCGATTATATATATGAACCGTGTAATAAACAGAAATTATTTCAACCATTATTAATGTAGCTGTTGAAACGCTTAACGATAAAAATAAACGCGAGAAGGAAATGGAAGCTAAAAACTCGGCGATTCACTCGTTTCTTACTAATCTCATTTCTGCCATCTACAAAAACTTTTAATAAAGAAGCGTTTCAACGAAATAAACGACCTCTTTTAATATCATACCTCTTCTTCACTGCCAACAAGTATACACGTTTTATAATTGTTATCTTTTTCTCTTTTTCATTTTTACTGATCATTCGCTCGTTGAATTATATCAATAATACCTGTATTATCCATCTCACACATTAATCCTCGAAAGTATATATTACACATGCACACATCGCGAACAACAACCATCTAACAACTATTTTAAACTCTTACCTAAAAATATACCACGCATAACCGACGCGAAAACCTATGAAACTCAACACACACACACAGATATTATTTTCCACGTCCGAACGTAAATTCCCACACGCCTCTCTGCACCGAATCAACCGGGTCATCGCTACCGCACTTTGACTGACAGACATGCATATATATATATATACACACTCACGTACAGTGAAACCTCGCGGGCCCGCGCGCTTACAGCTCACGGAAACGCGTACATATATATACACGTACACATATAGATAATGCACGCGTGTATCCGCCCATATATACACACACACACATACATATGTTAAAAATCTTAAAATCCACGCGCGATACAGTAGCAGCAGCACACAACCACAGCTATTTACACGTATAATCGAAAAATAAAACACAGAGTGGTCACTTACCTCACGCACCACATACGCGTTATATATGCGTGTTCTCTCACGGAGACGTCGTCGTCGTCATTGTCGCGGACAGCCAGCCGTCGTCGACAAGCTATGCGTATATACCCGCAGCAGTTCGCCTGCTCTCTTTCTCTCTCTCTCTCTCTCTCTTTCGCTCGCTTGCTGCTCTGCTCGCGCCCGCGCGCCCGCGCGCGCGGGAAGGAGTGCCGATAATCGGGCCGGAAATAGCGTCACGCACACGAGAGCGCGAAAATACGCGGGGGCCTACTCTCATGATTCTCTCTCTCTGTCTCACTCTTACACTCGCTTGTTCGTGTATTATATACATATATATATATATACGTGTACGGTGCTCGATGGAGCGCGGCCAAAAGAATTAAGACTCTCCGAGGTTCGATGCTAAAAAGTGTGTGTGTGTGTGTGTATATGCTGCGCTTCCTTGCGAATATAAAATATATTGGGGTATGGTTATATGGGTGTATACACATACACATATATTTTTGTATATGTACAGGCATTAAAGTAAAAAGTTTTTCTAACGATGACCCGCGCGGGGGCCAGTCCCAACGTAGTCATGTATATATATATATATATATGCAGCACATGGGCCAACACGTGCGCACCAGCATCTGGCCCTCCTGCTGTCCCCATGATGCGTGCAGATATCACATGTTTTTCTCAGCTCTCTCGCTCGCTATACGCCTTAAAACTCATCTCACATGATGTCTATATATTCTCAAATACCACTATATACTATACTATACTATATACTAATATATATCTCCGAAATATTATACACATATTATTCTCACATGTTGTGTGTGTGTATTGACCCCTCACGTCCGTGATTTTTCTCGAACAGTGCGATGCGCGTCCTGCTGTCCAAACTACCACGACCCTGGATCGTCGACGAGAAGAAGGACGATGGTTACACGGCTCTACATCTAGCCGCTCTGAACAATCACGTGGAGGTTGCCGAACAGTTAGCTCGGGCCGGTAAAGCCGACCTCGACCTGCAGAACGTCAATCTACAGACGGCCCTTCATCTAGCCGTCGAGCGCCAACACACGCAGATTGTTCGGGTAAGTGTATATGCGTGTCTGTGTATGTGTATGTAGAGAGATATTTTACGATGGGTAAGAGAGAGAGAGAGAGAGAGAGAGAGAGTGGTAAGGTAGTGCCGGTATGGTATATGTATATATGTTGGAACACTATAGAAGTTGAGAATTACTTTGAGCTGGTAGCTAGCCGAGGTATATACGGCGAAGGAGGGTATATAACGGGTGAGAAGGAGCGAATGACTTAGTCGAGAGGGTCTGTGAAGGTGCTAACGGACCCCCGGGGCCGAGTACATATATATGGAGAGTTGCGCGCTAGCGCCCAGAGTGTAATGAACAGTACGCTCCCCTCTCAGCTAGTTTCTGCACTCGCGGAAGGTTTAAGCGGTCGCGAGGCTAAGAAATTCCGGAGAATGGCTAAGATTAATATGGCCGATGGGGGTGGGGCGTGGGTGGTTTTGGTTTAGAACGAGGTGAAAGGGCTGATATGTGTTATATAGAGAGGTGGATATGGGCAAGGGGGAAACGAGTATAAGGATGACTGATAAATTTTTGAGAAAATTTGGAGGGTGGAAGGGGTAATTTGAATATGGTAGGGTAGGGATTTGTAAGGTGGCTGCAGGGTGACTTGAAATTGTGGAGGAGGATGATGGGAAATATTTTAAGGGATAATGGGGTAAGAGGGGAGTGGAATGACTTTTGGAGAATGATTTTGATGTGTAAAAAATTAAATTGTCAAGGGGGAATTGGAGATTTGATATAGATATAGTGGGGTGGAAAAAATTAAAAGAAAATATAATGTTGGTAAATTTATTTGAAAAAAAATTAAATTATATTATTATACTAGTGAAAAGTAATTCTCAACTTTTCTATGTAATTTAAAAAAAGTATATATATTCATAAATAACTTGTCAGTAATTTCACAAAATATATTGCCTTTCCAACTCTCCGATAACCTATAACATTAAAAGTCACCTCATTTCCGATAAATTTTCCAGATCAACCCGTCACTCAAACCCCTTTTTAACCTTATCATTTTGTTTTATCGAAACCCCCTTTTCCCCCCGCAAAAATATTTAAATATTCTTATCCGCATATATACTACACACACATACACATATAATACACGCGTATACGATACATCTCCTCCGAACTTTCCCCAGTGGGCTCCCCCTCCCCCCATGGATACTGACGAGATATTGAACGATGAAATTTCCCCGGTATTCCCAAATTGAGTATCGAGGTGAACGCGTGCGCGTCCCTCTCTCTATCCTTGCGAAGCAGCGCTTTCTCTCTCTTCGCTGAATTTTGAGGAGAGGGAGAGAGAGAGAGACAGGAAGAGAAGTTACAACGACCCAAGTCATCACGCATGCACGTTACGTAATCAATAAAGCCAACAAGGTGTCCGATCCGGTCAAACCCTCGACTTTTCAACTGAGCCTTGATATAGATGTAAGATCGAATGTAATGATGTATTTTTTGGACGTATTACGAGAGGAAAGTTTTTAAATTTTAAATTTTCAAGTAAGATAAAAACTTGTATCGATGTTTTATTATCTATTGTTTCTTTTAAAAATTTTAATAATACGGTATGTCTCATTTTCAAGTGGAAATATATATTATTAAATTTGAAAAAAATGAATGCTCTTAAAGCTAATCTACCGCAATTAAAATTTTGCGCATAAAAGCTCACATCTCCTATACACACGCACACACATACCTTTTTCTTCGCTCTCATCAGATAACAATGATTAAAGCACACAATTTTTTCTCCCCCCAAAAGACGGAACATTCCCCTTTCCCAGCAAAAAACTTCCTCTAAAATTCACGAATTTCCCCTCGACGAAAATTCGTTTTACCTTTTCATAATCAGTTTTAATACTAATTGTTCTCCTTCTCTCAGCTCACCCCCCAAAAAAATGCTCCAATTTTTGCATTACTATACATTCCGCTCACGTATAGTCACCGCAAAACCGAACTAATTCTTGAAAATTGTTTTTCACCACCTCATAAATCTCAACCTCTGTGTCCGTATATAACAACAATCTAAAAAAGGCGCACGCGCACGTCTATGTGCATATATAAATATAAAATAAGCAAAACATAACATATAACATTATTATTGTACCTATACAGCTGTTGGTACGCGAGGGTGCGAATCTGAACGTAGCCGACAAGGACGGTGACACACCGCTACATGAGGCACTACGTAACCATACCCTATCACAGCTGCGTCAACTCCAGGACGTACAGGATGTCGGTCGTCTACTTATGGGCCTTGGTGCCCAGGGCCAAGACAAAAAGAGCAGCTCGTTCATTGCTTGCTTCCTAGCGGCGCATGGTGCCGATTTAGAATTGAAGAATAAGAAAGGACAAACGCCATTGGACCTCTGTCCTGATCCGAATTTATGCAAGACCCTGACCAACTGCCATAAGGACAAGGATGAGTGAGTATAGTGGTGGTTTTTGGTTGCGTTTCTTTTCTTTTTTTTTTTGTTGTTAAATATTGATAAGAGTATATATTATGTTTGAGCTTGTTGCCAAATCGACCGTTTCCGAATTTTCCGTTCGCGAACATTTAGTTTAGTGATTTATTTATATTCGTCGGTAGTCGTTGCAACGTCGGGCACGAAGCTTCTGCATAATGTATATCGACATACATCATGCAAGTGACGCGTGACAATAGTGTCGAATGTGCGACGAGTGCAAACAATTACCAAAAACTAAACGGTTCAAGAATTCAACGAACACGTTCGTAACTCGCCTGCTCGAATAAATAGTAAACGATAAGGTTTTATTTTAACAATTTTCATATATCGATTTTTACTTTATAATACTCGGTTCTTCTTCTTCTTCGCACGCGTAATTAGTTTCGAATTTTCTCATTGCAACCACTCTCCTCCTCATTTCTCTTAATTAATGATCTGACTCCGAATGGGTCTTTTTCTCTCTCTCTCTCTCACTCTGTGTGTCTCAACCTCTCTAAGACTTAATCGTCCAAACGCCGGGCCATTTTTTCGAGACTTAATGCACAAGCGCGACCAGTGAATGGTATATATAGAGCGGGGCTAGGGTAATTTCGTACGGCTGATGGTATGGGGGGGAGTGAAAAATAGACGGCCATCCCTCGGAATGACATTTCCGAAAGACTGACGGCAAGGATTTTTTTTTTCGTCGTTCCTTCTCCGGCGCGGGGGGAACTTTATATACGTTCACTTTATCGTGATTTCGGGTGCAAGGGGGAATTTTCACGCCGGTGACTCGAATTTGTCTACTTTAATTCGCGCACGGTATACGTAGAGGGGTGAGAGAAAAAGAGAGAGAGAGAGAGAGAGAAAAAGGTGAGATGGAAATTATAGGAGAGAAAAGTATAATGTGGTTGAAAGAGAACCAAGCGAGTGAGCCAAAGCTACGACCGCAGTATAGATCCGTCGTGTCAAATGAACAATTCAATCGCGGCCAAGCCAGCTGTCGATTAATAATTATCCGAGCTGCATTGTCAGATCCACGAAGAATCCTGCGTCTCATGTATATACATATCTCTTTAATATTTCTTTTTTCCTTTATTTCATAAAGTAATTGGTATTCTGCGAACCGGAATATACGCGATAATTGCGAAACATAAGCTGTTTTATAATTAAAAACGTAATATATTAAAAAAGATCATTTCACTCGATACCAGTAATGGTTCTATTCCGTTTAGAAAATACGAATATAATTATTATTTGAACGAACCATTAAAATATTTGCGTTACATTTACAAATATAGATGTACGCCTCCACACACACACATACATATACTATATACAAATTAAACTCGCTCGTATTTAACAAAGTGTATCCTCGCTCAACCGCTACATATATATATCTAAAATTTTAAATAATTTCATCATACCTGCCATCACCACCGCGCAGCCTCACGTTCATCACGCGTTCGCTACCACCATCACCACCGCGGTGCTATACCCACTATATATATAACACCTGAATAACCCAATTTACTGACGGCGTACCCTCATTTGCATAGACGCATTGCTTTTACCCGCAGCCACGATCCGGAGATCACAGTACCATTCACCGGCATCGACGAGTGCCTCGTCTGCTCGGACACTAAGCGCGAGGTACTGTTCAGTCCCTGTGGCCATATCACCTGCTGCAACACCTGCGCGCCACGCGTCAAAAAGTGCCTGCTCTGCCGCGACAATGTTGTCAGTCGTAATAAGGTAACGTATATTTATATAGAGAGAGAAATTTTCGTTTTTATTTATAGAACATGTATATATACACACGTAATATTATTTACGAAAAGGTTTCTCTTGGTTCTTTTTTTCTTCTTCGTCTGTACGGATGTAATTGGAGGGGTTGTGGATGGAATAAAGTTTTTACCGTCCGGGAGAGAGAGTCGAGTATACGTTATTGTAATTGAAATGTTGAAAGAGAGAGAGAGAGAGCGGAGAAGATTGCGCAAGTCGTTAGGAGGGTTAAGGGCAGGGGAGGTGGTCTGAAAAAAAATGCTCGTTTCTTCGGGTTAATTTCGTGGATATATATATACGAAATTACTTATATGGCTTGGGAGTCGAGGGAGGCAAGCCAAATGTGACTGAAGATGCTTACATAATATCCGAATGTCTCCCACAAAGTCGAGAGAGAGAACGAGCGAGCGAGCGCGCGGCGTGGAAAGAATTCTGAAGTTCTAATAATATATGTGTACGTACACGGGTTTGAATATAGCCATAATAGCGTTCGAAGCGTTATAGGGGGGACATTTAAATTCTTTATTTGGTTAGTTGCAAGAATAAGCAATGGCTATTTTCCCAGTATATATATAGAGATTTTTCTACTATTTTTCTTACTTGGTAGACAAAAAACTATATATTATTATTAAAATTTTACTTGTAAAGACATTTTTTCAATTGTAATTTTGACAATTCATTAAAATGTCCCGTAATTTATTGTGCCAAAAAAAAGGGGTAGTTTTCCCATTGAACACGCTGCATCCATAACTAATAAAGGCATAATTAATTTTTCCTAGATCTGAATCATCCTTCATCTACGAATCGCCTCCCATATATTAAAAGTGTCAAAACCACTTTATGATGAATCGTTTCATTGAATGCCTGATTTTGACTTAAATTATTTCCCCACATTGAATAAGGCTGTGGAAGCGACGGAAAGAGGGGGGGGGGGGAAGAGGGGGTGTGATGCCAGGGGAAGGATTTTATATTCAAACTAAACTTTGGTCCCTCCCGGCGATCCTTTAAAACGGAATTCCATTTATGTATTTGGTGCTTATTTTGCATAAACAATTTTCGAACCTCAACATATATATATAAACCGTGGTCGGAAAATTCAAACTCATTTCACACTCTCACTTGAGATCTTAATTCCCCGTTCCACACGTACAAGAGGTTTAAAAAAAGAAAAAGAAAAAAAAGAGGAAAAACTTCAATATCCCGGGGAAGAATAAAAAAGAACACGAGAAATTGAGAAAACTTTAGCGCGCAGCGTCGGCGTTGGCGATTTACGAGCTCTGGTCGTAATTACAGATCGAGGAGTGCATCGTGTGCTCGGACCGCAAGGCAGCGGTGCTGTTCCGTCCGTGCGGCCACATGCTTGCCTGCAACAGCTGTGCCACCCTGATGAAGAAGTGCGTCCAGTGCCGGGTGTCGATTCAGCACATGGTGCCACTCTCGGTATGCTGCCGAGGTGGTGCAGCTACAGGCGATGCTACCTACGTCAAAGGCTGCAATGCTACAGCAGCAGCAAGACAAGCTGCAGCAGCAGCAGGAGCTGCTGGTGGTAGTGGTACATCCTGTAACGACGATACACCCGGGAGCTCAGGTAACGGTGAATATACCAAGATGACCATCGCTGCAGCTGCACTAGCCGAAGCGACCAATAGCATGGAGAATAGTGTCGAAGGCGATAAGTTGGCCGTTGCGGCGAATAACGCGGCTGCAGCAGCGGTTGTAGCTGCGGCCTCCGCCGCCGCAGCCGCGACGACGTCAACGACGACGACAACACCGGTGGCGGCGGCGGCGACGGCAGCAGCAGCGGTTGCAGCGACGTCGAATGCCGCGGTTGCAGCGGTCGCTGCTCAAGCTGAGGGTACGCTCATGAATAACGGTAGCCGGGATACGTCGCGCAGCGATATTAGAAAGCTACAGCAGCAGTTGCAAGATATCAAAGAACAGGTAGGAGGAGATGATCTGGTGCTTTTATTTTATTAGATATATAGATGTACACGGAGAGCTCAATTTAGCTATGATATGGTACGGAGGCTCGCGCTATATAGAAGGCATAAATTTTTGTTTTACTTGAGTAGCACGGAGTGTCCATGTAAGTGTAAAGTTAGTATTAGTACTACGGTGGGATAACATGAAGCCTACGAAAGTATAAGATTCATGCTGGTATAAGTCCAGTGCCACCGCACTTCCACATGCGCCGAAAGCAGCGAGTCCATATACCACGAGAGCATGGAATTCGTGCAACGCAACTGTTCGATTGCAAGAATCTCATACTACCGTGGTATATGATCAGCTCTTGCTATTGACGCGTGCGACAGTTTCTAAGCTACACTGGTGGAGCTACTCTCCGCGCATATATTGTGTTTACTTATGTATATAGCAGCGAGGAGTATCATGCTGCACGTGCTAAAATTCATACGCTAATAGTATAAACCAACAATGCTTTATTATGCTGACGTAGCTTAAATGAGCGTTCCGTGTATGTATTATAATTTTTATGTATATTATATGTGTAATATTTGTGCGCTATTGATAAGGTTTTGGATCTAGTGTTGCAAACTTGGTGGAGGAGGATTATCAAAGATACTTTTAAAGATACCCTGATGACCTATAATTTGCCTGTATTGATCTATATATATGTATACGTTTATACTTTAATTTACATTTTAACTTTTTTATTTTTCAATGAACACTCGATTTATAGAATTTACACTATATAATTTTGTGAGTATTTGGTAAATCTAAGCTAATCTTGGTGGTGTTCTCGGCTATTTCAGACAATGTGTCCAGTGTGCCTGGATCGCTTGAAAAACATGATCTTCCTTTGTGGCCACGGTACGTGCCAAATGTGCGGCGACCAAATGTCCGAGTGCCCGATATGCCGCAAAGCCGTGGACAAGCGCATTCTACTCTACTGAACCAAGACTGTTGACTACTTCCTGTTGAATCTGGAAATACTCTATTATTATGAAAAAAAAGATAACAAACGTTGCGTCGAAACGTTTCTTCAATCGTGGGACACAGAGAGATATGAAAGATAAAAAAAGAAACAAAGAAAAAAAAATAATAAGAAGAGAGAACCACTGAGACTGCATTCGCAATAAGCTTGCGCGAAATTTGAAGCTAAGCATTCAAAATTATTCTCTCCTTTGCGAATTGGGTTCAATCGATGAAAAAAAAAACAGAAAAAAGTAACCGATTGCACCGTAGAAAAAGAAAGGCTTGACTAACGATTTCTTCCTGTATTAGACTTATTGATGGCATTTTGTTAATCATTCTTTTTTTTTTGTTCTTTTGATTTTTTTTTTTTTTTTTAGACTTTTTGAGACTTTGGAAACTTTTATTTCTAGACTTTACAGCCGTGTTGTATTTGTTTTCTATAATGAGTTTACAAAGAAGTCACAGGTGTAATGGAGTCGTTCAGCGAGAACAGTTGTTTTACTGTTAATATTAATGGATATATTGTTAAGATGGACAAAGATATAATTTTCATTTAATTATTGAAACTGATTTATCGTAATTTTGATTAAGTCAGTAAACTTTGATATGCATGAAATATATTGTAGTGGAAACATTTCATAGGTTATTCAGACCTTCCTATATATTACTATTAAATAGGGCCTGCTATTTATTCAAAGTAATTGCAAGCGTAATTGCTATCATTCGCAAAACAAAAATAATATATGTACTTACAAATATTATTTAACATTGCAAAAGGAATTTTCTTCCATTCATTTAATAACATATACCCGAGATTTTTTTTCCAAGAAATAGATATATACGTATGTATACGTATAAGTGTAATAATCTCATACATACAGTAAATTAACCAGTGAATTAACGAAATAAGTAATTTCAAATTAATATCAAAGGCTTTATTGATTATTCACGTTTACTTTAAGCATTGGAAATTAAAATTATTTTGCATAAAATTACAACTTTAATTTAAAACTAGAATATGATACTGCTATTATATAACGGCTGTGAATATACTGCTAAATTAATAAAAAAAATATCAGAAAGGTATTAATTTGACATATTTGAAAGATATTAACAAAACTAAAGTTAAAATTTTTTTAGTTCGCTATTAATCTTAGTAACTAATTTTTAATTTATTTGGTTACAAAATAGAATGCGAATAATAACCCTAAATTTCGTGAAAATTATATTGAATTGTATTGTAACGCAAAATCATTTAATGGGAACTATAGATTTTATAGGAAATTGTATTTTCCCGGTTACAATTCATTGATTCACTGGGGGAGATATGTATATATCTATAAACCTGTTTTATAAAATTAATTTTTTTCGAAAAAATCAAGTGTAATGAATAATAAATTTAAATCTCTAAAATTAATTTTCATGAGAAACTAATCATCAAATGTGAAAACATTGATTAAATATATTTTGAATAAGCAACTGGCTCTAAAAATCATTGAAATTTAATTTTAGTGTACTTATTTGAATTGGATAATTGTAAATAATTCGGTGAACCGTAATTCCGAAAATTTTTATAAAACAAAAATCAGTTATTTTGTAATTTATTTATTTATGTTGATTAATATGTATCTATGTATACATATATATATATATATATTTTAATATAATTACACACATTAAAAATTTTTTCGAAAGCAATCAATTTTTTAAAAGTTTATAAAAAAATTAAAATGAAATTTGTGATTTAAAGTTATTAATCTTTATAAAACTATTATGTTCATCATTTTTGGATACTGTTTTAAATATTTAGATTTGGGCTACTAGTTTCAAATTGAAATGTGGATGTGGAAAAATAATTCCCTTACACGATTACGATTTATGTACTATTAACTTTTGTTACATTATAATCAAATCATTATTTCTAAACATTTGTAAAAATAAAAGGTTAAAGGTGTGCAATAAAGTTAAAAATTATGTTAAAAATGCTTCATCTTTATTAATGACTTTCATTGCATAATATCTACTGCAACAAATCATATATCAAGTTACATGTTTGAATGCATACATATAAATATAATTTCAAGTAACCAATTTAGTATAGCATAAATATAGAAATTCAGCTTTATAAGCATAATAAACAATTCCAACTATCAAGAAAAATTTTAATAGCCAACAGAATAATTTCAAACGTATCAATTTGCAATGTTTGTAATCATTATACTGTATTATGAATTTCAAATTTTTTTTCTATGAATAATTTTTCTAGCCCGTAAATGAATAAATGCATTGTACACTGGCATGAAGAAAAATACCAGAAACATGCATTTATAAATATGTATCCATATACATAAAAACTATTGCTCTATTTCATTTTATATTGTGCTAATTAATTAAAAGTTTTGTGACAAAAAATATTTGTTACAGGTTTTTGGTCATTTATTTTCTCTCGTACTTTCGTCTAATAACAGTTTTTTTTCTTGATACTTGACAATCTTATTTAATTTTACACTAAAAATGCATATAGAAAAATTATAGCAAATTCAATGTACAAATCAAGTTCTCAGAGTAACTTGATTATTATTACTTGTGCAAACATAATGGCTCCTCGTATCAACAAGGAATTATGAATCTCTCAGAGAAAAAAAGAATTAATCGGAACAAGAACGACTTTTTGTATTCATTTAGTATGAAATTCAAATACAAGTATCTTTGATTGGTTGATTACAAAACGTATCACTCATCGAGCATTTATGCAAGATTTACTAAAAAGCCACGGTAGTCCGTAATTTCTCTGGCACTATTTGACTTGCTTCACGTCCCTATATTTTAGGCGCAAATTAAGGAATGATTATTGTCAAGCAAATCGCGAAGAATGTCAAGGAAAAGCAAGATCGAATAATTTCACACTGATGAGTTTGTAAGTACAGTACTGCGTTTAGAGCTTTCAAGTCGACCCAGCGGACAGCTGGGTATTAAATAAATTATAAATAACGATACAAATGCTTTTCAAAATCGCACTTGACAATTTATGACATGTTTCATTTTCGACACCGTAACTTTACTGCAGTCGTACACATGATTGACGGTTTTCCTTTCTTCATTTAGATAGAGAACATGTGGTTGATCACTCGTCTTGGCTTCAAGATTCAGTCGATGAGTCAAGGTCCATTGGTGGGATTTTCTTTGACTTCGTTATACGATCGAGCTCTGCCGCTGCATCGCTCCGCATCGCAGCTTTATCTACATTACCAGATTCTAAAAAAACAAAGAAAACAAAATAAAATACAATAACGCTATACTTGCACTTTTTCAAACATATTCTTCTTCAATTACCATTCTTAACGGGACTGACACCAACGCCGCTCCCTGGAGAACCCGGCCCGCCTGGGGATCCGCCGGACTTTTTGTGCAGCAGTGAGTTGAAGAAATTCGCCAACACTCCTTCACCTGACGGAGTTGTGCCTGTACCTTTGGGATCCAACTTCTTGTTTGGCGACGCAACCTAGGTTTAAATCTTTCAATGCGTGCTTGGTAATAGTTATTAATGCAATTAATGGCAGACGTCAGATCGTTCCACATGATGAGTTGTATAACATGCTTTCAAGGATTTGTTTTTTTTTTTATTACATCACAGCCTTTTTTTTCATTAGAAATTCTGTCATCCAAAATAGTTTAATACTGGATGCATCAATCACCATTCCATTAATAATTGTCAGAGGGGTTTCAAGCTGAGGCAACGAACAGTCAAGACGTACACATTTGGTCGCAGCAACGATCGTGCATGCTTGGAATTTTTACATATGTTTCTGCATAAACGTGTGATTATTTTGTAGGTATTGAGTAACTTTTCAAAGTGTCTAACTTATGTTGGTGACAAAAGATGTCATTTGTATGTAATGTACTGATAAAATGTTCGTATGTATTTTTGAAAGTACTACAGAATTTACTTACATTACCGAAATACCGTAATATACCTAAATTATGGTGCACGTTTAAATGAAAATTATTAACTACGCTATTAGGAGTCTACCTTTGAAACTTTCAGTAGTTCGCGAAACTACAGGTACTATATTTAACTATGTTGGAAATAGGAACAACGATACGCAACAAAGATATATAAGCGATATAAATAGACGAATTTTAGAGTACATTTTAATGCATTTAGCACAGTATTTAACAAGACTCTAGAAAAAAATATATAAAATTAAAATATTGTTTTAAAAATTTGATAAACTTCATTCTTATAAATTTTAAACTGGAAATAAAACAACAAGCTCATTATAACAAAACTATCTTTTCTATTTCAACACAATTGGTAGTGTGTATTATGTAATAAGAACATTTCCAATAAGATTTTTTATTTTTCTGAGGTAATATTATATAGCTAACTAATATTTCATAATATTTATGCGATATTTAAATTGAAATGTAATAAGGTTGAAATGTAATACTACAAAGTGTAGTCTACTGTTTACATTCTATGTAAAATGTTAAATTTGTGGTGAATAATAAAAAAAAATGAAAGACACTTTGAAATAGTTAAGAAATTTAAATAAATTATAAATTAAAAATATTAATGGGTAAAATTAGGTAATTTAGTTTTCATTATAAATAATGATTCAGTAGGAATGGCTGAAAAGTAATTTTTCCCTTGTGTCAGTTGGTGACATATAAATTCCGTTATTTGTTGTTTTTTTTAAGAAATAGTGAGAAAGTATCTGTATCAAAACTCATTATTAAATTTAAATTTTGAATTTATTTAATCAATAGATATTCAAGGGATTCCAATTTTTATGTTGCCTTTCTCACTATTTCTAATATTGTGACAAAACATTATGAATTAATTTGACAATGCAGCGTGAAAATACATGTAATGAAAAAAAATGAAAAAATAATAGTTTAAGTAAGACAAAAACAAAACAATATAAATGTTGTTAATTAAATTGATGTAACAATTAGTGACATCACCAGTTTTGGTATTATTTTTTTGTATGTTAAGCACCATTGACACTGAAAGCATGCTATATTCAAAATGGAATAGACCTGCATTATTGGGCCCGTGCTTGCCTGAATCCTCGACGTTGGCGAACGGGATAGGTCCTTTAATACCATTAAAGCTTCTTGTTGTCTAGCTAAGAAAACTTGTTCATCTTCTGCTTGAACTTCAGCTTGACGTTGTACACTCTGTAAGTTAAATGCAACACAATAAGTTACGTAAATAAACTTTTAAAAAGCAGTAAGAATTTTATATAAATAATTAAATTTAAATAGTAAGAACCACAAACCTTTTTGGAAAAATTAAGTATTAAATTTAGAGTAATAATGATTATCAAAAAGTACATATTTCACTATGAAGAATATTCATATTTGCTAAATGTACAAAAATAAAGTTTCAAATAAGAGGCCCTTAAATAAGATAGCCTCACAGATAAAAAAAGTGGTCGCGTTTTTAATCGTCTGAAGATGATTTTTTCTTCTTTGAGATATACTACTTAAATACTTTAATGAATATTTTTCAAAGAAGGAAAATCGTGTTCAGATCATTTCAAATGGATTACATACGGCATGATAAATACTCTACAGTGTCACTGATTAAAGAATAACAAATATTTTTGACCTTGAAATTAAGACACCTGGAAATCTTTGGAGTTAAAGGTATCTCAAAATCATGGGGTAATAGAGCAAAATTTAGGTCATATTTTGTGCGTCCAGCGCGTTTTTATTTGTGAGACTGTGTAATATAAAGTGATAATACCTTTCTATTTGAAGCGGGTTGAATAATAACGTCTCTGTAATAATCATCAGGTTTCATCGACTGTAAATTTTCGTGGAGAATACTAATTTTCTTTAAGTTATCCCAACCTGCTGGACTAAAACAAATATGAAAATTTTCAGATTATTTCTTAAAATAACAAATACATCAAAATTTTAGTTAATTTTACATCAAAACAGCATCCTTTTCCACAACTAAAGCAGGTGTTCTAAAAGGCAAAGAGTAAATTCTATGTGTTAAATATTTATACAACAGATCACAATTCTTATCTTCCTTAACAGAGGTATAAAAAAGGCCTGCACCATATTGCAGACAAAATCTTCTAATCCATTGTTGCATAAAGTCAAAGTGTTCATCCCTACAAATATATAATTTACAAATATCAAGTATAATAGAATAAAAGTGCATACAAAATCGTAATATTAATTTTACCTGTAATCATGTTCTTTTTCTAAAGTTGACATATAATCTGTTTTAGTAATTACAACCACAATATCTAGTCCTAAATTTGTTGTTAATACTCCTTCTGGTAAAGGTAAATTATCAACAGATTCATCATCTAAATTACGACTGGTTCTTCTCAAAGGACTTCCTGGATCAAGGTCATCACCTGGCTCAGTATAATCTTGCCATTTTTTCTTAACTACATTCAAAATAAATTAATATTGACAAGACATTTTAAAATACAAAGAAAAACAAAAAAAAAATCAACTGACTTTGTTGCCTGCAGTCTTGCCACATTTGCTTGAATGAATCATGCTCACTAGCAAGTTTATCAATATGGTCTCCTAATACCCTGGACCAAGATTGTAATTGATCCAATATTGCCCAAGGTGTAGTCATAGCAGCGACTAGCATAACGAGAGTATTTGGAAATCTGTCTGCGTTTAATGCAAACTTCAGAAGATTTGCATGACCAGGCTCTCCATCTAGTACCCATACTGATAACCTTGTTTGATCTGAAAGTATAATTAAGTATAGTATATAAATGATAAGTCAAAAGTTAAAACAATTAATTTTTTAAATGTATAAGCAGACATCATTTCATGCTAACCATCTCTATATTCATCTCTGACATCAATATAGGCATATTCTAGACCAGACCCTTTCTTTGGATCCTCGACACCTTGGAGTTTTGCAATGAGAGTTGTTTTCCCGCTCTCATTATCACCTGTACAAAATGTCGTACTATTAAAACTGCTATGCACACAATTAAAATTGCAACTATTTTTACACTTACCCAATACAAGGACATTTTTATTAGATGGTAATTTATTGTTATTACTATTTTGCACTTGTGCTAGGATGCTAGACCTGCAAATAAAAAAAAAAAAACCATGTGACAACGAAAGCAAATCACTTGTAATGCAAGACGAGCGAATCATGACACCCGATGCATAACTAACTACGACGAAGCATACTCTAATGCGAAAATTGCGAATTTATGTATTTTTACCACAAGTTATCGGTGTCTGGCGACTCATCTTTCTTTTTGGCCTGGAAGTCATTGTTCAACAATCCTGTGTCAAATGGCGTAGATGCCATTTCTTGTGCATTTAGCCAACGGCGATGTCGGGGCTGTCGCAATCGTTGCTATCGTCGTCGTCGACGCGAATGTCGGAGCCAGGATCTGGAATTAATAATCAGCAAAGACGTGCGAAAAAGGCGTGCGCTGCGAGGATATACTCGCGCGGGGGCGTATTGGTCTCACGAACAATAGACTACCTTATCCGTAAATCTTCTTGAAGTAAAGGTGCGTCTGCTCTCACCGTTACGTTGAGGTTACGGTACGATGTACGAAGGACATCCTTTGATGATTCAACCAATGTAACCACTCAACTTCCCTTCAACAAGTTGAACATACTTTCAATTCAACACATTATACTAGCAGTATTAGCATTATTAGCACAGTGAAAGTATTCGAACACCTTGGACACTTTGGCCAACGAATCCGCAACCGCGAGCAATTTTATATAGTTGGTATGCTTGCTGATAATATTGTTAGTGGATGTAGCTAACTTCACGGTTGTTCTGTGCAACATGCTTATTGTTGCCGGTTGAACAATAGTTGTTTCTAAGTTCTTTAATTCCCTTACCACTTATGTCATCTGATTAAGTTGACATTATAATCAGGAAATATGGCTGGAGGATGGAATGGTTTGCACGGTCGCGAATTAGCTCTGGCAATGCTGAGAGCATTGCCAAGAGTTACTTTAGCTAACCTCAGGCCAAATCCAGGAGCTAAGAAAGGAGTAAGAATTGACAAATTATAAGATCATTAATTAGTTGTACCCAGTATCAATAGATAAGATAAAAAAATAATGTCAATGTCCATTCTATTTAGTCCAGAAGAGGAAGAGGACAACATGGAGGTGATAAACATGGACACGGTAATAAAGGTTCTGGACAACGGCAGAATTACATGAGACTTGGATATGAAACTGGAAATAGGCCTTTTTACTTGAGATTTGGATATGAACCATATTACAAAGGCCATCAGTAAGTTCTCATAGAATATTACATTGTTAATTGTAAATTTTTTACTTAATTTTATTTTAATAATTTAAAAAAATATTTCAAATGTTATGCTAATACTTAAAAATTAATATAGACATTCATTTATTTTTAAACATATAGTTTGAGACGTCAGTATCCACCTATGTCCTTACATCAACTTCAACTCCTTGCTGATACTAATAGAATTGATACTAAAAAGCCTATAGATTTAACAGCTATAGTAAATACTGGAATTCTAAGTGTTAATCCTACTTGGAAACATTATGGAATTCAGTTGACAGATGAGGTATCTTGTTAATTTATTTACAAAAAAACTGAGCAGTTTATGATGGCTTGTTTTTAATTTGATTAATAACTTCATAGGGAGCTGATGATTTCCAAGAAAAAGTTAATATTGAAGTTCAGTGGGCTACAGAACCAGTAATAGCTGCTATTGAAAGAAATGGAGGTGTTATACGCACAGCATTTTATGATATAAATTCCGTTTATGCTGCAGTTGATCCAGTCAAATTTTTCAAAAGAGGTTGATCTTTATAAGTTAAAATATTTTATAATTTTGACACCGATATTAAATAATTTTTGTTATAGGTGAACCAATACCTCGAAGAATGTTACCTCCAGCTGATTGTCTAGAATATTACTCTAGGGCTGAGACTCGTGGATATTTAGCAGATCCAGAGAAAATTTCTCAAGAAAGACTTGCTTTAGCACAAAAATATGGTTATGAATTACCAAAGATAGAAGATGATCCAGATTATGAAATGTTAATGGAACGTAAAGATCCTCGTCAAGTGTTTTATGGCTTAGAACCAGGGTGGGTCGTAAGTCTCAAGGACAAATTAATTTTAAAGCCAAAATCAGACTATCTAAAAGAATTTTATAACAATTAAATTACTTTTGGAGTTGATCTCAATAGATGGCGGAAAATAATTGTTCTTTGACATTTTTGTAAATAATTATAAATATATTAAGTTTATTAAAGTTTACTGAAGTTTATTATTTATACAACTGTAAAAAAAATATTTTAAACCAAATTTAGTATTTATACATTTTTAATTCTGACATCGCATACATTTTTTCATGAATGTATTCAATCACACAACAAAAGTCCTATTAAAAGTCATGTAAACAGAAAAATTCTTAAAGTTGGAATATGTATTTTCCAATTTAAATAATGAAATTAATTTTAATGTATTTCATGTACAATATTTTCATCTTCCAATATATCAGTCTTAACAATTAATATATATATATATATATATATATATATGTATATATACAATAAATTCTGTTTCTTTATCACGTCAAAGCTAAATCATACCATAACTTATCACGTTTAACGATATTAACAACCATTTCTTGACTGACATTCCACAATCGGGATGCTAATTGCGAATCCAAAACAACATTTGATACATCACATCTGAAACAATTATTGAAGTAAAGTCCTGTAGTACCTTCTAATTCCGTAGCTGTTGCACAAAATACTGATGTACTAGCTGCTTGTTGCTGAAAAGAACAAATTATAATTAATAATAATAATTATAGTTACAAAATTAAGTTTCTACAAAGTAAATGTAATTACCAGTGATTTTGTAAATGGCCTTACTAAGGCAAATAAAAATCTATACATCCAAGAATGACGCGATAAATCTGAAGAAACCATATTGCCTGGATGACAACTAAATACACTTACTAAAGGCCATCTCCTAGCCAATTCCTGAGCAAATAAAACATTACATAATTTTGAATCATTATATGCTCCCATAGACCAATATTTGTATGCTGGAGGGGATAATGTTAAGGGATGAATATCTTCAACCGATTGAATAAAGGAAAATCTAAAATTCATTTTGTAAAAAATTTATATAAAATTTAAAAAAATAATGCAAAAACAATATAAAAATATATACCTGTGTGATTCACTTGATACAATAACTATTCTAGAATTACGGCAACTTCTTAAAGGATGCTCTAAAAGCAATGTTAAATAGAACTGAGATAAATGATTTACTTGAAAAGTCATTTCATAGCCATCCTCTGTTAAAGTATAAGGAAGCGCAAAGACTCCTGCATTTAGTATGAGAATATCCAGAGTTTTGTATTTTTGTTTGAATTTAGCAACTGCTTCTCTAACACTATGCAGAGAACTTAGATCCAATTGCAATACATCACATGATGTATTTTCCCTTTCATTTTGTACTTTTTCAATAGCTTTTTCTGCTTTTTCCATGTTTCTGCAAGCAAATATTACTGTGCATCCATGTAATGCTAATGATCTTGCAGTTTCAAAACCTGAAAAATTTCATATATTCTTAAAAAATTAATTTATCTTAAAATACTGAGCAACCAGTATTTAAAATTACCTATTCCTGAATTAGCTCCAGTTACAAGTGCTACTTTATTCCTCAGATCTCTTCCATGAAGTACAGATAGAGCTGTACTGGTTCCATCAAAACGCTGTCTAACTGGCTGTGATGGCTCTCTAAACTCAGTGGCAAAAGCTAGTCTGGGATCAGTGTAGGTTGTAGTACGATTTGCATGATCTATAAAAAGCACTTGTCCTTCATCTGTAACACACCGCTCCCATCCAGGAGGTAATTCTCCTTGAACAATTTTTTTACGTCCTGTCTGAGGATGTGTCCACTGAGTGCCTTTAGTAAAATGACTACATAAAAGAAATTATTTTTCTTGTAAAGATTTTGTAAAGTCTTTCAAGAAATTTGTAAATAATTTTTATCACATATACAATTTACATTAGGTACAGTACAAGCATTTAGATAAACACTTACTTGACATAATAGACATTTCCGTCTAAACTCGCTCGCTCTTCCCAGCCAGGAGGCAATTCATCTTCGCTATCAGAATCATTTAAAATACCGACCATTTTGATTTGAACTTGTTAAAATGTTCAAAAAAGAAAAAATTAAAAATCAATACGCGTAGAACAACTAAAAATCGTCGTGACAGTTCACGCCTTGTTCGTTATTACAACCAGCAGTATCTATAGTAAAACGTCAACGAAGCACAAGAATGGCAAGAATGAAGAAAATAAGTACAACAGTCAACGCTGCATTAATACTGCAACCGGCACCGTCGAACTCGAACTTCTGCTATCTGTTTACTCGGAAATGACCAAATGACTTACATTTATTAGTCGCATGCGCAGGAATTGTAAAGTGGCGCTTATTTTTAAATTGCCTCATTATCTACTTTTCAACGCTTTGACCTATTCAAATTTTTTATAACTAAAAAATACACAGTAGACCAGAAGTAAATGTTGATTATTGTTTAATTACGTATATCTATGAGTAGATTATTTGAGTATTTAGTCTCGGTTTACTATTTTTTCTAAATTTTACTTAATTATTTCTGATTGCTCATACTTTGCTTTCGAAGTATATTGAGTTACTTGAGAGTTGTAACTGTCGTAAGATGGCGTACGAGTGCCGAAACGAGGATTATTTTTCTATACACACACGTGAGTTTGTGTACGCAACCAAATCTAACCTCAATAGGAATACTAAATAATAGTATAAAGAAATAATTATTATATGAAATATAAAACATCACAAAAAGTGCAAGCATTAAAAATATTAATTGTTTACTAACAGTGTAAGAGTAACATATAAACTAGATTCAATATGGCGAGGAGAGATTTACACAGAGTTAGTTTATCTAAGTCAATTTTAGAAATGAAAGTAAGTCGCGAAAAGGTTTTTAAATTATATTTAAATGTGTATTATATTTTTTACTAATGTTTTTTTTCCTGTTAGTTCATGAAAAAAACAAAAGAAAAAGTTGAAAAACAGGAATATCAACAGGAAGGTGAAGAGTATTTTGGTAACAAGAAATTACCAAAAAATTCGTTAGTATATCATTTCTTATACTTCCTATTTAAAATTTTTTTGTACTCATACACCCACAAATATATATTTATGATTTCTGTTTTAGTGGGAAATTCATAATCGAAGCAAGTTATGCTTTCTGTGAAGGTTTAATTGATGGACGACTAAGTTTTCAAGGAGAAAATCCTGAGATCGAGAGACTGATGGAATTAGAACAAATAGAAAAGCAACAGAAAAATATGAAAGTGAATGAAACTGATGTATCAGATGCTCAAATGGCTGCAAGGTGGAAATCAACAACTAAGATTAATGTAAAGAACCTTAAAGCTAAACTCGAAGATAATGTATCTGAACAAGAACCTAAGAGAAAAAAACCTAAGTTTTTAAAACCTCAGGATTAAGAGTAGTTTAGTAGAGAATGTTATTTAATATAATGATTTTATGCCATTAGATATGGTTTTGTAAAATATTATCTAATAGCTCACCACTATTATTAATATATAGATAAGTTTATAAACAATAAGATGGAAAAAGTACTGTTAATGTAACAACTTATATTTCTTAATTTTGTGATGTTTATTGAAAATATAATATAAGTTATAAATTGTACTTTAAAGTATTTTGGTCAAGGCACTTGTCCAAGTAGACCAAAAAATTATATTTTTTGTAACTAATATAACTTATATTACTAAAAATAAACATTGTCTTAAAATAACTTGCACATTCAGCCAAATGCTGAGATATATCTATGTGAATATAAATGATCTATTATTTTATAAAATGTTTTCATATCACGACTTGGGAAAATTAAATAATTATATCTAAGAAATAATGCTAAAAAAGGACTGTATATTTATATGTACTACAAAAAACAGATATTTGATTGACATATTAAAAAAAAAACATGTTTTGAATAAATAAATTTTTATTACAAAATTATATCAGTACTTTTTGCTTCCTCATAGAGGAAGCTTTATAACGGTGAAAAAATTTCAGAAAAAAAATGTTATTAAGATGTATGGCGATATATGTGTATATTATTTGATTCTGATTTCTGATGATTTTTGTTTTCGTGTGTGTGTGTGTGTGTATTTCAAATTTTCAACTCTTCATATCTCCGAAACAAATCAACGGATTTTCATCGGGTAAAGCTCAGGTATTCTCTTCATCTCGCGGGAAAATAAAGGTACCCTAATGAATTTGAGATTTTATTGATTTTCTGTTGTTTTATAACCAAAAAACGATTTTGAATTTTTAGTTTTTTCGATTTTTTCATATCTTATAGCCATTATTACATAATATAATAAACTTTTCTTGAAAGGTATTTAAATTACCTATATTTTTCTTTTTTAAAATTTAAAATATCTTCACTCTGTCATTTGTTATTAATGAAAACTTTTTTATATTTCAAAAATTAATATCTCAAAAAATATTATATTTATTTATTATATTGATTGAATTTTAACCAGTTATTGCACTAATTGGAGACTATATTTTTGAAAAAATTTGTGTTTTTGTTGTCGCGCGATAACATGAGCAAAAATTATCCAATCGTCATGAAATTTGACACAGATGTAGCTTTTATACATTTTCAGATCGAGTTCGTTGCCCAAAAAAAATTAGTTCATTACGAAAAAAGATATTTGAGATTTTTTTAATTTTTGAATCGCGTTTTTTCCATGAATACTTGATTTATCCACTTGAAATTCGATAAAAAATAATCCCTTGTTTTGACAGTAGGATAAAATATTTATCAGATAACATTCGTAAACAAAAAAATAGAGAAGTTTTTTAATAGATTTCCACAAAAGTTTGCTGTAAAATGATTATTTACAGCCTTAATGTTGGAGTGCCAAAATTACTCGCCAGGATAGTCGTGACCAAATCTCCCATACGTTTTTTTTATTGAAACATCAAAATGTGATATTAAAATGATGGAACTCTTGGAATTATATAATTTATATATTACAAATAGATTCAAAAAAATAGACAAATTAAAAAAAAATATATAGTAAAGTTTATCGATAGAAAATAAAGTATAAAATTTTAAATATTCGAAGTAAAAATTAATTAAAAGACTAATTAAATAAAGTTTGAGGAAGCTAAGTGTCAATGAATTGGCAGCGGTTTTTTATTTCGATTAAATTTTAATTTCAACACGAAAATGCATTTTATCCTGGTGTTTATTCTACTATACATCGAATGCAGTATCCAATAGCGAAAGTGCACATATGTTGTGTACACATATATTTATACACACACGCGTAGACATGTACCATTCGTGTATACGTGAGGTCGTCACTTTTCCTTTCTTGTATATATACGCTCAGTAAAAAACTGAAAAAGTAGAAGTTGCGAAATCCGATTTCCAAATATCACATTTCTTCGTCGTGAGTGATAAATATGAATTGCATTCAAAGTTCGTATAACATTGTAAATCAATTAATTAAATGAATTGCAATTCCGATAAAAGATAAACGTATTTTAGTAAAATTAAAAAAAAAATTAAATATTTTATTGCATAAATTATCTTTAAACGAAATAATATACGAGTATTAAAATTGCAAGTAAAAAAAGTCAATAATGCTATTATTAAAATGTTAAAGTTTTATGAATTTAATTTATTTACGAACAATATATTAATGTACGAATAAACCCCCTTAAAAACAACCAAAAGCTCCCCTTTTACATATAAATTCCAACTCGAAACATGCCGCAAGCTTCTTTGCGCGCTATTCCGAGCTCCATTTTTTCCAATAGTTCACGTGCGGCAAGGACACGTACACATACATATACACTCCGGCTGAGTGCAATTTCCCACTATCCACCTATATACTGTCGAATCGATTTTTCCTCGGCGCTTTTCTCGCACACACTGCGTGCACACAGTGTGCTTGCGCTTCGTGTATATATATTTTGATTTTCCAGTCGGCGACTCGCCGCCTATACGAACACTTATACAGTCGGTCGGGCGCTCCCATCATCTGGTTTGCCGGCTGAGGCGCTTCAGTCGCAGCTGTGTGGTGGTGGGCTTGCAGCGGCTGCCGCTCTCTCATATATATATACATATATATATATATACTTACTCTCTCGCTCTGTCACATATATATCGCGAAGGTTCTTTCCGCCTCATCTGACTTTTTAGCCTTCTCGCGCGCGGACAGACACTGTGCGCGGGGAGAGAAGAAGAGAGTGAGCAAGCCGCAGCAGCAGCAGCAATACACACATCAGGGTCTCTGGTAGTGTGTATCACAGTGGCTGTGTGCGGAGCGAGAGAGAGAGAGAGAGAGAGGAGATGGCCCGTGCTTGTGTTGCGTAGTATCAGTCCAGTCATTATATAGAGGTGTAGTATAAAACAGCGCGCACATATCACAATACAGTGGCTCAGACCGAGACGACGACGTGCGAACGATAATAGTCGTCAGTGTCTGCGTCCCTCCCTCCTCTTCCCGGTGTGCGTGTGAGTGTATATGTGAGTGTGTGCAGTGTGCCCGGAGAAGCGGAAGGAGCTGTTTGCAGAATCGGAGATAAGGATATACATATACGCAGGAGGGAGATATATACGTATATATATTTACTTAATATTGTAAACAAGACAAGGGAGACATACAAATTATTCACTCATCGAGACGTTTTATGAGGACAGAAGCAACAATGGCAGCGGATTTTAAAGGCTCTCGATTGTGTGCGCGGTTCGTCTCGTTGTTGATGAACTCCAGAACTAAGTGCGCGATCAAGGTGATGCCCAGTGAACATGAATCGTGATCCTAGTTTATCTCCCTCAGCGGGTCCATCAGCCCGATCTCGAGCTGTCTTTATTTCTTCTTATCGTTTCTCTTGAAAACACGGACAGCCGCATATATAGGTATGTATGTGCAATATCGTTTAATATACATATATACATAAATGTACTCGCGATACGCATATATATGTGTACATATATATATAATATGCTGTTCGGGCTTATGGAAGAGGCGGTCGAAAAAGCTGCTGACTCGGTCTGATGTCTCAAGAGAAAGAGAGAGAGAGACAGTCTCGGCGGGCGCGATCTTACACGCGCTCTTATGTCATAATATTTTGGTCGCGAGACGATTGGCCAAGTAGACCAAAATGGCAGAGGATTTTTTCTCATCAGCATCCTCGACTGGTTGGGAAAAAATTTTCCGTTCCGCCAATAATAATGAACTTTGGATTTTCTGACGAGAGACAATGGAAGACAACGACGACGAGGAGAGCTTTTCAGCTCTTATCGCTGAATTGTTTTTATATGATCCAGTTCTCGCATAGCAAATATTTGATTCGTTCGCTCGCTCGTGTTGCGCTTTGCAAATATAACGCGTAGCTTTATTTACTTATTTATTTATATCTTTAGAGGTCATTGGGCCTTGGACGTACTATTTGAGATGTATGCTCCTCTTCTCTTTATTTTAAATAAGAATTTTCAAATGAAATTCAATATAGGCTGACGCATTTTATTTCTGTAATTTTTTTATATTTTTAATTTTATCTTTTCAGACTCGTACACCAAATTTTGTTGACTTGGCAGTGTAATAAAGGAATGGCAGCAGCCCTAAAGAAAAATCACTCCCGAAGAAGGTTAGCTGCATTTACATTTCTTTCCAACATCTCGCTGGATGGAAGTCACAGAGACACTAGACTAGTATTACTACCTCGCAATGGAGTACTAAATAATCAACATAACGAAGTTCAGACAGCAGTGTCTAAACAAAATCGAGCCAATGTAGAAGCTAACTCTTGGAATGACGTCTTAGACGGCGCATGCGATGAAAATGCAGATCAATGTGGCAGACAAACTGATTCACCTCAGCCTGCAGCATTGCAAAACCAAATACCAGATCACTCATTTAGTTCTGATTCGGAGGCAACTGTAACCCCAGCTAAAGCTGCAGTTGCTGCTTTGTCAGAACAAGAACACAACTGCCCCCACCTGTTATCATCTCATCATAGTTCTTTTAGAGAACGGTAAAGTATTATTTATTATTGTTTTAATTAACTTTATTTTTATTTTATTTTACATTTTTATAACTTTTTTTATAATATTTAAATATTCTATGAATCATAACTAAGATATTTTCAACAACAACAAGCAACAAGTAGCTTATATAAACACTGACTCAAACAAAAGAGCAATCAAACAAAAGCTTTATAAAAATGACTCCACTATTAAAATTGTTTACTTTTGTTTATTTATTGTATGATAAAAGTTAGGTTATTTTATTTTGTGGTGGTATATAATAATTCTATTTGATATTTTTACATTCTCTCAGTTTACTTCTTTAATACTTCCTGGTAGCCTTTTATTTAATTATACTAATCAAATTCTTTCTTCTTGAAAACACTGTTATGTATACTTATTATACAATGTCATTAATACACGTAAACATTGACCCTTAATCCTACTGTATATATATATATCCTTGACTTAATCTAAATCTATACTTTTATTTATTTCAGTGCTGGAACCGCTGGTAGTGAATACTCTTTAAAAGAGAGACGAGTTGGATCTTTTCATTACAAACGAAGAATTGTGCATCAAGCATCAACCTTATCAGAGGATATTAAGAACCAATACAATAGTAGCAATGAAAGTATTGGATCATTGCGTTCAAAGTCTATATCTCAATCTTCAAAATCAAGATCCAAAGCATTAAATAATATACAACCAGGGTGTTTAAATAATGGAATGATACCAGAAGTATCAAAAGAATTGAGAATCATGAAAAAACCAATCAATGGGCATAAATTTACAGACGATAGAGTAATCTTGGTATCCTCTAAAAAAGTACCATTTTTAGTATTTTCATCTCTCCCATATAGTAAAGGACAACGGACTAGCTGGTACGTAACTCTTATCTATTTATATAACTATATCTAGTTGTTATGTCACTTTTTAGATGACATAAAGAGGTATAAAAAAGCACTTTCCAAAATCTAAGTAATTTTAAATATTTGTATATACTATTATATTAGCTTACAAAATGCTACAAGTAATTCACCTGTCTTCAAAAATCTCTCCGTCTCCAATCCAATTTTAAAAAGGTATCTTACTACTTTTAGTAGGATATTATAATTTTGTAGATAGTTTTTTGGCTCCATTGTACATTTTAGTACTAGGAATCATTTAACACTTCACTTTTCAGTAAAAGCCTAGACTGATGCGTGCAATCAATTAGTTTTTATGATCTGTCATAAACTAATAGTTAATAACTGTAATAATAGTTATAACAAAAATATAAAGTACATGAATATTATAGTAACCATTGAAACATGTTTAGGTCCGAGTTACGTAAAGATGCAGGACGTAGGAAAAACACAATTACATCAAGACCTTTGTCATCCATTAATGATAATTTAGATCCTTTTGGATTGTTGGGAATCGAACGAGCCCAAGATGGACAACAAATTTCTTATGGACAATTACTTGAACCATCAAGGCAATTTCAGAAAGAAAGAAAAATGCATATGAGTGACAGTGAAGCAATTGAATTAATGCATGCTGCTACCAACAATAAACATCATGCAGTATCTAGGTATCTTTGCATATATTTTATCAAATTAATATAACTTCTTTTATTATTTTTTATTTAATATTAACTTTTATAAGACTAACATATTTAATGAAATATACTGAAATTTTATAATGTGTAATTAGTAAAACAACCATAGAATAGTATATATTTATTAATTAAAAATAAATGCTATATTTTGTCTTCTATTTGATAAGATATTATCTAAATATAATTGTTTAAAAATAAAAGTTTGCATTTTATAAACCATTTGAATTTTTACTTTTCTATTGAAAGTATGTATATTGGTTACAAGTAATGTAAAATGTTACTTAAATCGGTTTATTAACAATTATAGGACAAAAACCATAAAGTGGAGCACGGATCATATTAAGTGGTAAAATAAAAGAAAATGTATATTGTTATATAAATATTGTACAAATATATTGATAGATAAAACACTGGAATATCAGGGTCAAATATATAAAAATTCAAGTAAAAAAGTTTTAGAAGCACTAAGTGGTCAATTTGATTAAGTAATCATAAAATTTGCATGTCAATATAGTAAATTTTTTCAAAGAAATTAGAAGGACTGAGTTAAAATATACTTAAAATAAAAAAAAATGTATAAAACATTTTAGAGAACACATTAAATTATTAATTTCTAAACAAAAATATTCTGTAAAAATTTTTGCAATTACAAGTTTCAAAAATCTTATATGGTATTCGGTATAACTATCTTCAAAGAATTAAATAATATATATTTTTTAAGTATAATTTATAATCACAATTTTTTTATGTATCAATCTACCCTGTATACTTTTAACATAATTTTTTGAGTAAAAGAGAATACTTTGTAAATGGAGGTGTACTTTTAAGGTATCTTTTTTCATTTTTCTCAGTCAATTCTACTCTCTTTAAGACTTTGCCAAAACGTCGTTTTATGAAAGTGTGTTTTGCATTAAAATTTTCTTTTGAAATTTTAGTAGTTTCTCGAAAGTATTACAATTAAGAGAATAAATTTACAATTGTGTAATTTTATTTTTACTTTGTAGAGTAAAGTATGTGATATTTATATTTACTTATATTTTTGCTAAAATATAAAAGCAATTTAAAAACTGTTAAATCTTATTTCATGTATTTTATTTTTTTTCAAACTGTTAAAATGGCATGTGAAAAAGTTGAAATTCTACACGCGGAAAATACGATAAGCGCGCGATGATGTCTCAGTGGTACCATTTATAACTTTTATGCTTTATATGCGCCGTGAAAAGGCTTCCGCACTTTATGATATGATTTTTCGGACTATTATTGAATAAGTAATTAAAACTTATTTTCACTTATAGCCGCAATTCGCACTATTTACTATAGACAACTTCGAGAAAATCAATGTCCTGAGTGCTTCACGGCACCTTAGAATATTATTATTGCTGAAAAAAATGCTTTTTAATACACACCGATATTATATTCCATAGTAAAACACATGTTTTGCTTACGTTTAATTATTGAATTGTTATATTGAATTTTTGTTATTATTTTTACAAACGCCTTGTGTCTTGTTATGGTTTATAGTAAGTTTATGTAGCATTTTTATATACATGAAATATTTGCATTTACCAATATATGAGAATGCAATTGTGAAAATGTAATTTCGTAGATTAACACTTTACAATTAATTATATATTATTAAATGAAGATGAGCAAAGAAATAAAGGAAAATACTTTTTCTGATTTCAATACATGAATTTTATATTTCAATTTATATTGTTTTTACGTTATTATCATCATTTCTTTATCATCTTTCATGTGCATCTACAATGTTATGAAATATCATTGAAAAAAGTAAATCAATCTCAATTTATTATAATAAATTATCAATAATATTTTTAGGTGTTTGTCATATGATATGCCATCAAATCGAATGCAACATGTTGCTGACTCTCCGCCGGTCGTGCTAGCAGCGGATCCAAAAGGTATTGAATAATATATTTCTTTGCGTAAAATTTATTTTCAAATCTTAATTTTAACTATAAATCTTTTATTTACTTTAGCTTACGAATGGGATGACCAAATTCAATACAACCCTAATTTACTAGATGATCCAGAGTTAATTGCAGGAAAGCATAGAACATTACTCACATTTACGTCTTATATGGTAATTTTCAAATAAATATATAATGAATAAAAGACATTTAGTAAACATTTTTCATAATAAATTAACTACGTATTTGATTAACAGGCATCCGTGATCGATTACGTACGACCATCCGATTTGAAAAAAGAATTGAATGATAAATTTCAAGAAAAATTTCCGCATGTGCAGCTTACTCTTAGTAAACTGCGAAGGTACTTTACAAAAAATTAATAATACAATATATTAAAAAAACTATTTCTATTGATCATATTTCATTTTTAGCTTAAAACGAGAAATGAGAAAGATTGCTAAAATGGAAAGCGGCGTTGACTTACTGACGGTGGCTATGGCATACGTATATTTTGAAAAATTAATTCTTCGAAATGTAGTAACTAAACAAACGCGTAAATTATGTGCTGGAGCTTGTCTGCTTCTTGCTGCCAAGTTGAACGATGTTAAAGGACAAGTGTTAAAATCTCTTATCGAGGTAAAACAATATTTGATTACAAAAGTGTGCTTAGAATAAGATAAATTAAAATTTTAAATAACTTTTGTTAACGAAAATTTAAATTTCAGAGAACAGAAAGTGTATTACGATTAAATCGAAGGGATCTTTTGACTTCGGAGTTTGCAGTTCTTGTGGCGCTCGAATTTGGTTTACATCTTCCAACCTGGGAAGTTTTTCCACACTATCAACGTCTTTTATATGAATCTTGACCTATCATCTTTTCAATATTGTGTACAAGTACCTGAATTCACATATAGTATCTCAAATCCCAAATGCTTTTAGTTAAATGAAAAATGTATTTTCTTGGACGTACTTATGAACAGTTTAATAACAGTTCCAAATAAAGATCAAGTAAATTGTCAATTACATTCTTGAACACAGCAATAGAAAATCTACGGATACAAAAAATTTGCATTGATAATTTGCTAAAAAATTATGATCATACTTGATCTTACTAGTCTAAAATTAGAAAACTTTTAAAATGATGTTTAATGATTGTGTCCAAGCTTAAATGTCTTTTTCAAAAATTCAAGCCTTAAGAACAAAAAAGTAGAATATAATTGTTATTGGTTCAGTACTTAAAACTACAAACTTAATTGGACGAAAGTTATTCTTTTAAATTTTACTAAAATTTAGCGACGACAGTTGGTCAGACTTAGTAATTTGGTTACTTAAGTAGATAAATTTTTCAATGCTCAGGATACTCTGTGTGATATATTTTTGCGTCAAGTTTTTAAATTTTAAAGTTGGAATTAGTTATTGAACTTTCAGTTATAGAATCTTTCTAAACTGAAATTTCCACATCCAATTTCAACCGTGTTTTCAAGTTATATTTTTATAACACTTGTTTTCTTTCAACACTCAATGATGTTTTTATTATATATAAGCAAAAAATTACCTTCGTTAAGTTGAATGTTTTTTCACATATATATAGCTTAGTTTAATATATTACGAATATCAAAAGGATATTTTGTCCGTAATTCTAAGTTCATGTAAAAGTTTATAAAAATACCAAAATCTATTGATTAACTACACACACTGAAATTTTTATGATCCTTTTTCAATGGCTAAATTAAATTTGAATTTATATAAAATAATAAACTTTATTTTCGTTCATTATCACTATGTATATTAAATATTAGCCGAAGATGCGAATTTCAAAAATTTTATAATAGTTTAGAATTACTATAGTTAATGAAGAAACGATTTTGAAAATTATTATAGAACTTTTATTTAGAACTTGCTACACGAATTTATATTGTTGATACAAAATTCTAGTTAAGAGAATTTTACGTACATAAATATAAAAATTATATTTTTTGACATTCATTAAACTTTAAATATTTTCTATGCTATTCTATCGTTAGATGAGATAATATAACTTAATATTTGATTATTAAATTTAATTGTAACAAAATCAGTCTTAGATTACATTTGTTGGGTTTCAAATAGCTTTAAATTAAATACTGAAAATTCGGTTCCTTCTTTATATTTAAAATAAAATGCATAAAAACTACTTTTATGTGCATACCTTGTTGGTAAATAATTTTAATTGCGTACACAGAATTATTGAATTTACAAAGAGTATCACATTGAAGTAATATAAAACAGAAAAACTAATTGATCTTAATCTGTTAAATTGATGAATCCTTTATTTTAGATCCTTTTATTATATAACATATTTATTCATAAATATCCTACTTTAACAATTTTATAAAAATATTACAATGTCATTAGTAGAATCCTCGTAAAATACTTTCTTATAATTTTATTCAGTTGTGAGATGAAAAAAGTTAAAGTTGGAGTTATGTTTTGAATAATACTATATGTTAAGATCAAATCTTTCGTAAAAAAAAGAAGAAACAAAACTTGATCAATTGAGAACCAATTTACAAATATTATCGCAACATATGATATTGTGTACAAGGAAATATCTACGAGTGTATATAATGAGCTGATATGAAAAGTATTTTGCACCGTTTTGTATCCAATCGATTTCATTTATACCGCTAATCAAGTTTTATTTTTATAATCTTTTTACACCACCTAATCGAGAAAAAAGTAGTTCACTAATTGACAAATGAATCACAGTCAATCAAGTTCCATATTCTGTACGTACGTAGTGTTTGAGACTGATCATCCCATTTTTGAAATTATTGTTTTCTACCATGATAGAAATCGTTTTAGCTCGCATTTGCTGCTAAACAATATCCGCAGCATACTGTTTGTATAGCTTATTAGATTATCGTAGACTTTGATCGAGGAGAATGCTGAAAGCGATTTCATACTCCGGTGGATTTGTCAGGCTGTGCAAGATTGAATACCAGTTTCATCGGTTTTCGTAAAGTATTTCGCAATGAAAACAAAAGTTCAACACATATTTTATAAATATTTAGTATTCAACCTCTTTCTAGTCTACGATTTCTACGAGGAAAATTTTAATGTAAATAGACAAGGTCATAAAGTAGGTAGTCTTGCAAGATGATATTGTTAATTCGAATGAGAAGTTCGAGGCGCAAGTCGCCCGATCAATTTTTATTATTGGAACTGGAGAAAATCGGAGTGAGAGAAACTATCTGTCTATTCGATATCATGCGTATTTTATAATGCGTCGTTTTGGTAGGGTCGAGCATGTTTAAGTTATAAATGTTAATATAAATTATCCTATTGGTTTCAAATAAGTATTTTTTTCTTTTTTTTTTTTAAATGTTTACTCCAAATATACTTGTTGAATAATGTGTGAATATTCTGTTTCTTTGTAAATAGTAATAAGTTTATCGTGTATAAATACAAATTTTAGTAATAATAAATAAATTACGTAAAAATTTTGGATTTGTAGAAATTTCTGAATTATGTTATGTTTCTAGAAATTTAGTATTTAATTCTTTTGAATGAAAAATTATGTATTAATCGTGTGCATAATTTGACATTTAATTATTAATTGATTAATGTTCTTGTTAAACTTTTCATACAAGTACCTTTTTATGACTGTGAGAAAAATTTGTATTTAGAAATACGACGGCGGATAGTTAGAGTCTGAGCTGAGTCTCATTAAGATTGTAATCTATTCTACCTATAGTACAAGCTTTTCACATTACATACAAATATTATAACACTACACTACTTCAATCTTGTGTAACAGAAACTGTGCTGTCTAATAAATAATCAAGTGAAATTATTATCATTTGTTTATTGTTATTTTAATTTATAAGTTTAATCATTATTAAATGAATAAAAAGTTTTTTTGGATAAGCGCATTTATGCTTATACAATGTTTGCTTGATGCAATCGTTAAATACCCACATCATTTATATAAATAATGTCTATATAAAAGTTGTATAATAAGAAAATTATGTAAAGCTTGCCAAACAAAATGTGCTTTTGTAATAATTTTTAATCCAATCTCAAATTTACTAATGCTGCGGAAGATTCTCCGCATTCTATAATATCTTTGAAAAAATGTGAATATAAGTATTTACAATCAGTTTTGTAATTTGGCGCAATACACAAAATATATTTCAAAATTTTTTCTATTTTTCTTTTTTTTAAAAAAATGTAATCATACTTTTTTTACATACATTTATATTATAAATACTTATGCCAAATATCGATATAGGCACGAAAGTTTAACGTTTGTAAAACGCGAAAAAAAAACTCTTCACTCCAGTGCACAATTTAGCTTTTCACGGCGAATCGACTGCGTTTCACCTGTAATACTTAAGCTCGCACGCTAAGGATGTGACGAGGTGAAATAAAGGCGCGCAATGCGATTACGAAACGGCACAAATTGACAAGCCCGCTAGAAAAGTTTAGCGCAAATCTCATCAGGCGCGACTTGCCAAGAGACTTTATAAAGCTTCACGCGTATGTCGTGTCTCTCGCAATCGATATAGACATATGAAACGAGTAAAAGTATATAACCTCGCATCTCGGGAACGCGTGCGCGCTCCTTTTTTTATTTCAACGTGCGGATATGAGTTCGCGGGAGCGGCAACGGCATCGACAAGACGACGTATACATAGGTATATAAGCGGGCAGGCACACAAAGTCATTAGCTTTATTCATAGATTTTTATCCGACGTCGTAAAAATAGCGTTATAATTTGCAAGCTTTATGGTCGTATCTCGTGTGTATGTGTATGCAGCTCCTGTAATCACTATGTTTTGTATAACTCTGTATTTTGCATTTTGATGGTTGCATTCGTTTGCTCTACTTGACGTATATAGAGCGAATATACTTTTTTTTGCGAAATTAATAATTTTTTTTTTCTTTTCGATTCGTCCTGGTATTTATAAACTGAACGCCAATGAATTTATAAACAGCCGATACGCGGCTGGGGTAAATTATTGATGGAAATCGTTATTGCAGCAGAAATTTTTTATAAGATGAATACATTATAAGTAGGACAGGTACAAAATTATAAATAAAAAATGAATTATCGAATATACATTTTCTAAATATCGCGTTCCGTTGCGTTTTTGCATTTAATTATTCCGGTTTTGTATACATAAGTTTTCCCCTGCAAATCGTAAAGATAATTATTTTAAAAAAATCGACCTTGCCACAGAAAAAAAGTACATCTCTGTTACGTTTTTCCATGCAACAACAACTCGCCGCCGCATCGTATAATTCAAAATCTGTTTTTGGCAAACTATCCTCTCAAAATTTTCAAGAACGGCGTTAATTGTTTTATTGTGATCCGCCAAATTTGGCACTGTTTCCAACTTCTCGAAAGGGAAAATCAATACACAAACACACATACAATGCGAGCTTTGCAATATATCCCTCTATATCCATATGCAACCATACATATATATACACCCTACTTGCAATGTTTTCCGAACTCTCGGCGCCACAATATCTCGATCAAGATTGTTTTCCCTAGCCACTCGACATGCCTCGCTATATACCCGCAGACAGATTGAAGATCGCGATAGAACGGCACGCGCAAATAAATATATCCAGCTCTTATACCCTTTATATATATACAGTCCGAATTGCGTCACACACACGCGGCAGCTCCCCTTATAAAATTTCTCGAAAAACGTAAGAAGCTTGCGGCGTTTACGTATTATACATATACGCAATTTAACAGCGCTATATCAATTCCAGCCGTAACCCTTATTATATATATATACTTACTTGACGCTCGAGCAAGTATTATACGCGCGTTTAACAGGACCAAGGACGCGGCAAGGACGTTCAACCACGTGTGCGCTAGTATATAGAGCTCGCGCGCTCGCGGCGAATGCGCTTTTGCCGACGTCGATGTCTCTCTCTCTCACCCTACCACCCCCACGCAACGTTGCATTACGAGATTCGCGCGCGCGAATGTGATACACACTGGCATATGAGGCACAGTATAGTAGCACTGCACCCCTACGCTACTTTTATATATATATGTATATAGTATTCTACTGACATAACGAGGCTGAACCGCTCCCGCACGTTCGCTAACGTTGTCGGCGAAGGTCAGGATCAGGGAGGTCTTAAGCAGTAGTTCTCATATACTCTACTGCTATACTTACTACCACCACATATACCTATATATATATATATATATTCTGTATATGCATGCTGCTGCAGTTTAAAGTTGCGTGAGCGAGCGCGAGGCTTCACCTCGCGTGTGATACTTGCGCTACTGCCTTGCCTCCTCGTAATCACGCGCGCGGCTGCCGCGCGCAGTCGCTCGACGGCAGCCAGCGGCGACGGTTATACAGAGACGAGCTGCTGCTGCGGCGTAGTAATATAGAGAAAAGCCACGGTGCCGCCGCCACGCGCGCGCGTGTGTGTGTGTCTGTGCGGGGAGAAAATAACAACGACAACAGGATGGGGATAACACAAGAGGATTCATCAACCTCGGTGTTCTCGTTCCCGAAGAATCTGTCGGTATGGTGGAACGAGGAGACGGAATATGTGCTACAACGAATCGAACGGTGGGCTGCGTACGCGCGTGGTTATAACCGATTGCGCTCGGTCAGATTGTCGCCCGGTAGAATGACCATGCAGGAGGAACCGGAGAACCGATGGAGTATTAATAGAGCGACTAATAGGCTAGTTGTTGAGAATAGCTGGTCGCCGAGTTTCCGTGGTAGGAGGAAGTGTACACAGTCCCAACAACAACAACAACAACAACAAGAGCAGCAGCCGAGCGAACAAGCAAGACTAAGGTGCTGTGCACTTGGTGCCTTGGATTACAAGAGCAATGGAAACCTTGAGAGCAACGTGCTTGAGGAGTATAGTCTCGATCATAGTATTTACTTCAAGACGATTGGTGAGATTAGGAACGAACTCCGGCCGGCGAACAAGAACAACGATGAGACCACAACCACTACTACCACTAACAACAACAACAGCAGCAGCAGCAATAATAAACAGCCGCCACTGGATTGCGGTGATTTTCTATCCTCGGATTTCGACGAAATGGACGACGATGAAGATGTAGACCTCGAGGAGCTTGCAGCAGCTAACTACGAATTACGCGAGCAGCTTGCTGCCAACTGTAACTGCGAAGACGACAGCGACTCGGACTCGGATGATTTCGAACACAATTCTCATGGCAGCGGTGTTATTCAGGTCTGTCGTAGCGTCATGGACGAAGACGAGATCAACAACAACTTCACAATGCTCGGATACTCGCGCAAGTTCGCCGCTAATACTTCCACGCGGCCTCTCGTCGCCACAGCTACAGTGGCGCAGTAAACATACCGTGCTCTTATATATACGACACTTACATATATATATCTATGCATGCATCCAGCGGCTGCGTACATATATATATATACAATAACTATATATCTCCAGCTCCGACGACGTTGACTCTCTTTCCGATTTTCGTCTCGCCACCATACTATATATCCTATACCTTATAAACTACCGCCTACGGCCGTCCAATCCCCACTGCAGAGCGCGCTCGCACGCTACCTTATATACTGGAGCAAGTGAAAAGTGTCGGTGTGTACTATATACATATATACACGTGTGTGCAGTAGTGTATATCTTTGCGATGATATATATATATATACATATATATACGGCGACGCGCGAAATGTGCGCGAATACCATCACATATACATATATACACATTGCGCGTGCGCTTTTGCGCGCGAGGCCAGCCACGGGGGGGCATAATATATAAACGCGAGAGCAGCAGCCCCACGCGGCGGGCAACGGAGGAGAGAACATACATCGATCGCTGTACCACCACCAGCAGCAGCCAGCAGTAGCACTGACTCTTTCCCTCCCCCTCATTCTATCTCTCTTCCTTTATCCCTCTCTTGTGTTGTATGCACCGAAAGAGCGAGCGCGCGCGCGCGCGCACACTCGCCAGCAGAGTCCTATACGCGAGCTTTAACGCGCGAGGTCGTGCTTTTCGCGAGCTCTCGCCCCCGGGAGCAGGCGCGTATAGAGCAGGACCAAGTAGCTCATATCTTGCTCGTATCTCTCTTTCTCTCGTTGTTAAGGATATTTAAGAGAGAAGAAAAGAAGAAGAAGAAGAGGGAGTGTATAGGAGGAGATTTAATTCGAGATGGCGAAGCAGCTGGAGAGCGTTGCGGCCATGGCCTGCATGACCGTGCTCCTCATGCTCTTCAATTTCGCCTTCTGTGTAAGTATTATGTATTTCAGATGTTGTTATATATCTTTCGTGTATAAGCATACATAATGTATATAGACGTATGAGAATTAGTATAATAACTTATACAATTGACGATACCAAGATGTATATGTGTATATATATATATATATATATATATATATATGTACATGTGTGTCTACATTGTTGTTTTCCTTTTGTTATTATGTGTGAATGTAGTGCTCGGGATTGGCGATGCTCTTCGTGGGTGTCGTGATGCATATGCAGCTGCAGAACTACGCGGATCTAGAACTCGAGAACAGCGGGGCGGCGTTATCATTCCTAGGCGCCCTCGTCGCCCTCGTCGGCATCCTTGCCTGCTGCTGCACCACGCGACAGCATCCGGCTCTTCTCTATCTCGTAAGTATATATATATATACATGTATATAGTATATTTATATACACACAGCTATACGCTTATATGTATATACCTTTATTTTCTATCTTCGTATCCTATGTACCTGTATACAGCTATTATATCTATAAGTATATATATATGTACGTATATCAGTATATAGCCAGTACACACGTAGATGTATATAGCTACATATATATATATATATATATACATAAATAAGCGTATGCAGTAGGTTGCAGCAGTATATAGCAGCACTTGTTGAAACGCGCGCGAGCGCGGGAACTCGTTAGATCCGCAGAACGCTTGACCTCGTTTTTGCGTCGCGCGCGCGCGCGCGCGCGGACGATGCGTGATACGTGAAAGTATACGCGCGCGTCATGCCCGAGGTATAATATGTAAGAGAAGAAGACGTTGTTTAATTGCTATATATATATAATGAGAAAGAGCTGTAGGCTGGTAGAGTTAGTATAATGAGCTGAGGGGGAGATAATTGTCGTGTGTATATATAGTTGAGGTGATGTAGCCAGGTGTCTGATCGCACCTGACTTGTTCTACTTGCTCTTCGCAATTGTATATGCTATACTTATAAATGATGATATAAATTGAGTTAAAGTTGTTGACGTTTTTTTGTTTGTTTTTATTATTATTACAAAAGTAAAAGCGATATAACGGAACGCAGGCAATTCGATAACAAAGTCTTTAATTACATGCTATATATGAAAGAGCAGCGATAACTCAGGCAGGACATCCGGCGTTTCTATCCGGGACACAACGAGCTATATATATATATAATAATAATCATACCGGGGAACTCGAAAGAAAGAAGAGGAAAAAGAAATTCCATCCAAACCTAACAATCTACAAAGCTCTTTCGCACTACTATTGTCCTCGACGACGCATCACCTTTATATACATTTCTCTCTCGCTAACCCAAAGACACAGAGAGAGAGACGTATTACACGAAAGAATCCGTGCGCCAACTGCGCGTCGTTTTTCTTTTCTCCCCCATCTACCACTCTTTCTTTCTCTCGAGTATACTACGGATACAAAAGACAGCTCTTTTTTTTTTAACCCGCGGCTAAGTTGCTAATGTCTTGCTCGTGTATATCATGCCCACGTTATACACACCAACCCGGGTCTTTTGAAATTTCACCGCGCGATATAATGACAAAACCGCTCGTGCGCGCAAAAGCTCTGCATCGGACACATCATCACTTCGCTCCGAATCCGGGGGGATGTGGGTCACGAGGGTGACTGCAGTTTCGCGGCCGCCGACCTCTTCTTCTCCCTCCCTCCCTCCCCTTTTCCACCTCCTTCTTCGTCTACCCGTACCTATACCTTTCTCTGTCCTGCTGCTGCTGCCTGCTACTGCTATGCGCTTTGTTTACGAAACCGGCTGACGTTGCAGTACGGGGCGTTTCTTGCGGTGATCGCACTATTGGAACTTGGCGCTGGGGCCTCGATATACACGTATCGTAACTCCTTGGTCGAGAATTTCGATCAAGATCTCAACGAGAGCCTCAACACTTACGGCACTGACAAGACTAGGACCTTTCACGTCGACATCATGCAGCACCAGGTAAGCTATTCGTATATATATATAAGGTATATTATGCTATACGCGTTGCTGGCAATTGTTCTCCGCTAGATTATTATTATTGTAGCGTGTAGTTATTATAGTTTATGTATCTGACCTTTATTGGATTACTGCTATTGAGAGACATTGTGAATTTTCAAAGTTATATTTGTATGTGTGCGAGCTGTGATAAATTGAAATAAAGAAGAAAAAACTTTGACACGTTTGTTCGCTGAAACAGACAACTAAATGGTATTATACTTTCATTAAAAAGAAAATATATATGAGCTGAACGTGAATAATTTAATATATAGAAGAAGAAAGGCATTAATATAACTAATTTTATACAGTTTAAGAAAGAATACTTTTGTTTAATATTATTGTTATTGTTATTGGTAGATTGAATTTTGATTATTCACGAACCCTTTACTAATTATAACTCTATGCGCTTGACAGTTACACTGTTGCGGTAACAGAGCTTACACTGATTGGTTGAACATGTCACCGCCCCGAATTGTGCCGAGTTCTTGCTGCAATGTCCCAGAAGGCGAGTGCGACACGACTAATATAGAGGACCTCTACACTGAGGTACGTTTCCAACCGAGGTTTAAATATAATTCCATCGCTTGACATCTTTGCACTATAGATGTATATATACAGAGGAATGTAAATTCAAGAACTCGTTGAATCGCAAGACCAAACGAAGAGTGTGCTATTTTTTGGAAGATATAAAAGAATCTGAATTGTTTTGTAAAATAAATTTTGTCTGATAATAAATGGAAAAGTTGTGAATAAATCAACAAAATACAACATACAAGTTCTCGGCATAACGACATAACTTCATACTTTTTCGAGTTTTCACGAACGAGAAAATGCATAGCCTGCTCATACCACTGTGTAAATATTTGTTTTAAATGTGTTAATTGATCAGTATCGCGCCTTATTTCGTTTATTCCGATCTTACGAGTAAGTTTGAACATTGAAACCCATTTTTCTCAGAAACTCCAAAAGTGGACTTATGTCGTTATGCCTCGGAGCCACAGAACTAAATCGACACTTCATACGAAAAGTAACACGATTTAAATTCACTAGCGTATTTAAGCGTTTATAGTAAAGAGTACCTTACATCATTGGTAAAAGAAGTATATATTTTTATCACTTGATGACAAAAATTTCGAATTAAAGTTTTATTTTAAAAATATAATCAAAACAAAAATGAGCCTATCTAACATAATTGACAAAATCCTTAATAGCTGTTAAACAATGTTAACATACCAAAATCTGTACACCTTTCACAATTAATAACAAAAAAAAATCATCCACAGGGTTGCTACAACCGCGTGCTCAACTTCATAAAGAGCAACGTGGGCCTTGTCGCGGGCGCTGCCCTCGGCGTGACCGTATTCCCAATGGTCGGTGTCTTCCTCGCCTGCTGCCTGGCCAGCTACATAAACAAGGTGAACTACGAGCAGATAGCTTAGACGCAGCGCTTGCGCGACTGCGAGAGAAGATTGCGTGCACAAGCGGCTGCGGCGCGTAAGCTCGGCCATCCCTACACCGGTGTTGGTGCCAATTACCGTGGCGTGCATATCGATCGTTGCCGATTACCATATTACCGGCCACCTTCTGCCACTGGTAGTCATGTACTCGATGCGCCTCGACCCAGAGTTAACCTGGCTAAGCAATATCCACGGTCAGCCCCAACGACACCTGCTGCCACTACCACCACGGCAAGTAGTTATCGTTCGTCGGGTTCGTCTACCGCTGATTCCAGGCGCATCGAACTCGTACTCGATCTCAGACGGCTACAGCTCAGAGCTGCCCAAAATGCACCTCAGAAGCAACAGCAGCAGCAACAACAGCAACAACGCCAGATGAAACAGCAACAGCATCATAATCAGCAGCATCGATATCGCGCGCTACCACGACCGCCTGAATATGGCGGTATGGTTGGCGACCAACACTGGTCGTAGGCTCTCTTACATTGTGATCGTATCGTCTCATCTCACCGTCATCCTCATCATCAATCATCATCGTCATCGTCTTCTCGTCATGGTTCATTTCTGGTTAAGTTTCTGGTTTAATTGGTTTTTTAAGTCTAGTGTGTAGAGAGTCGTGTATAATA
>JAWWEQ010000010.1:16111872-16122538 GCA_035583055.1 Torymus tubicola | reverse complement strand
ATTAATAAAATATATAATCAAAAGTGAACGTTACATAGATAATCAAACGAAAACAATTTTAAAGCGAATACAGCAATCGTAGAGGCGCGCTACGCGCGCGCCAATGACTCTAGTCTAAATAAAATTTGCTGCATTAATTTAAAAATAATAATTTAGCGTAAAATAATAAATTTAGAAAGTACCTGGCATATTTCATCATTCCTGAATAATCCTGTAGTCTCTAAGTCAAATAAAATAATAAAACATTATTATTAATCAGCTCTTTAGTCACGTCTGGTTCCATGCCTTTGGCTGAACCCGTATAATTACGGCGACAGTCATGGGATGATCCATTTAACATTTTGCAATTTTACACATCGCACAGTGTAAGACAGAATTTTCTTGGAATAATGCCCTATTAGTTGCATGTCTTAAAATTGATATAAATTTAATTACTATATTTTAACATTTCCAATATCAAAAATTATATCTTATATATTTTAAATATAAAACACTGGATAGACTGTTATACGCGTGACCATTTCCTCGTTTCTGCCAACCTGCATCGACGGACACCTACAATTCACAAATGTCACCCGATTTACTACCAACAGTAATATTTCTACTTATACTGGTGTCAATTCTAAATGTAAAAGGAAAAAAGAAACATTATAATCAAATAAAAGAAAAGTATTTTAACATTAATAAGTTGATTAGCTGACTTTGATTCAACAAAGGTAGGAAGAAGGGAAGAGTGTATATATAATTTTTATGAAATAATACAGAATATATTGAAAATGCCATTTTTATTTCTAATTACAATTAAACTATCATTATGATTATAATTAATCTCATAAATGCAATATATTATTGCTTAATTCTGAAGACATGATTAAATTTAATATTTTAACATACAAAATAAATCTATTTCAAATACATCATTACTTTTTTTATATAAAAATCATTCTGGTTTTAAAAATGTTAATATTCAAAATTAGTCACTCAATTCATATATCCTCTTCCTCTATTATATTAAAGTGACATTTCCTCACTTTTTTTTTCCCGCCCCGCCCTGAACAATTTTTGAACAAATTTTTGAACAATTATTGACCAAATTTTTTAACAAATCTTTGAACAATTTTTGAACAATTTTAGAAAATTTTTTATTCATTTACATACAATATCCAGAAAATTAATGAACAAAATATACGGATAATTTCCAGAATATAGGATATAGCATTATTTTATATAGCCCTTCAGTATTAACCATTCTAATAAGTACTCGATAATAAATTAAATAAATGATTAAATACTCATTGAATAAATAAATATTAGAATAAATATTAGAATGTTGCCCGACTGTCACGAAGTGGACGTGCTGATAAGGCACTTGGCGTAAATTAAATGTAATCTCTTTGTCACGGCCTGCCGTGCCGACGTCGGCGATAATTAGGTAATTAAATGCTTTGTTATCTAAGACAAGAGATGGCGTCTCGATGCAGAATTAGAGCTGTATCGAGAGCCTGATTAGCAAGCCTAGGGAGCCTAGGGAGAGAACCTAGTAGATTTGCTGTTGTTGTCGTTCGGCCGTGGACGGGAAAACGCACGCGATATGCCGGTTTCGCGAAATACGGATATACAACATGGAGTTGTTAGTTGTTTCGTTGATTAAAACTTCAGACGTGTACATGTGAAGTACTCTGAGACTGAAGATGTAATTCGTGTAGTGTAACATCGCGTTCTTGTCGTGTGAAGGACGCGATGAATAACAAGAACATACGACAGGCTTGTTTTACCTGTCGTATGCTACATCGTCCATCTTCTCGAACAAGTGCGCCCACCGTCAGCCGTTTTGGGAAAACAATCGAGGAAGCGATGTTTACGACAAAGATGAATTTTGACGAAGGTAAGCGTGCACACATTTATCGCGCCGCGAGTTAATAACGCGTAACGTTTGGGCGTTCGTTACCGTCGTCAAGGTCATATCCAAAGTTAAACTTGACGGCAATTCATAACCGATAAGTCCGCAATTGCACGACGTTGTAGCGTCTGTGAATTAATATGGCCTCAGGGTCAACGAATGATGAATAGAAAGACCCGGGTTCGAATCACTAAATTGCATAGGTGAAAGCATTTGGTGAATAAAAACCACCCCGTGACAACTGGTGCCCAACAAAATAATCCACGTTTCCTGTAAAAATAATTAGAGTGAGTTTTTCTTGTACTGATCCAGCCTTCAAGTAGAATAGAGTCTACGAGACTCCCGCACAAGCATTCAGTTGAGAGTACTTTTGAATGGCGGTTGAGCAAGGAGAAGTTTCATCACATCTTCTGGAGAGAACTAGAGACTGAATTTAAGAAATGGCTATTAAATGTTGGTGATGGAGTTTTCAAAATAAAGTTCGAAAGAAATAATAAAGTTACTAATATTCCAAATGAAATTTTATCAAACGGTGATATTATAACAGAAATTTTTGAAGATATTATTAAACCAAATGATACAGAATTTCAGCAAAGTCTTATTTTAGCACCTAAAAATATAGATGTTTTAGAATTGAATAATAAAAAGGATTTTTATATCACTCTAATATGAAAAAAAAATTTCTTTCGAATTTGCATGATCCACTCAAAAATAAACGTAAAATTAAATTGTAAATAAATAAAAAGTACAAAATAAGTTTCTCTCAGTATAAAGAAATAGAAAATAAAATTTGGATGTTTTTAATTTATATAAAAAACCTCTAAAAACTTAAAAATAAAAATATTTATAAATATTTTAACACGCGCGCAATGTTTTTTTTACTCACTTTCTCAGTATTACCCCAATGCCTTATTTACTCACAAAATATGAATGTTACAAAACTAATGGATGTGACATCGAGTCAGTTTACACTGATCTAAAATATCTCAAAATACTTATTGATACATGATTTTCAATTTCTTATAGTTGTAAATAATAAAAAAATTTAAGATATTTTAAGATTAGAAAAAACAGACTTATTCGAAGCCACATTCATCATTGCTCTCCAAACTTAAGATTGACCATTTATGATGATCAGTACGTAGAACACCAATAATTCTGCAATAAATTTATTATATTTACCTGATTTATCATATACTATAATATTTCTAAAGAAATAATTTACAAGTTTAGAAGTTCTGTCGATATAGATTAAAAATATCAAAATTTTAAACAGGCTTTCTAACCAATAAAATTATTGATCTAATTATATTTGATTACTATTTCTATTATCACTAAATTGAATTATTTATATTCAGATTAAATTGCGTATATTTATGAAATGTAAGTCATACTATAGGAGCTTCAACAAACATTTACTGACAAGGGAACTACCCGAACTGAGAAATTCAAAAAATTTTCAAAACTATATTAAATAGTAGTCGTCAATGTAACATTCTCGAAATTATTTTTTTTATCGACAGTGAAGCCCTTTCATCACATGTAAAGTTTGGATCAAAAAACATTTTTGCAACATATCTCGACTTCTACTGAATTTTTTTCAATAAAAAAAATGTGGAAAAGTTTCTAATAAAAAATATAAGAAATTCATAGTAGTTTGAATATGAGGGGTTGCATCCTTTATTTTTTAGAGGGAGAAATTGTGTTTTTTCAAACATAATTTTATCATCGAAATTCAGAAAATAATAAAAAATGAATTAAATATTATATTTACTAATTGCGCAAACAAATAAATGAGTTATGTATTGCACATTTCCTTTTGATAAGATCTTTAAGTGGGTAAACTACCCCTAACATTGATAAACGAGTTATATTGTTTCAGCCATTAGTTTTTTCTTCAAAATTTATATACATGGGTTCTTGAGATTGTTGATTACAAATCTGTCGTTAGATTTGGGAAATTCTAAATGGTATTTTCTATATGGCAGAAAAAATTTCTAGAAATATTTTTAATATTACGAATGACATAATTAATCATTTCAAACAATTGACAACTAAAAAGTTGTAAATATCAGATTAATTCAAGTTTATGTACAATTATTCATAATTACTTTCTATACTAGCTTACCTAAATTTTCATATTCATTTTTAGAGATATAAGATATGATTTAATAAAAATGTTATCACTCCATTATTCAATAACCAAAGGATATAGTACCGGGAAACAGGAGAATCAAGATTATTTTATTTGAAAAGTTTATCAAACGTACATATTCATATAACATGAATGAGTAGTCTAAAAATATATTCAAATCATTGTGTTTGTATGTAATCAAAAGTTCACTGATTATATGTTTCACAGTAATGGTATTCATGGAAAAAATGTTGAAAACAGAGCGACTTTTTACACCATGCACATGTTATAATCGCTCTTTTGGCACAAATGTTGCATGTAACAAAATTAGAATTAAAGCAAAATTTTGTTGGCTTTTCAACTTTCACCGATCGTTGATCAGTGTAACCTGCAGCGTACCAAGCATATTTAAATAAATTTTTGACCTGGGTCTTGATAACTGATTATGCACTAATTAGTGCATTATTATTATATTATTTCTATCATGCAAGTTAATATCTTCATTGCTTAGAAATATTACATCGGATAACGTTCGAAAGAAGTTCTTCCAGATTCGGAAACCGTAAACATCAAGTGGTTGAAGTTCACCTGTCGTTCCTTTTGGAATTTGTAGAAGCATTAATGTTTTATGCTTTGGTTTAACTTTATAAATGGTATTTTGGCAGTGACCTCTCCATGAATCAAGCAGTTATGGCAGTATATGGAAAATCTTTTGCCCAAGCTTCAAGGTGTTCTTTAATCAATTTACCTGATTTCGATGCCATGACGTAAACATTTTTTACTTTGAATAAATTTCTTTCAACTCTTGGTCCAAACCCTCCCTTTGATTCTTATAGAACTAAAAACACTGGTGAGAGAAGTTCTCCCTCGGCAGATACAGTAGGTTGAATTGGGTAAGAATGGGTTGTGGAATGTACTGACTGAACTATACATTCTACATTTTCATCTCCTTTAGTATTGAGAATTCGACCACTGTGTATTTCGTATTTAAACCCACCTTGGTCAGAGTTATAATCACGTTTTTCACCATATTTTTTTATTGCACTTTTTACTTTATTGCGAAATTCTTGCTTTTGTTCTAAACGTTCTTCCAAATCGTCTATTGATGTTTTAGAAATAACTTTCGTTACTTTTCTCGAAACGATATTATATCGACGTTTAAATTCATTTAGCCAATGTACAGAAGCTTTAAATTTTTCGAAGTTTATCTCTAATGCTTTTTCTTTTGCCATACGCTTTATATCAATATCATGAATAGGTATTCTCTTCGATCTGGCGGCGTTAAATTTTTGCAAACAGTGTTCCTCAATTTGTTTCAATTTGGCAATCCTACTTGCTCCCGTTTACACTTGATCTCTCTACCTATATAGTTGACTTTCTGTTTTTAACTTTTTGAATTAATTTTGAACTGATGTAAATTTTTTCTTGTTTTTACCACCTAACCAATACTCTACAGCTTTCCTTTTGTAGCCATAACTAATAAACTCTGGTCTGCTGCTGCATTAATTTTTACCGTTAGTTTCGGATGTTACCATATCTTCCACATTGATATCTTCGTGTAAATCATCTGCAGGTATATAATCGTAGGGTTCGTAGATATCATCGTAATATATTGATTCTTCAGTTTCTTCGTAAATATTTTGATCGTTCATACTAGATACTATAATATTATACCTACCTATACTATATTAGCGACATTTCTTTCAGCGTCATTTGCAGGTAATCTTTTTTCTTGATATTGAAACATACTGTTGAAAATAAATAGAACATTCATCGCATTCACCAAATTCATTTCTTTGGAAAATCTTTCTTTTCTTCCTTTAGATACGCTGAATATGACTGTGATGATGCAAAAGTTTTAGTTATTTATAGAGTTTTTGAAATCCATAACAATATAGAAATGTATACGTAGAAGGCAAAGTAAATGTAAAATGTATTCGATCACCTACAATTTGATGATAGTGCTTTATCAAAACTTCACAATTTTCACAACACTGAAAAACTTGATATACTTGATATTTTTCGTAAAATTAAAAATATTTCTACAACTTTTTTCTGCCATATAGAAAATACCATATTGAATTTCCCAAATCTAATGACAGATTTGTAATCAACAACCTCAAGAACCCATGTATGTAAATTTTAAAGAAAACACTAATTGCTGAAACAATATAGCTAATTTATCAATATTAGGGGTAGTTTACCCTCTTAAGGATCTCGTCAAAAAGAAATGTGCAATACGTAACTAATTTATTTGTTTGCGCAATTAGTAAAAATAATATTTAATCCATTTTTTATTATTTTCTGAATTTTGATGATAAAATTATGCTTGAAAAACACAATTTCTCCCTCTAAAAAATAAGGGATGCAACCCTTAATATTCAAACTACTATGATTTTCTTGTATTTTTTATTGGATTCCACATTTTTTCCCACATTTTTTTTATTGGAAAAAGTTCAGTAGAAGTCGAGATATGTTGAAAAAACATTTTTTGAGTCAAAACATTAAATGTGATTTTAACACTTATAAAGGGGTTAACTGCCGATAAAAAAAATAATTTCATGAATGTTACGTTTACGACTACTATTTAATGTAGTTGTGGAAATTTTTTGAATTTCTCAGTTCAGGTAGTTCCCTTGTCAGTGGTAGTGATAACTATAAAAGTACAATACAAATAGTTTTAACTGCAGTAACATTAATAAGTATTAAATATTGAAATATTGCTTACCTATGTGCGTATTTATTCAGACATCGATAACTTCAAAAGTTATTCTCGTTGACGGAAAAAGAAAAAGAGGATAACAAAATATCCGTTACCGTGACAACTGCTACTAGTATTCAAACAAATACATATATAGAAGTACATTGTTCGATTCGGATCTAATACTTGTTTCACTTAATATTTTTATTTGGTATATATGGTTTTTGAAATTTCCGAAGAAAAAATTAGATTCTCATAATTTTAATTTATTCAAGCTTTGAATTGATTTTTCTCTTTCGTTCTTATTTACGTTTTCTATATCATTTTGCTTTCTGGTACATGATTTAATTTTCTCTATATTGTTTTTTTAATATAAATATTTTTTAATATAAACATATTTTTAATATTATTAATGTTAAATTTACATTTTTATATTAGTTGGATTTTTAATATCACTTGACTTTGATACTTTTGATTTGATTGGAAAAAAATTGTTAGAATAAAGAAATGAACTATTATATAAAATAATTTCAAATTTTAAAACTTATTTAGGCTAATTATAATCAGGGTTGCAGATTTTGCACATGTCGCATCCTAATTCCGACGAAATTTCGGAATTGAAGTCAGTCAATTGTTCAATTCCGAGATTCCGATGTGTTTTCGGAATTGAGTGCGGTCAAGTCCGAAAACACGTCGGAATTTCGGATTGCGGATGCAACAAGTCTAAATTCCAAATAATTTTTTTTTTTAATTTGTTTTTCATCTAGATGTTCAAAGTAGAGTTCAGAGATTGCGTCAAAGTTCACACACACTTTTTATTTTTTTGATTACTGCTAATTACATATTTAATATACTTTTTTATTATTATCTTTATATTATGTATTTGTTTGAGATTTACTTAAATATTATTAATTACTATTAATTTATTTAATGAAAAAAATTATCTTTATCATTTTCAATGAAAAATTCTAACTGAAATGTATTTATCTTTACTTCATAGCTGTTCTTTCTGTCGGATTCTAAATAAAATGAAAATAAACATTAAATAATTATTGTATATTTTAGTGATTTATAATTAAGGCGTGCCAGGGCGTACTTAAGGTCAGGCAACACAAAACGGAAAGGAAGATGATTTTCGAATGCGAATTTCAAGTCTCGCTCTCGGGGCAGACTATTTTGTAATTGTTCATCGACATTTTCGAATATTGGTATTAAACAGTAAATGCTTTTACACAGCTATTTGAAAATTTCCAAATATCACAAAAAAAAAAATTTTTAGAACAAAAAATATAAATTAAATAGTCAACCAACGTGGACTTTACCCTACGAACGAAAGTGGTGAAAAGCTTCTGCTTCGAGTGTAGACGCATCGCGGCTTTTATATCGACGTGACAATACTAAACATAAGAACGTGGGCTAGTTAATGATGCGTTTAATTTTGGTAAATATTCGATTTATGCCATTACTAAATTCAAGAAAATATACTTTTTGTTTCGAAGATAGTAGTTTATTTAATTCAAAGCTTTTAGGCTAGAGAAGTTAAGTACTAGTGCATTTAATTTAAGTCTCTGTTTTTAATGGCATTGCAGCCCCCAACGTAACGTTTCTTCCTTTCCAAAGCAAGGTTTGGCAACGTTCGTAAAATGAATCATGATATACGGGTACTGTTAAAATTATTGGATATATATGAAGGTATATGCAAAATGTGAGAGATGAAAAAAGAAAACTTCAGCAAATATTGTAATCGCGAATTGATATATATTAATCGTTTGAGTCTCAAGCACTGCGATCGTGCTGTTGAGAGTTTATGTCGAGAAAACCCAGCATATTTCGAACATTGTGGACGATGCGTTACCGACTGTCGAAGCGCGCTCAAATTTACTGAAGCAAGTACATCACACAGCTCTTTTTAATGTAAATAGTACATTTTACAATAGGTAAAATAATGTTATAATTCTTCGACAGTGTTTTTTCAATACGCCCTGGGACTCGAACGGTTAAAATAGAAGTAAAATTAACCGTAGTTGTGATAAACTTTAATATTATCATTATGAAGTTGGCACGGTATTTGGCAATGTCTTGCTTGTATATATAGTATAATATGCCAATACGTTGAACGAAAACAAACACTTTGTAAATGTTTTACGAAATATAATTAATTATGCAATACATTTATTCACATTCTCTATATTTATGAATTCCCTTTATCCCACCCATTGGAAATTAAAGGTTCAATGTAAGAGGAGATATTTAATTTTTATTTTAGAATTATTTAATAACATACTTCGAAGAATTACATCGAGTTCTGACAATAAATATTTCCGAAATACTCTTTACTTCAAAATAGTAAGCTAACAACGTGGACTCATTGACTTTGAAAATACATTGAGTAAGTTCTTAACAACTTTTAAATATTATTTGTAAGAAGAAAAGTATAAATAATAATATCAACATTATATTATTTTTGTAATTTAACAATAAGTTAATTATGACATGAGTAATGATTGAAAATATCTATTTCATAGTATGCTTCTCTACTTTTTCTCACTTCAGTGTGCATACAAGCATGCAGCACCTTACACTGGTTTTCGGAAGATCCTGGAACCATACTCATCAAAAATATTACCGATAAATATCTCTCATCCATTTTATCTTTCTCTTCTTTTTTTTATAAAAAGTTGATAACTAGAAATATATATTTTTGGAAAGTGGCCCTCGCGAAAATATTACAAAAAAAACTACAAGTCAAAACAACAGTGTTTGTAATTAACTTAATGGTTCTTGAAATTAAATTTATTAGATACTAAACAAGTTTATAAAATGTTTTCATACTTAATATCTAACATTTAAATAAACACAACTAAAAATACTCATGAAAACGAAAAAATCTATTTTATTCAATAGAATTTTAATATAGTCATATTTTCGACAGGGCCACGTATTTTTTTTTCAAAAACTAAATCTTCAAATCAAGGATCAAATCCTGATAATTTTGCAAGTTCGCTAAGAAAAGCTGATGAATGTATGAGAACTTTCTTCCCAACAATAAATCGGAGTAGAATGGCGAATGAACGTGCACGAATGTGACTCTTTGTATTAATTAGATCAGTAATATCGACATCGACATTGACTCTCTTAACATTTACGTACGTGGAGTATTACATAAGGGGAGGACATTTATATCTCTCCATCTCTTTCATTTTCTTCGCTATATACTGGAGTAAATTTAAAGAGTCGGGAAGGGGTAGTACAGGGACATTCTTGTTGTACATTCTTTTGGCTTATTTTTCCTTTTTTTTTTAAATAGGTATAATATATATTTATCAGACTTTTCTTGGCGATTTTTTTTTCATCCGAGAGCTCACACGACAGAAAATATGCGGTGCACGAGCGCGCCTATAGCCCAGATAATCGAACGCGTTCCCTCTTCTTCTGCTTCTTTTTCATTATTTTTCTTCTTCGACGCTGCGCCGGTCGCTCGGTCTCCTTAGCGCGATTATGAGTTTCATGAGGTTCGCATTGTCGTTATAATTATACGTTGATGCTTGGATGAGTTAATTATCGAGATTCAGTTATCTGGGATATAACACATGTAACACCCAACGTTGCATTATGTAAATATTGGAATGGCATATATATGCAAGGAAAAAACAGTCGATTAAAATTTTTATAATATTCAACATGTAGGCTTCTATTTCATTGTCAAAGTGAACTTATTATTCGGCTTTCGATAAAAATCTATACATCATACTTCTATATATCGCGCTGTCAACTCATATATACTTATACATCGCTCTATACACATATTTATAATATCGAAAAATTAGACTGTACATCGTACCCATGGGACGCACATACTAATCTTCCTCAACTTATATTCTCTTCGCGAACGTTGGATGTAACGAGTGATAAGACTGACAACCGTGTCACG
>JAWWEQ010000010.1:16004056-16111772 GCA_035583055.1 Torymus tubicola | reverse complement strand
TATATGTGGGGAGGGAGGGACGATCTTTTTAGCGGTATAGAGTGTGGGTTACGGTTGGTTTGGTTTGAGGATCCGTAAGTATATGGATTTGGCGAGAAGTACTTATAGAAGGAAAAAGTATAAATCTGTTGTATTGTACGTGAACCATTCGGATTCGTGTTTTATTAATATATATATATATATATATATATATATGCTCAATGATACATAGCTATTTTGTTTAGATATATAAAACAAGCACCGTATCGGAAGAAATTTTCAATCACAAGTAGCACTATATAAACCATTACCCGTAGCATTTAACACATACAGAGAGAGAGAGAGAAGAGTACTCGAGCTCGCTCACCGCAACCCTTTATAATCATCCATCTCCTCCCGGCCAAAAAAGCCCTGGCATTTTCTTCGTATCGGCATCCTCTCTCTCTTTCTCTCTTCCCCGCTATCTCCATCTCTTTCCCTCCTCCTCTTCCCGACTACTAACTCCTTTCCTCTCTCTCTCTCTCTTTCAACTCGCTCGTCGACTACTCCTCTCTCTCTCTCTTTTACTCGCGTACATCCAGCACTATATATATATATATATACACTCGGCTTGTCGTCTCACCTACGCTTGCACGCTCGTGCTCCTCCGCCAGAGTCGCTTCCGGCGGATGTACCCTGATAAATGGGAATCTCGACTCTCCGCCGGGCGGCGGCGGCGGCGGCGGCAACGACGGCGGCAGCAGCACCTACGCGCTTTTTCGCCTCGTTTTCGTTTTTCAGCGAGCGTGTATATATGTGAGGGAAAGAGAAAGAGAGAGAGATACATACGACAAAGGAAATTCCAGACGGGTGGAGAAGAAGAAAGAAGAAGAAGAAGAGGAGTAGGAGGAGGAGGAGGAGGTATAGTAGTGGAATGAGGGAGGGACGTTGTGGTGAGATCGCGCGCGATTGACCTGCGAGAGAGAAGTAGTAGAGTAGAGAAGTCTAGAGAGAAGCGAAGAGAGAGAGAGAGAACCGTGAGCGGTAGATTTGTTTAGTTGGCTGCAATTAAGCCACTTGGCGGCAATTGTTTGTCGCTCAGCAGAGAATTCCACCGCGGCAGCAGTATATATATCTATACGCACACGTGTGCGTGTTATATCTCGAGGCTCTCTCTTTCGCATCCTATATAATCATCACGCGAAGGGGTCGAGTCGCGCGGGGGTCAAGATGTTACACACGCGGGGGCCTTTTCTTTCTTTCTCTCTCTCTCACTCTCTCACTCTTTCTCGCCGCGAGAGTAAAGTCTTTTATTGCCTTTTGTTTCTTCTCGCACACGGCAAAGACCCATTATTCGCGTCCCAAGACCCTCAAGGCCGAGCTCCAGTTGTGCTTGTGTGCCGCGGGGGGAAAGCCTTTGGATGCCGCGCGATCTACACTGTAATACACCGCTTATATTCATTCTCACTCCCTTTATTAAGTAATCGTGCGATGCCGTCGTGTTGTTACACAGAGAGAGAGAGAGAGAGAGAGTGATACGAGTCAACGATACGACCAACACACACACACAAGACCAAGGAATAGGAATACAAGAAAAAAAAAGAAAAGAATAATCGCCTCTGGCGAGAGTTTTCGTGCCGGTTGTAATACACGCGCGCTGAGAAAAGAGGGACGACTGTGCACAGGACTTGCATAATGCGCGCGTGTCGCTTAATAACTCGTTGCCTGTATATATGTATATATATATATATATATATATATGGGCGAGTGTTGGAGTCTTGCGCGGTCGCGCATGATTGAGAGCGCGAGCGAAGGAAGGAGAGAGAGAGAGAGAGTCGGACTCTCTACCTTACTTGACCCCAGTACAACGAGGGACAATTGGGTGTAACAGTCGACCCATTCGTCTGTCTCTCTATATACTTCTCTTCGGCCGAGAGAAGCAACACAGACAGACAGACATGCGCTCCTCCCGCAGATGCGCGTGCAAGCGAGCAGAACCGTGAGGCGAACGTTTGCCACCACCACCACCACCACCGCCGCCGTCGCGGCTTCTCCGAATTCACGAGCGTGTAACGCATTCATTATCTTATACGCGTAGAGGCGAGAGAGAGAGAAATTCTACGAGAGAGCGCGTTTGTGCGAGATCTTGAGATTAGAGTTGTTTGCTGTGTATATATATATATAGTATGTAATAAGGGAAGAACCAGGATTTCTTGGGTTTGGTTTGATTATTTATTATACACAATAGTGTTATATTAAGGTTGAGATTTCTCAGTGTTGTTATACAGCAAGGTATTTAAAACTGGGGAAAAAAGAAGAAGGAGGTCTATACTTATATGATAGATCGATCGGTAATAAATTCTCGCGGTATATATATAAAAGGTGTGTACGATAATCTGATTTGATCGGGTCAGGAAAACAATCCTCTCTCGCTACTTACATAAACATATATATAATACATTATGTGACTCTTGAAACGTGTTTAATTGACAGGTATTTCATGCATATGGTTATTGCGAAATGAGCTAAATGTACGATATCAGAATATATATGTATGTGTGTGCAGCGTGAGGAGAACCGTCCGACGACACGTGCAGTAGCAACGATGACGATATATGATGACACGAAAGATGGTAAGTAAGGCCGCGGTGACGGGAATGGAGCACGAGGTCTTGATCTTTTTCGTCAGAGGGCGCTTATCGAAATAATGTATACACATTGCGTGCAATGTGCGTTAACGCGATGCACATCAAGCTTATAAAGCGATACATAGACTCGTTTTAATTGTCACTAACTATGTACGTAACGACGTAGCTAGATACATCTATATGTAGTTATTCTACAGAACTAAGTGATTATTTACACAAGATGCGAAATATCATTTTCCCATCTTAAGGTGTATTTTATACTATTACCTTTAACGTCATTTTAAAATTACATCTTTTACGTTACAAGGGGGATGCGCGAACGCTTCAATTATATATAATCTTAAAAAATTGTTTACAACTCAGCATACATACCTATATACAAATATAATTTAAAGAAACCTCTGATAATCATTCTCTGACTGCATCGTTAATCCACTGATTACCATTACTTTTACGCAAAGATAACTAACTCCACTCCAAGAAGTGTCTATAATATATATAGAACCCCGCAAGACCCTAGAACGCAGCGAAGCCCGCATGACAGTCGAGCGGCCAGTGTATAGTAGTCACTGCCGTCGCAGTGCGCATTACATTCAGCGATGACGTAGCCCTCCGCGCGCCGCCTCGACCGAGACACTCGCTTCCCACCTATATAGATATATATAAGATACGCAGTCACACACACACACATATATATACGTATAACAACGTTAGAAACTTTTACGCGAAAAACTCTTTCAGCGATTAGCCGCATAGAAACCTATATATATATATATATAGTAACGGTCACGCGCGCACGATGCTCTACAATATAAATATAAAGAGATAGAGTATAGGGTAACCCGGTAATTCGGTACACTACTATACACAGCACGTTGTCGTTGCCACTTGGCGCGAAAGAACGTGGGAAAAACCAAGAGGGTGGAGGAGGAGGAGGAGGTAGGGGGAGAGGGGATTCCATCTCGAGCAGCTACTCTCTGCCACTATTATACGGGATAACCGCGCTAAAATGGCTCTTTCTCTCGCACTCGTGCGAGGGCAAGCGAGGAGCTGCAGCGAGATGACGACGCTTTCGAACGGTTTAAAAAGAGGCGCGCGAGTGAGCGACGAAGACGCGCAGTAAAGTAGCCTCTCGCCGTGCTATATACCATCGTCGTGCGACTTTCGCAATTCTCTCTCTCTCTCTTCTCTGCTTCTCGGCTTTCTTTTTTGCAGTCGTTCGCGCGCGCGCTCGGCGATCGTCGCGGTCTTATCAAGCCTCATTTTTTCGCTTCCTGTCGGCTGGCTTGCTTGCTTACTTGCTCGCCATTGCTATATACTCCCCAAGGTTGAGCGTTCGCGCGAGTGCTTTTATCGCTCTTGAGAAATTTTCTTTCTCTCTCTCTCTCTTTTGCCACTGAAGTATATAGTATAGTGGTAGTAGTAATCGACGATTCGAAAATTAAAATTGCACCTTTCGCGCGTGTGCACGCGTGGTGTGCTTCCCCCTCCCTCTCTTTTTTTTTACGACATGGTGTTGCGGTAATAAGAGTGAATGAAGGTATAGGGTATATATATATGTAGTGGCGGTTATGTATGTGTATATATGGTTTTTTTTGTTTGTACCTGTCGTTTTCTTCGAGGTAGCGTTTTTACATGCAGGGTAAATAGATATTAGGGGGAATTGACTTCGTTTAACATTCCGACGAGCTTTTTTGTTTGTTTTCATTATATACACGGCGGATACTCGAAGTATATGTAGGAGCGTGTGTAATATAGGCAGTGGGGACAGAGGTATGAGGAGAGAGAGAGAGAGAGAAAAAGGTGCGGAATCGTTGCGAAAAAAGCTGCTCTCTGCAAGGTCAATGCGAGTTTGCGTATATATAGGCGTTTATATATACATCTATACGCGTGGAACTTTATCGTAAAATTTTCGCGTAAAATAAACACCACGTAGATTATCGTAAGTGCATAGTAGTAGCTTGTCGAATGTGTATACATATATATTCATCTTATATACTTATTATACTTGATAAAGCTGTAACAGTTGAGATAAGAAATCGGAATATAATTATACACTGCTATATATGAGTTTATTAATAATCGCGTGATAAAATTAAAATACAACCGCAAACATAAATAACTTTCAACCCACGCTGTATCAAATAAACTCGCCGCACATTTTAGTGTCTCTCTCTCTCTCTGCACTTATATACGATTAATCAGCGAGCGATCAAAACAGCGCCGAGCGCAACAGTCGTCAAAACCAAGACAGCAAGGTCTATACTCTCAACTATATACATATAACATAAAAAAAAAACTACGCAGACGCGACGCGTGATACATATCTATATATATCCGAAAAACGACGCAGGAAAAAGTTAAAGCGCTCCGATTTGGTAGCCTCATATACATACACGCGCGGGTAGGAAGATATTCGAGCGTAAAAGAAAAAAAAAAGAGGTATGCGAGAAGATGAGAAGTGGACTGCTGCACAGCGAAGAAGAAGAAGAAGGAGGTAGACTCAGTTCCGTTTTTTTGTATACGTCCCGTGTAGTTTTGCATTTGAGTGAGCGCGCGTCGTACAGCGTTGTTGTCTATTTTGCCGGATTTTTCGTGCTCCCGCGACGGATGTACGAGTAAGCATTTGTAGCACGATGTATATATATATATATATATATACATAATGAGAGAGCGGGTAACTGTTTTGCCTTCGAGAGGAAGATTACGTGTAATTTGGAAGCCTCGCTGGTATTAATTATATTATTTTATTTAGTTTCATTTTCATTATTGTATTCCTGCAGTAGTATAATGCATTGAATAATTTCTTATACGTATCATTTAAAATGCTATCATATAAAAACCATAATACAATATAATTTATTTATACGTATTCAATACACACACACACACACGGCTATAAAAAAATTTAAAGAAAAAAATTACCCGACAGTTAAAAAAACACCACTATACCACTCGTATTATCAACTATACTGTCACAACAAAATTCTTTGAGAATATTCTACAACCTTATCATCGCTCTGCGCCTCTTCTCTCGTCGCGCAAACACGCACTGCATACACCGATTTCATCGGGTTTAAAGGTGACAGCAGTGCTCACTCATTCTCTCTCTCTCTCACTGGCAGCCCATGTGCGCAGCAACGTCTTCGCCGATAACCCCCACGTGACCTGCCACTGCCGCAGCTACGTCGCACGTTCAACTCACCCGCGCGGCCAATCGAATCTTCTCTCAATAGCGCCCGCACGTCATCGACCTCGCTTTATATACGCGCAGGATTAAAACTCTCTCGTGAAGGAACACACTTTTCGCTACGTATGTACAGGTAAACCAAAGGAAGAAGAAGAAGAAGAAGAGGAACAGAGCTCTATAGGCGAGAAAAAAGGCGCTTATACCAATTACACGCGGGCGCTCGGCCCATTAATCTTCGGCGGCGGGACGAATGACCGCTATACTCTCGCACTCTCATGCACGTGTAGCACGCGCGACGACGACGACGACGGCGACCTGCTTTCACGCCATAGCATCACGCGTGCGTGCATATATACACACACACAGACACACGCGCGTGTATCTTCTTCTTACTCCTCGCGCTTTTCAAAAATCAACTCTGACCCACTACCCCCGTGCCTTGCTTCGATGTTCCCCGGCGTGATGGAGAGTCTGTGTGTGTGTATATATACGTACGTCTTTGTGGGTTTTCGTGCGGTGTGGGGAGAAGGAGGAGAGAGTAAGTGGACAAGTGTTGGAAAGCGCGCGGTGATTTAAGGGAATTGATTCGCGGGTCACGGTTGGCAGTATAGTGCGCAGAGAGCTATTGTGGGTGTGCGTTTAGTATGTGTGCGTGTGTGTGAGTAGTAGGTTGGAGAGTAGGGATATTAGGACGAGATAAGTGAGAAGACGGGTTGAGAAATCGATTTGCTTGAGGAAATTGGATGGATGGATAGACGCGTGGTGGTGACATTGTTGATCGGCGGTGACGTTGAAACAATGTAATTATAAGCGATGGAAAATTATTATAATTATTTCTATGTGTGTCTGTGTGCGTTGAGGTGAAATTGAAAATGAATAATTTAAACGAATTATATTGAGTGGTTATTTCAAGTGGGAATTATGAGTTATTCTGAAGAGTTCTTAATTCGAGTGACTACTAGCCAACTCGACTTTAACTTGAAAAAGTTTGCATAAATTATTATTTGTGAAAACATCGAAAACTGTAACCTTGATGGGAATGTATCGGAAGACAACAAACATAAAGAAAAAAGTTTAAGAAGCTCGCGCGATACTAACTACATTCGCCGAGTCATTTTGAAAACTTTTTTTGAAGCCAGATAGTAGTATAGACGTATATATACGAGTTATGTTAATTCACTCTCAAAAGAGCAAACCTCTTAATCGATAAAAAATTGATTGTTTTTGACATGCGCGCGCTCGCTATATATGCATAACCGCATCTGTACGTTCGTTCGCCTGCATAAGCGCATACATATACATACATGCATATATAACCCCGCATAATAACTCTTTGCTAAAACTAGAGATAAAAAATTTTTTTTTCTTTCCTATATCGACGTACGATTAAAAGCGGGTATATCGGCGTCGTGTGTACAACAAGCGGAATACAAATTTACAAATTAACAAACGCGTTTTGCTAATATCTATATACAACGCATAATATAAACAACTACCACTACGTAAAACGCTTAAACTATACGATATATTATATCCGCAGGTATTCTACTTCTGACACACTTCTTACACCTCGACGCGTGTGCAGTGTCAAATTTTGCCGTATCACCACTATATACCTTTTACATAACACAAAACCCTGTGAGAGTATAACACACAAAGTTTTCCAACGACGGTTCTTACGTAACATTCGCAGTTCTCTATAAGTATATAGAATCAGTCAGGTATTATAAGACACCGCAAAGGCGCTGTATATATATACATAGAAAAGAAAAATAGATTTCGCACTCTTCTTATCCATTTTTTTCATTAATTTCCCATATAGTCACCCTTTTAACCTCCCTCGTCACCTTCCACATATATACCCTATACAAAAACTAACATACATACAGTTACCGCCCCGGGGGCCGTAGTATAGTAGCACTCTACCATCAGGGGGTCCCCCCGGCACCATATATGTATATATAGAAGTACACACATACACACATACACATACATGCGTGCACGTTTATATATCGATCTCTTTGCGCGCTCACGCTCGGGCAATTCCAGAAAGCCGCAAGAGTCGCGCTTATGTACTCGCGCGTGCGTTCGCTCGACCTCGACACACAATTCGCGAGGCGACGCGAGTCTTTCGGGAAATAATTGCGCGCTCACGCGCCGCCGCCGCCGGCCACTGACGTCCCCGTCTCTCTCTCTCTGCACACGCGGCGGCGGCGACGGCGGTCGTGTCTACGCGCTCGCGACCTCCTTTTCTCTTCGAGGTGCCGCACTTTCAGACGCCGGCCGCGTGTATATATATGTATGTATGTGCACGTGTATATAAGCGAGCGCTCGAAAAGAAGAGAAAAAAAAAAACGATCTCCTTGTGCAGCGAGGAAAGACGCGTATTTTTAGAGCCACTGCTGCTGCTGCTGCTGCGTGTAAAACGCTGCGGGCGATGTGAGAGAAATTTTCACGTGTAGTGATGTATATATATGTATGTGAGAGGAGTTGAGTCGTGTTCAGGGAAGGAATTAAGATCGCGAAGATTTTCACGTTCGGCGAAACCTTATATACACGTACGACGCACACACACCTCGAGGAAAATTTTCCGCTTATAACACGCTGACGAGCAGCACAACTGGCTTCGAACAGACAAGCCTGTGTGTATGTGTATATATGTATACGTATCTATATAGCGTGCAATGAAAGAACGAAGAATAGGAGAAGAGCGAGAGAGAGAGAGAGAGAGAGAGAAAAAAACGTTAATTCGATCGCTCGTCGAAGGTGATGCAGGAAAGACGTAGGAAATTGCGCGAGAGAGCGAGTGCACTCGCGCGGCAGTAGAGAGAGAGAGAGAGAGGAGGAAAGCGCGCCTGGCTGCCGCTGCAATCTCTGCGCGAGCGATAACCTTCGAGCGAGTCACCGCGCGCCACGCCAATGCCCCGCGAGCGCGCGTGAGCACCCGCAGCAAGCCTTATATATACTACTGCAGATTAAAGAGAATTCGTATATATAGATATATACGTGTATGTATACGTATGTGCAGTAGTAGACGAGTGAGCGCGATTTTCATTGTGTGTCGATCGCCTGCGCGAGTTCGGATTTTTATTTTTGCGAGGATATATATATATAGCTAACAGGGTAATCGGAACACGCGTGGGAGCGGTTCACGGTGGTGTATTATAGTAGTTTTAGGGTTTTTAAGTGGTCAGGAATTCGATGTATGATAGGGATCGAGGTTTGCTAGATATGTAGATAATAAGCTGTATGAGTCTATAAATGGTGTATATATGTAATTGGTCTATCAATGAGGTGCGGCAATGTTGTATGTATGTGATTGAAGTCTAATTTATTGTTATATCATTTTTTTTATGTTGTTGTTCGGCACGATATTGGTGGATTAATATATAGAAAAGGATTAAGCTCATTGAATAAGATATTTCGATGGAAAGGTTGTCAAATGTAGGTGAAGTTTAGCATGTAAATCATTCCGAACTCACTTCTCACCTCGTTTTAGATAATATTAAAACAGGTTTTACCTGCACTTTATACTTGACCACCTATAAAATTAACAACAAAATGTTCTACTCTGCCGAAAAACAACTACGAACCTTATACTTTTACACATTATAACTACATAAATTTTGTTACGGTCAGTTGTTCAAGTAAAAACGTACGGTTGTCGCAAAAATAAAAATCATTTCTTTTTTTGTTTTCTTACAAACACTCCAAAGTATAACTGAAACAACCCGCAAAGAATCTCTTCTCTCTCTCTCTCGCAACACAGCGGGTCAGTCAATCTGATTTGCGCGCTAGCCAAGATCTCTCTCCGAGCTGTGCGAGAGTTTTGTTGTATATATACCCACCGTACTGACTGCCCACACGTGTAACCACGCACATACATACTGTACAGCACATACAAGAAAACGGGCGAGAGAGTAGCGTTCGCGCGTGCAAGAAATGATTGAGGGCACGCAGGCGCGCACGACTATCTCGTCGTTTCGTCTTATATATATATACGCGCACGCGCGGTCTTTGAGAAACGCGTCTAATGGCCACGAAAGAGAGAGATAGAGAACATGTGGCTCGTTTGCTATATACCTCGTCTCGTTGCTTTTTTTTGGCGTAAAGTGTTATAGTACTAGTAGTACTTAACTTTGAAAATATCAAATATTTTTTAGTTCTTTTTTCTGCGATATAACCACGACGTTTTATTAGAGTAAAAAGTGTGAGTTATAAAGTGAGAACATTATATATATATATACCCTCGTATACCTCGACGTATAAATCGAATAAATTTCGAAACCCGCGAAGTATAATTACCACGGGGCGATTGGAAAATATCAGCGCGATTCACGGTACTACTTACATCAAGCGACCACGTATACGAGTCAATATTTTCCTCTCCCGGAAGCGCGCACCACGACGACGACGACTCGTCCTCGCAACCAACTACATACACACAGCCTGCACGCGCTCGCAAAAAAAAAAGCTCGCCAGAACCGAGTCGAATCGAAGCCTCGCTGTAAACGCTGAATCGACGCGCGCGATTCGTACCGTGTACGGCCACCCACGAGCTGTAATCGACGATTAATCGAACGATCAGCCGACGCCGCGGCTTCTCTCTCTCTCTTTCTTACTCTGCGCGTCTACGAGGTTTATGCAAACTCTCTCTCTCTTTCCTTTTGGTATACGCTCGTTAATAACGTCCGCGAGAAAGAAAGAGAGAAGAAGGAACGTTTCGGCGTCGTCTCTCGCTCGAAGAAGTTCAAAGTCGTAGATTTCAATTAGCTGGTGCTGCTGCGTGCTCGACAGAGAGAGCACTCGACATACACACCGCGTGAATTTGTATTCCACTTGGTATATATACAGGTAGCCTGCAAGATATACGAAAGTGACACGGAGAAAGAGAGAGAGAAGCAGGACACGTTTGTTTCTTTTTTTTTCTCTTCTTATTGCTCGAATCGCGCGACAAAGTGCGTTCGGTTAATTAGTTGGCGATCAATATATTGCCAGTGCAGTGTGCACGCTCGCGTGCACGATCGTATAACAACTCGCTGGCAATGTAATTTGGTTATATATATATATATGAATATATTTTAGTCGAGATGTGAATTCGCTATATAGAGGTACGCGTGTGAGTCGCGCTCAACAGATGATACTATACATATAATACTGTATTATGTACTGGTATATACTGCTTTTATTTCATTTTTCAAGTGATTTTAATAATTTGGTAATTAAGTCGTTTGCGATGGCAGCAATTAATTTGAAAGCTCGATATGCCTGCGAGTGTATTTATACTGAACGTGTTATATTAATTAAATATAATAATTATAATAATAATGATAATACGTGGTTCTTCGCTTGGGTATATTCTTTCATTATTTTAGATTGTTAATTATGTGTTACCTTACGGCGAAGCTTTTGCACAAAATCATAATATAGACATGAATCAAATCCAATGCAGTCATCGTCATTATCTTACCTGCAACAAAAAAAGAAAAAAAAACGTCATTAGGTTTGGCCGATATCTCGATTCTCAATATACACACATCAACTCCCACTTCCACCAACATCAAACTATCGAATCGCGGCTCTAAACTTTGAGAAAAAGGCACAACGCTCTCACCCTGCCACTCGTAATGCGCTCTACGTTCCTATCTTTCTCTCTCTCTCTCTCAACTCCCGGATCCACAGCTATATATGCAAAAACATCCTAGACGGCGATTATACGCGTTCAAAAAGGAAATAGCGCCCTCTACTCTCTCTCTCTCTACTTCTTCGCCGTCGTTTTGCCAGAAACTTTGCCTAAAGTCCCATTTGGAAGTAGCAGCAGCAGCGGCTGGCGCTTCTCTCTCTCTCTCTCTCTCTCGCGCTCTTTTGAAACGGCAAGAGACCGCGAGGATAAAAGGGACTCTCTGAGCGGAATGGTTACGTCTAATGTCTGTCGGAAGGTCCTTAAGAATTGGCGGGGCGCGGTAGACGACGTGCAGTGTTGCGAAACGCGCGAGAACTTCTCTCTCTCTCTCTCTCGCTTCGTGGCTGCCAAGGAGCGTGTTTGTTGAAGTACAACGTCGAAGTGAAACGGTATCTCTCGGTCTCGCGGTGAGAAGGAGAGAGAGAGAGAGTAAGGGACTACTGAATAAAGGAGGAAGTTGGACGTGCCAGCGCTGTGCTGACCGGATTCAACTTCGTAAGCGAATTAACTATGGGAAGAGGGGGGGGGGGGGATCGCGCTGCCTAGATAAGGCACACTGAGTCCTTGCGTATAGCAAGTATCTTCTCTCTCTCTCTCCTTTTCTTATACGCGGAGAGTAGTACGCTCGATAGCAGAGTTTTGCGAGATTTTTCGTGCGCGCGCGAGTGCAAAGTGAAGTTCGAAAGTATATGGTATACTATACGAGGGTTCCGCCGCTCTGGCGTAATAAACCTAGAAACAAGGTATCGTTCATTAAATGTTACAATACGACCGTCCGGGTTAATGGGCAATCCTATGTACGCCTATATAGTACATGTTGGGAAAATGATGGTGTAATTGAAGTGTATAATCATTCCGCATATATAGGGTTGGAAAAAGATTCAATGCTAATACGCGCAGCAGCAGCGCAAATCCCAATATTTCAAAAAGAAAATATTGGTAATCATGATTGGTACCAAGCCTATGCGCTCTTTTCCATTTTCCCAGAATAAAAAAAAACGAGAGATCCTCACGTTCGTTTCCATCTGTATATACATGTACACACACACATATTGCGGTGTTCGTTCGTTCGCGCTATCATTCGATGATTTCTAAATATTCCGCTTACTCTTCCAATTACACTTTCCAATTTCCCGCTTACGTATATATATATATATATGTATATATAAACGCGTTCGTTCGGTCGGTCGCTCGTTCGCTTCGAAATTCAGCAAAATAATTCCCGTAAAATTTTTACCGATTTAAAATTCATCAAAGCCCCCCCGGGCGGTTCACCCGCGTTCGAACGGTAGCCAAGCTCCCAATATCATCCGCGCTCGTGCGTCGCTTATATATACATATATACATATACATACACACACATACTCGTACACAGGCCAAAGCGTCATTTTTGGAGCACACACAAAGTAATGAAAGGGCGAATGAAAAAAAAAAAAAAAAATCCATGGCGAATGAATCCTCTCTCTCTCTCTCACGTTCCCGCGCGCTTGCGTTGGGGAAGTGCACGGGCAGGAAATAACGATTTTTGCCTCGCTCGCGCGCCCGGAAACTCGCATCGGACGCTCGCTCGCGCGCGCGCGACTTGTTTCACTCACCCGCACACGTACATATACATACATACATGCTACATATATACTCATACATACACACGCACACATTTTTTTTTCGTTTCCCCCGTCATCGACGTCATCATCGAGGTGAAATATTGAACAAGCCGCAGCGTTCGCTCGCAGCACGCACGAGAGCCCGGCGGCGAGCGAGCGAGCGAGCGAGCGGCAGGGGAAAAAGGGGGTGACGCGTATACGAGGGCGCTGGCTCGTTCTCTCTCTCTCTCTCGCACATGCAGATATTCGAGCTTTTATGCTCGGCGCGTGTAACGACCAGCGGGCAGCGAGTGAGAGAGAGAGAGAGAGTTTACGATAAGCCCGAGCGCCAGCGAACGCGCACAATCTGCATTTAGCGCGCGAGAGAGAGGCCCGCGAGAATAATGAATGGAGAGAGGGAGGAGGAGGAGGAGGAGTCGACCTGGCAGCAGCAACGGTAGCACCGGATATGTACAAAAATTCATCCCGATCGCTCGCTAACGTATAGAGCGGAAAGAGAGAGAGAGAGAAGAGTTTCGCGATTGTGTGCGGGTGGATGGGTACACGAGAGAGAGAGAGAGAGAGAGAGAGAGAGAGAGAGAGTTCTATTTTAGCTGTGGGAGGTGTGTATAATGAAGTGGAGGAAGGAAGGGTTTTAGGGTTTATTTATAGAGAGGAAAGGGTTTGAAATGAATAAGAAGAGGTATAGGATGAAGAGACAATTTTGAAAGGGGAAAGGTGCGGTTGGCGCGTGATATATAGGAGAACGGTACATATCGGCACATGGTTTTATTAATGAAATTGATTTTTAAATGACATTCATGATATAGTCAAAGCGCGCGTTGAGTAATCAGACCGTGTGTGTTTATTGGATGCACACATATAGCAGCAGCCGCACGATGTAACTTCTATAAAAAGCACATGTACACGAAGAGTTTTCTAGATTTTTTTTTTCATTTTTTAAAAATCACGCTACTCGAACTAGAACGACGATCGTTATTGGGACACGAACGCCTGAATATTTTACAAGGATGAAACGATGAAAATTGAGGGTGAAAAAAAAAGTAATTAGCGAAAATAAAGGGATCCAATTACATTAAGAACTTCATCAACACTATATATATACTCTCAGATCAACTGCACCTCGGTACACAGTTATAAATCATCCATGACACTCGACTCGCGCGCGTCATTTAAGCTCTGCGTGAAATTCATTAATATACGCGAACGCTCGCAGCAGCAGCATATCATTATATAAGCGCGCCAATTTGTGGAATATCAGATGCGAATATATCAAGAGCGACGCGAAAGAAGGAATGTCGAAAATCAATTCATAATTAACTTGACGCTTGAAAATATATATAGAGGGTGCACAAGAAGAGAAGAAGAAGAAGAAGAAGAAGCCGCACCGGAAACTCCATAAATACTAAAGCTATATACGCGCCTGAGACTGCAGAAAGCAGAGCGCAAAGGCATTGTGGCAAGAAGTCTGATGAGAAATTAAAGAGTCGACGGGAGGAGCCGGGAGTGGAGAGAAAGATCGATAAAGACGGGAGAAGAGAGGAGTTCCATGCGCGCGAAAGGGAGTGTGAGACGCGAGAGAAGAACGATGGAGAGATAGAGAGAGCGAATGAAAGGGACGGAAGCGGCGAACGAGAGGAGGAGAGAAGGGTAGAAGAGCGATTCGTATCGGATAGGTGATACTGTCGCAGGCACGCGTAGAGTGACTGCACGTATGTGTACCTATATGTGTGTGTGTGAGTTGCTAAAGCTTCGACGCTAACATACCGAGAGTGAGCGCGAGGATAAGTATTAGGTATCAACTTGTTGCATTAATTACAGCCGCCCGGCTATTAGCTATCGATTCGCGCGAAATCTCGACTCTCTCTCTATACGTGCATGTGTATGTTTGTATTCATGCGCGCCCACGACGACGACGACGAGGTCTCGATGTGTTTCCACGTTTCCTGCGCCATTCGTACGTATATATATATATATAAGTGTAGGTGGGTGTAGTCTACGAAGCAAACGAGCGGTGCACGTGCAGCAGTGCCCGATGTATATAATATATATATATATATATATATATATATATATATAGGCTTTCAATGAGCCGCGCGGCGAATGTCGGCGTTCCTGATGTCTATAAGGGAGTCTATTCGCTTTTTCCTCTCTCTCTCTCTCTTTTTTTTCATCGACTCGATGACGGAGGAATCGTTCGGGCTTTTTGTTTTCAACTGAGCAGAGAGAAAACGAAGTATGAGGGGGGGAAGGTGAGAAGTTGATTTTCAGGAAAGTACGTGTATGTATAATATTTTGTAATCGAATAAAAACGTAAATTGCCTTTTCTTTTTTGCTTTATAGGGAATTTCCGTTTTGCACGTGAATCGTAGTACAGTGACGCGGCACTTTTGGGTTCTCATACACGATGAAGTAGCGAAAGATATGGGCTACTGGACGGTCAATAACAAAACCCTCGATACGATCGCTCGCGCATGCATCGTCGCGCGAGACAACGATATTATATGCGCGTATGTGTGTTGTGTAAAAACTTGTTTTTTTTTTCATGGATTCGGAGCGAGTTGCTTGTCGTTCGTAAATCTTTGCGGTACATATAGAGACAAAGAGAGAGAGAGAGGAAAAGTCAATTTGGACAGCCCACGTATGTATATGTAGAGAAAGAAAGAGAGAGAAAGAGGCAGTTATTTGACTGCACTGACAATTACAAAGATCTATAAACGATTTATTTCTATAGTATACGATACCATATCGATGTATGCGCGTTCGCGTTTTGTTATATATACATACATACACATATATACGTTCGCAGGTATATAGACTATTTAGTCAAGATTTCCGCGTGTGTAAACATGTTATTACGTCGCGTGTGAATTATGGCTTATGGAATCATAGAGATCGGGACTTATATGCTCTATTAGAATTAATTTCCGGCCTACCCGCGCGCGCGCGCGCACCCGTCGAAATGGCAGACGTGGAAGAGTTATGGGCTCTCGCGCGTGTTCTCGTACAAACGCGCGCCAGAGGTAGAGAGAGAGAGAGAGAAATTGGTTGACTAATTGAGCGTGGAATTTTGATTCCACAGTCAGGATAAATGCCTGGCATTATTTCGAATAAGTATATGGACACTTGCAAAAAAAAAAACATTTTACTATAGGGAAAACGACAGTTCTATTAATTTTCAGTGTTCCGTGGCCTCGTACTACAATAATATAATAACAATAATTTTCAAATTTATTATTAAAAATAATGCTAGTACATACTTTCCGCGTCGTTTTTAAAAATACTATACATACACATTCTTTCACGCTCCCTATACTCTCTGTGTAATTATTTTTAAACTATTCCACATCGTGCATAGTTAATCGAACTTTAACATCCAGCTGAAAACTCGTTGAAAAATTCAGCAACGCAGCCTGAAACCTATATATATATATATATATATATACAAACTCTTGCTCCCCGTACTTCATCCAAAAATCACGACCATCGAATTCGTCTCCCGGCCATTTTGGCGAAAAAAAAGTCAGCGGGAAATCTCATAATGCTTCGAAAAAGGCATGAACTCTCTCCCTCCTATATATACGTATACACATCGTCCAGCAGTAGTGGGTGGCACAGCGGGGATCCAATGACGGTCCACCCATTACCCAACCTATACAGCACACACACACACATACACATACATACGAGAGCGAGGTGTACGGCTTTTCGACAGTGAGAGAGAGAGACAGGCGCGCGGGCAGAGGTACAGCTATCCGCGTGCGTTCGCGCGCGACCTCGCTCCTCTCCCGCTGACTGTTTTGCGAGTAAATTCGAAATGGTCGCTGAGCGCGACAGAGCTTCCGAGAGAGAGAGAGATAGCGAACGGGCCTTCGCCGGGGGCTATTTTTAGCCCTGGACTGTGCGCATGCATGCACGTGTGCACGAGAGAGAGAGAAAGAGCGACAGCGAACACCCTGCGCTAGCCCCCCTCGAGCTGCATACACACATACACATACACACACACGTTACCACTGCTACTGCTGCTGCTGCTGCTGCTGCATACACCAGCCGTCAATAATCCGCTGAATAAACTATCGTCCAACCGGCCGTACTCGCACGTAGGTGTGTGTGTATATATGTGGGAGTATACAGGCACACCTATCCAACCAGCGAGTTCTCTTTACTTATGCTCCGATAATATACCAAAGTTGACAAAAACGCCTCTTCCTATAGTGCATCAGCAGCTAGTACGCGCGCGAACGATCGCTAATGATTTTCGCTTTGTTTGCTTCACGTAGTATGTATGTGTGTGGTACAGTACGCGAAGTAGGCGGTGGCTCTCGTATATAGTACGTTTTTTTTTAAAAAAAAAGGAAAGAAAAAGGAGGAGAGAGAGAGAGATAGAAAGAAGAAGAGGGGTAGAGGAGCTACATCGGATAAGCTGATTTTAGTTCGATGCGCTGCGCGTGATAATACGCCAAGCGCGCGCGAAGGTATATAATATATAAAGTGTGTCAGTACACAGCTTATTTTTGGACTCTGCGCGGGGATAGAAAAATTCAGCCCGTTAAGTACACCGCACCGATCGTGTATAAGCACAAGCCTCTCTATATACACACATACACATTATATACTATACACATCGTCGCGTTAATTCCATATACACGCCCTATGTGTTATGGTTGTTTTATACGTATATATATATATATATATATGTATACGCGTTTCATTAAAAATAAGTTTATCGAACGCAGTCGACCACTGGCACGTCGTTATTGTTACTCTTTCTCTCTCTCTAGACGCGTTCGATCCGATTCATATATACTCGAAACAACCGCATATATAGGCGGCCAAGGATTCGAAATGATTATAATGAAAGCGCGACAACGGCGCCGGCAGAAGTGTATATATACTATACATGTATACACATGTATATACACAAATACACGCTCACGAAGAAGGGAGGGAGGAATGAAATATTTCGCGTATAGCGGCGCCGTGTCCCAATTACACGTTGAAAGTGGTAAGTGCAAGGGTCAACATTGACGTTTTCTTTTTTTTTTCTTCTTCTTCGCTATATGTGCACGAGGCGACGAGTCGACCGCAGCCGCTGGTGTCGTACTACTACTACGGCGACGACCAACGTATAGTATAGAGTAAGCGCGAGGGAGAGATAAAGAGATAGGGAGGGAGTGAGTTGAGTGTGCTATCTACGGATCGATCTTAATCGCGAGCGGGGTTTTCTATGTACAAAGGGTCGCACACGGATACACACGCGAGTGTGTGCCAAGTTTGTGTATATGTGTAGGTATACGCGATCGTTTGGCAACGCGACGGACAAGATGTAGTTCTGAGAACGGAGAGAGAGGATTTTTGGAGGATATAGCGGAGAGGATATATAGTATGTCGAAGGGGAATGGGTAGAGAGAGTGAGATGAAAAAAAAAAGGTGAGGGATGACCGTGCGCGCGGTCAATTAGGCGATAATTTGTTAGGTCGCTGACGATAAGCGTATATCTGATGAAGAATCGGTTGTGTTGTGTGTGTATATGTATATAGCGTGTGTGTTGCGGACGTTATAAATCGATGTGAAGACTTTCGGTGTTGTTGAATTTACTTACACCTTGTTGTATAAGTATTTTATATACTGGTGCATGCGTGGTAAAAGGCAATTTTATATGTATATTGTACCATTTAACCCTGATATTTTTTTAACCATATACGCGAATTCAAACAATTTTAAACAAACATGTAAATAAACTAGACGTATACGAAAACCTTCATATACGTTTTTTTTAGAAAAAAAGACAAATATCGAAATCTTTTTACAGTATAATCGCCACTGCAAATCCGAGGTCGCACGCGCATCGCCATCCTCACATACACACACACGCAGAGATATACAACTTATCATCACCGAGCAACCATCATGCATGAGCCAAAGAAATTCGTCACGCCAGTCGCGCCGGCAGCTTGTCGCTCGCGCGCGCGTGTGCCTCTATCCGGCTCCGTTCACGTTTTCGTCCATGAACGTTCTCTCTCTCTCTCTCTCTCTTTCTCTCACACGCATACACATACATATATACATACACATGTTCTCGTCTCTCCTGCAAAAAGAATACAGGACGTTGCGTGTGGCCATGCATCAGAGAGGCAGCAGCAGGTTCGCTCGCATGCGGTGCGCCTTGACATGGATGGCTCCCTGAATCAGCCGGTATACACATACATACACACGCGCGCGTGTGTGTGCACACACAAACATCATCCTCTCTCTCTCACTCGCGCGTGTATATACCCAACGCTATCGACACACGCCTACTCTCCGCCAGCAACAGCGGCGCTCAAAGAGGACATCGGACGAAAGAGAGAGAGAGAGAGAGAGAGAGAGGTAGGTAGGTAGGTTGGTATATAGTTGGCTGGAACAGAGGGAAAGCATTCACGCATTCCGCGACGAGGCTCTAGGTAGTAGCGAGTGTTCTCTCTGTGCATGTGTGTGTGTGTGTGTGTGTGAGTGTGAATACGTGAGAGCGCCGGCGAGTGGCAGCGGACCGCGCGTCCGCATCGATAAGCCCCTCTTTCTCTCTCTCTCTCTCTCTCCTATATAGCCAGTCTACGTGTGTGTGTGTGTCTGTCGTTTCGCTCTCTGTCCACCCCCGCCTCCTCTCGTCTCGGACTCACTTTTTCTCTTTCTCTCTCTCTCTCGCTCGCTCGTGTTCTTTCTGACTTTTGCTATTGTCGTCGAGACTGGAACCGCGGTGGTGCTAGCGGCTTCCTTTGCGCAACGTTACAGAGCGAGGGGAGAAAAAAAAGAAAAGAATTTCCGTGGTCTCTTATACTCTTTAGCCACACAGAGTTCTTTTCGATGATTGATAATTATCGAAAATCTTTATTCCCCTTATAGTTTCTGATTTTCAAAGGGGAATAAAGACGTTGAATAATTGAAAATTATACGCGAAAGTATGTGTGTATATATAATTCTTGGAATGTAAGAAATTACCGGAATTACAAACTTTTACATATATAGGGAGCGGTAACAACCCTTTATCGACGTAACTTTCTATATTTATATCAGAAACGTTGTTTGCTAATTATGTATAATATATCCGTACAGTGGGTATAATAATGCAGACCTATAATAATAATATGATTCCCCGACGACAACTTTTTCGCTATCTCTCGCGCGACGAGCACATCCTGGCGACTCTCCGCGAGCTGACTCAACCGAATTCCTCGCTATATTTATATACGAACATTTTTTGCATCTCCACACATCGTGTATATATACCCACAAAACACACTCACACCAACCTAAAACCCCAAATATCCCATGAAAACCTCCATGATATCCATCCTCGCATCTCTGCAAAACTCTGCAAACAAACGATCTAATTACGAAATAAGGCAGTGGGACAGGACGCCCGGTATATATATACACACCTCTCCCCTCAGGCTCATCACTATGCATCCTCACACTGCCCATTCCAGTCCATCCATCCATCTACACACATAGACACACGCGTATAACATATATATATATATGTATATATACAAAGCAAAGAACCATCGGTATATACATATATATATATATTCGCGCTCTCACTACGGTCGATCACCCTCGTTCCCGTTTTCGGCCGCGCGGGAACACAACGCTGCCGCCGCGCGTAATAATACCTGCTCTGTGTGTCTAGTGTATCTTAGATCCCGCACGCGCGTATATAGTAGCCCCTAGCTCTAGTCCGCGCCTAAAACGGGATAGCGGTTCGATTTTTCACGGACAGTTTGCAGCTCGCTATCGTCCCCTTCTCTATATATATATATGTATAAGCATATAGGGCAGCCCATCTGGAAGCGGGCGACGACGGACGGACGGACGGACCCTCATTTGTCCAACTGTATGTATATGCGAGCGGGTAAGTCGCGTCGTCGTCACGCGCGCGCGTCGCGCTGACTCATGCCTTTATCGTACATGGGACGGAGAGAAAGAAAGAGCACATGCATAAATATATATATACACGTATGGGCCGGTGAGCTTGCTGAAAGTGCGCCGAGTCGAAAATTTTAGTGAGAGAGAGAGAGAAAGAGAGGCGCGACGGTTGGGTATGATGGATGTAGGTGTGTTATAGATGGAGGGTGGGTGAAATTATTTGGGGGTTTATTGATCGGATGATGATTGTATATGGTTGATTTTTCTCGCAAGGGGTGTATGAGAAAAGTGTGTAGAAGGAAGTTTCAATGCCACGGAAAGTAAAAAATTATTTCGTGAGATATATATAATTGTTGCAAATATATATACATATATATGTGACCTAGATTTGTGAGTTGTATATCGTAAAGCTTTACTATATATATATACGAAGTATTTCGATCGATTTACATCATTCATTAAACTTGTATCGTAACTTATTGCTTTCGCCGGAGGGTAGCTGCAATTTATTATCAATTATATCACAGCTATAAGTGATAGAAAAGAACCTCATATTATACAGACTCCCTATTTTGCATTTTAATTGATTTATACTACTATACCACGACTTTTACTACGAAATTTCTCCGAAGTGTATATACATATATTATATATATCTATAACGCTGTATACAATTTATTATCATCGATACCACGCCGTCATTAACCGCGATAACGCGTTAAAACAAGTGTATAGATACAAAGCCCTTATCAGCCTTGTACTATAAGCTTACAAACGTATGTATATATATATGGCTTTTAAGATTTTAAGCTTCGACGACGAGATCGTCCTATCGCCGCATATACGAGGAAAGCAAACACAACTTCCTGTCTTATCTATATACCATTTCTTCAGATCTCTATCTCTGTCCGCGCCACAAATATACCCTTTCATTCACTTTTACACCTCCGCGCACGCGTATATACATGTATATATATATCGACGTTCAAAGTCATTAATAAGGCAAACCACAGTTCACATTCATAATGATCCCATTAGCGGCACATTCTCTCTTTCTCTCTCTCTCCCCCTGCCTCGACATAAAAGTAAACCGGCCTTGGGCTATTAACTTTTTCTCTCTTTCCCTCCCGCACTCACACACAGGCGCACAGGCACATACACCGTCGTATTTCATGCTTCGCAAATATTTACGTTTGCTAATTTTTCAATGTATCTGTGTATATATACACGCACACGCGACACACATATCAGTTTAACCAAATTCCGTTACGCATACGTACACACGCACGTCTATATATATATATATGGTATTTAACTAACCCACGAATTAAAATTGCGAGGATTTTTACTACTAACCGACGACCTTTTTTTTCTCTCTCCTCTTTTTTCGAGATATTGCAAGCAACAATCACGCGTGTGTGTGTGTGTATATATACGACGGCGGTGGAACGGAGCACGCGCGGCGTGCGCGCAGAGCACTGCGCCTCGAGCGGCCGACCCTGAATAGAAACGAGTACAGTCCGGTGCAGAAATTTCGCAAATCCGACGGTATTCAGCGGCACGCGTGTCTTAAAGTGTGTACATGTGGATATAGGAGAAGTGAGAGAAGACGGGAATTATACCGTGCAAATGGTCGCCGGCACATTGTTAAGGTTGAGAGAGAGAGAGAGAGAGAGAGACCGGCTTTCTTGCACAACGACGTTATCGCCTATGGTTTTGCAAGATGTGTGGTTTTTTTTTTCATTGACAGGAGTTTTCAAGAATACTAAAATTAGCCAGGAGAAAGGTTGCGGCTGGTTTCGGTGATTTTGTTCGATAATTATAACTTAATTTAGATAAAAATTAGATCGAGAAAATGAATTATTAAAAATTACTAAGAACGATTACCGTTCTATACGTTTCATTTTGCTGTTTTAAGAACACAGGTAATCCTTTTTAAAGTTATAGGGTGTAGCAAAACGCATAGTAATTATCATAATTGGAATGGGATAGAAATATGATTATCTTTGTTCGCGTGTGAATTTCCAAGAATGGAGATGTATTCCCGTTTCTTCCGCAGGTGTAATCTTCGATATCCAACCTGCATATATATCATCACTCAGCATATAAGAATCAAAGAATCTATAAATATCAATCTGAAAAATCACTCGCTTATATCCCCAATTCACATGTATCTACCCCTTTCATTACCATATAACTCCTGTAATAAAATTACAATACAATTACAGGATAAAGAACGACATGCGCATGTATACACACAACGCATGAATACCCCGCGAATCAAAAATTATCCCCATAACAAAAAAGACCTCAAGTACGTATATATATAAACGCTGTGCTGCTACAACCAAACACAGAACCCCAAGAGCGAAAGCAAAAAAAAAAGAAAAATTGCACGTCCCGCGCTAAAGACTGCACGCACCGAGTCTTCCACTGCTGCACGCACGCACGCACATACAACCGCACGCGTAACAAGAGAAAAAAGAAAAAAAAGAGAGGAGAGAGAGGGAGAAAAAAGGTGCGCCCCTCTCTCTCTGCGCGTGAATTGCGCGAGGACGACGCGCCGCCGTTCTCGCAGAAGGATACACATACCTATATATATATATTTCTCCTCTCTTTCTCTCTCTCCCTCTCTCCTATACGGATATATATACGCTCGCGCATACGCCACTGCTATGTGCGGCGTGGCGAGAAAGAGAGGAGGGTAATGGAATAATGGAAACGCCAAGCGTGCTGCCCCGGACCTACCTCAATTCTCGCGCTATTTGATCGATTTAGTGGCCGCTCTCTCTCTCTCTCTATCCCTCTCTCGTATCAGTCAAATTAGGAGGTATATAAAGGAGCATTTATATATATACGGTATAGTAGTATAACGGCGAATTAGCCGCAGTGACACGTGCACGTCGGTGGTCTTAATTTTAGTCGCACGGTTGGCGTATAAACGGGCGAACGAGAGAGAGGGTGAAAAGTCGTCGTCGTCGTCGACGCGCGTATTGATTCGGGGATAAATATAAGTGAAGCGCGCAGCTACATAGCGAGGTGTGAATGAACCTCCCGCGGCGACGTGCAGTAGACCGGGTGACGTGAGATTTACCGATTAAAATTTTATATATATAATCTCCTGTGGGCGCCAGAGAGAGAAATTTTTTCTTTCTTTTTTTTTCGGTGGAACGAACATACAGAGCGGTTGAGAAGCGCTGATCGATTAGTAAAGAGAGAGAGAGAGACGCCGACGGTGTATAATACGTTTATTATATTTTGGTTTGACGAATTACCGCTACGCGTTAAGTGATTAAATTGAGCGGTAATTTAGGGGGTGGCGAACTTTTGCACGCCTGCATTAAATCTATGCAATCTCTGCAATAATTAGAGCGTTAATCGTGAAAACCTACATTTTCACGTTGTGTGTTTGCAGAGCGGGGCGCGCGTGAATGGTTTAATTTATGTATTAAACTATATCTATTTGAATAAGTTATCAAAAGTCGTTTTGATAATTGTGGCGAAAGGTATATAGGGGGCGAACGCGTGGTATTCAGCTAATTATAACAAATTTAAAGGGACAGAGCGCGAGCGCGCGTTCGTGAGCGTGATTACATATTATGCTAATCATAAATTGCCCACTTCGAATTCGTTATAATTAACCTATTATCCGCTATTAAAGTAATTAATGCACCGCGCACGCGCGCTTATAGACAAAGCTCATACACGAAAATCATCGCGTTAAAACTACTCCAAAAAGCAGCTAATTAGGATCCGTTCTCAGAACTCTGCAGGATGTATTTTAATTTATATCGTGTGTGTCATTGCGAACCGTATTATTGCATCAACAACCTGCGTTATCTATAAAATCATCGATCTATAATATTTTTAAAGTTATATCACGCACTATCTACATCGTAACACGCTACAGCTTATTACAGTTTTAAATATTCCCCTAATCAAATTACAAGAAACGCCGATTACATCTTCGCAGCAGCGATAACGATCACTCAAGCTCGCTTCTGATTCATTGCAGCTCACTCTCTCGCTCTCTTCCTCCGGGGAAACACACTCGACCTCGCACTTCGTCACCTATATTTTCCGTTTCATCAATCACTATCTCGAAAAAAAAGGAGTGAAAAAAACCACCTCTCTCGTTTTCTTCCTACAAAAAAAAAACAAAATTCCCAATCTCTCCCACATATCTCTACACACACACACACACAGCGCAGCAGCAATGCACACGCATACACACGATCGAGAGTGGGAATTTTCGAAAGTGCAAAAACAACACAAGGCGTTCGTATGTATGCGTCCCGTGTACACACACGTACACAGTCCATGAACATAGCCGCCGTGTGGCATTGTACAAAGAAACGTAAAGAGGGGAGGGACCCACATCCACTCTGTTCACACATATACATATATACACACACACAGAGACATATGACGAAGACGAAGGAGAACCAGGGAGAGAGAGAGAGAGAGAATCGACGAGGGGGATGACGTAAGAGAGTTCGACGCGACGAGAGAGTGCACGTGGCACGCCGATAACGGGCTATGCAGGCAGCAGCACGCGGCAGCAGCTTCGCGCGTCTAATGCTTTTCGATCAAATCGACAAACTCTACGCGTATATATACGGTAGAGAGAGAGAATATAGCCGGCGGCGACGACGAGCGCGCGCGCGGCTGCAGCAACTGTTGCATCGATAATTTATCAGAGCGCCGCTCTCGCTCGCTCGCGAATCGTCGCGGCAGTATGTATATATATATATACGCGGACGCCTATTGTGCCAGGGAAAAATCGATGCCAGGCGCAAGAGAGCGAACGAGCCTCGTTCTGTGTTTTAACGATGTTTTGTTTTTCGCACACGCGCGCATACGAATGGCCGCGGGTGTCGATTATATATATATACCTATATGAGTTTCTCTGTGTATAGGGTACTTTAGCGGAGTGAGGTGGGAAAAAGGTGTGTGTGTGTGTGTGTATGTGTGCTTGGAGGAGAGTTGGACTGTTTTTAGTGAGCAAGGGGGAGGGAGGGGAGAGCAGGGTGGTTCATTGAGAGAACGTTGAGTCGATTGAATCGTGGGTGGGAGAGAGAAAGAGGAGTGCAGTTGGTTTTGGGTTTCTTGCGCTGATTATCTCGGGGCGATAGGTGTATAAGTGGCGTGGATGATTGGTCTTCATGAATATTATGGGTTATTTATTGGCTGGATATATTAAGTTATTTTTTTGTTCTTTAGAGTATACATCGCTATTATTAAAATTATTCTTTTCTAATTATTTAAAGAACTGATAAGGAAAAATAAAACGCCATGTACTTATTAACATTTATGTGCTAAAGTAAATTCTGTAATGTAAATCTAGACTATAAATTATAAAAAATATTGCATAGATCACCGAATCTCATGGACCCTGTTACCATTCTAAAAGCCAAAAAAAAAGAAACAACAACCTTTGCTCCAAAATTTTTTCCACTGCTCCAATTCATTTTTCAGGCCAAAAATCACGGCACCCTCATATATATACATGTATATCCACTCTAGCCCAATATATCACTTCAAAAACTCATCCATTCAACGTCTCTCTCTCTCTCTCTCTCTCTTTTGCTCCCATCAACGGTCTCTAAACAAGACCATAATTCTCATCCGATAACGCCGGCAAGATCCCCACGGATAATCCACGACTCCCGTTCTCTCTTTCCCTTCCTCTCTCATACACACACACATACACACATGCTCTCTCAGCCGTAAAAACTTCCTCCTCCTCCTCCTCTCGCACCATATTCTCGCTCTCCTCACAAAAAATCCCCCTCGACGGTCCAAGGCTCCTTCGTTCTCTCTCTCTCTCTCTCTCATGCGTGTGGGAGTCTCACAGCAGCAGCAGCAGCATGAGTTGTGTGAATGAGTCGTCGGCTCGCGGCTGCGGCGGGGCGATAAAGAGCGGACTGTACTGCGCACCACCACCGTCACGGCGAAAAGGAACGGCTGAGAAGCAGATAGCCGCTACGCGATAACACATGCAAGTGGAAAAGAAGGGAGGGGGAGCGTGCGCTGCAGCAGAGAGGAGCGGAGTAAAAGTTGAAACGAGCGCGGCGCGGTGCTGCGGCACCGTACAAGGGAAGGCGCGCACACACATACACACGATGCTGCTGCTGCTGCTGCTAAAAAGAACAGCAATGTGCACACGGCGGAGAGTCGAGAGAGGTGTACACACAGGTATATAGTAGTAGTAGTAGTAGGGGAGAGAACTGCGAGAGCGGACGACGACGACGACGACGACGAAAAAAAGGATCGTTACTCACCTTGTGGTGCTGCATGATGGCAGTGGCCTTTCGCTTCGCGGACATATTCAGGCCTGTCCTCTCCTCCTACTCTCTTATACTTGTCGAGTGGAAAATCCTCGCCGGCTGCTGCTGCTGCTGCTGCCTCTCTTTCTCTTGCTCTCCCGCTCTCTCTATCTATCTCCGTCTAGGTGGCGCGCGGCTGGCCAATCGCGCCGCTGCCGGTTGACTGTATATGCACGAGTATGTGTATATATGTATATATATGCGAGCGAGCGAGCGCGAGAGAAGCAAAACAAAACCGCGTTGCCGCGCGCGCCCGTACTGGATAACACACAGGTTCACGCGCTTTACGCAGCCGTAACGGCTGAGATATATGTATATGTATATGTGTTGTACGTCAAGTTGACGACAATCACTTTAGCAAGTATAGCGAATGTGCTCGCGAGAGAGTTGACTACTATACTCGCTGACGTTCACGGGGCTTTTTTTAACACATGGCTCGCTGCGTTTTCATCCAACCCTACACGTATACACTCTTGGTTTAATAATTATCCCTTTCTTTTATTCTTCCTCTTCCCTTTGGTAATCAACCAGCGTAGCACTTCTGTTCTTTTATATATCTTTATAATAATTATACACAGTGCATTGCTCGCAAGTTCACTCAAAGTTCCATATACATATTATCATCATATCACTTAATAATAATAGCACAAGATTCCTCGACGACAGTTCCAAGACTAGCTCGCACACCTTTTTGTTTTCTTATCGCCTTCACAACTATATTCAAATCTCTCCCGTTATATATATATAATTTGCAAAAAAACTATCTGCACTTGTACAATAATAATCGTAAAAGAAAGCTCGCGCGAGCGCAAGAGTGAGAGAGAGATCCGCGCGTGAGAAGGAGAGAATAGATCGATGACCTCGCGTGACGAGCGCTCGCGGCGGACTGAGTCTCTGTCGTATATACGGATACGCTTCGCCTGAACCGTGCGCGATGCGAGACTGGCGGCGGTACAGCCGCGACTGTGTGCTTCTCTCTCTCGCTCGCGCTCTCGCCCGTCTCTCTCTCGCTCTTGGTCGTTCGTTCGCTCCAACTCCCCCACTACTACACCACAGTGGCGGTGTATATACGTGCCCTCTAGCCTTCTCCTCCAGCGCCGGCGCTCCCCTCTCTCTCTTACTTTATATATATATATAGTACGCGCGCACACACGTACTGAAGTGTGTATTGCACGCGTATATACACGTATATAGATATATATACACATACGAGTAGGGCCTGTCAGCGTCACACACACACACACACTATAGTATATACACGCGGGGGTGGCCGACACGACGACACGGTATATAGTGCAGCAGCCCCACGTATATACGCACCCCTCTCCCCTACTCTACGCTGCTGTGCAAGAGCGCACGTGTTCTAAAAGAAAGAGAGGGGGAGATTAGGGTGAGAGAAAGAGAGAGATAGCATAGTACGGGGAGAGAGAGTGGGTTTTAAGGTTTAATCATTTTTGAGGTGTATAGAGAGAGAGAGAGAGAGAGAGAGAGAGAGAGAGAAATTTGGGAAGGGAAAAGGTTTGAATCGGATGCGCGCGCGCGAAACTTGCGGATGGGGTGCTGCTGCTATTGCTACGCTGTTGCAGGATGACGACGACGACGACGAGGGTGGTGAAAGGGTGTTGCAGGAGGGCGGGTTGAAAGGCGCAGCGGTGCTGATTCTTTTTGACGTCTGGGTTTTCGAATTGGGGAGAGAGAGAGAGAGAGCGAGAGAGAGAGAGAGATGCGACGGTAGCGGTGGTGAATGGTTATTAATGGGATCTGTCTGGGAGTTTGTAAAATGCTTCGAAGCCAGTCGCGTGAGAGACTGCGTCTATATATACGCAAGTGTGGATGTTTAAAAGGCACTTGTTTAGATTTATTGCGGGGGTTTACCGACTAATCGCTGACGATTCAGTTTCTCCGATGCACATTATATATAGATATATACCCATACTTTTATTTACTCGCGTATAATATAGTGCGGCTTTCAAATTGGCATTCTATATACGTTATCTTGTCATATATATACATGTATATATATATGTGACGTGTTGAATGCATTCTTATAACATTCCAATACTTAAAAAGCATATTATAGTATGCAAATTATACATACAAAGCTCGAATCTCCAACAAGTGCTTTTGAAATCTTCGCAGCATTACTCTCACGCTCTATATATATACACACACTCCAACTAAATCGGAGTCAATCAAGCGTCAACTCCCGATTACAAGCCAACTCCTCTCCTCGAAATCCGCCTTAAACCTCTACCTATATACCGCACTATATACACCTCCGCGTACCACTCGGCGGGTCATCCAGGACGAAATAACGGAATATTCCGAACCTGATCACGAACCAGCTTTACCGACCGTTTACTCTTAATTCAAACGCGTATAAACCACCTACGCGCGAATCAAAGCCGTTGCCCGTCAATAAGCAACAGTTTGCTCACGACTCGTGGCACACCTTTGAAAATAGCGGAAAACTGTGTGTGTGTATATAGATACGCGCGATGAAAAGAAGTATAGCTGTGTGTATAAGGGGCTACGTATATACTTACTTCTACTACTACTACTACTACTACTACTACTACTATATATACCTGCACGCTTGCACGGGCAAACTTGGCGGGAGAGTTTGAAATTCGGAACCCACGCGCGCGCGCGCCCGTCGACTTTTCTCTCATTCCCCCTTCTTCCTTTTGACACTCGATTTCCTACGTATCCTATATATATCCGCATCCACACACGTATACATTTACGCATATACATATATACACACGTACATATACGTACGTCTCGGTCGTATTACACAAAAGGGCCGGGGGTATAGATAAGGGCTCGCTCGACGCGCGGGAGAATGAGAGTGTGTCATCGGCCGATTGAACGACAGTATATAGAGGGAGAGAGAGAGCGAGTTCGTTCGTAGAAGCCTTGGGCGATACGACGACGACGACGGTGGTAGTGGTGGTGGTGGTGCTCTCGCTGGGCGCGCATTCTCTCCCCTACCCTTTACTCTTTCTCTCTATATACCAAGCCGGGCAGGCGCAGGCACCCCTATATGGATTTACGCTCTCACCTCCGGAGCTCCCTCTCTCTCTCTCTCGCCTTCTTTTTTCTGTCTCGTCGAGCGAGCGCCGGCAGCAGCAGCAGCAGCAGCCCCCTTGCTTGTTTTTCTCTCTTTTCCCCGGCCCCGCGGTACTATACTAGAGCGTAGCGCTCCCTTTGCAGCAGCAGCGCGAGCGCAAAAAAAAATGAGAAAAAGGAAACGACGACGACGACGACGACGACGACGACGGCGAGGAGGAGGAACGGCCAAGTCCAGTATGGGCGCAACGGGAGGCGGCTTCGTGCTCTTTCTCTCTCTCGCTCTTTCCCGCTTGCTCGCTCCCTTCGCCTCCTTTCACCCTCTTGCCATTACTCGTCCTCCACCTTCCTAGCGCTCGCGCCCGTCCCTTTTCCCGGTAGATGCCCGTGCTTCGCTTCGTCTCTTTCTCTCTTTCTCGCTCGCTCCTGCCGTTCTCTCTCTTTCTCTCTCTAGTGACTCTCAACTTACCACTACTACTTTCGCGCGTCGAGCGAGAGAGAGCGGCCTCGTCCCCATCCCCCTTCTCGCTCTCTTTCTCTCGCTCCGCTCCTCCGCCTCCTCCTCCCACCGGCGCTACCATCCGTACGTATACCCCCTTCCTCCTCCATCTCCTCTCTCTCACTCACTCTCCTCGCCCGTCGTCCGTTGCTGCCGCCGCCGCCGCCGCCGCCCCCTTGCCGCCCGCGGTCCCCCTTATCGTCCTCGTCATCGTGGACTCGTGATGCTGCAAAAAGTCTTTCGCTCTCGCTCTTTCGCTCTCTTCCTCCGCGCCTTCGGTCTTCTCTCTTTTTTTTTTTATATTCCGCTCCTCTTCTCGCTTCTCGCTCGCTTTTCGTCCGCTCTTTCTCTCTCTCGACCTTTCGAGGGGGCTTTCTGATGATCGCAGACTCCGAGACGCGCGCGCGCGCTCCGCAGTAAGACGTTCATGTTCTTTTCTCCTCGTTTTTCTTCTTTTTCACCCTCCTCCTCCTCCTCCTTCCTCCTCTTTTTCTCGCTCGCTCTGCCTGCTCCTTTTTGCGCTCGACTCTCGCGCGCGCGCTCGCTCTCCTTTTTTTTTCAGCGCAAAGGTAGACAAATTCGTATTTCATGCGAACGCTACCGCTGCTGCCGCCGCCGCCGCCGCTGCGCTCGACAGAAACGAGCACGCTCGCTCACCCGCGCTCTAATGGATTCTAAAGATATCCTCCGTGCGGCAAGGCAACAGTGCCGTGGCTCTTGGCCGACGTTGCGCATTTTTTACGCGCGATAAAAGTGTATGTATGTGTGTGTGTATAATACGCGCACGCTCGCGAAATTAGCCATTATTAGCCTGTCAGGCCGCGAGTAATACCCCTTCGCCCTCTCTTGAGAAACAAGCTTTCTCGTATATACATATATATATATAGGTATATAGGCGACTACTAGTACTGCAGGCGAGCGCGCGTGCAATCAAGAATCTCTCTCTCTCTCTCTCTAGGGCGAATCAATCGCCGCGCGGCGATATTTCGATACGTCAAAAAACCGGCGGCCGCTATATATGCTACGGCCACTGCTCTATCCAATTTCCAGGAGTACTAGCGCAGAGGCAGCAGCAACAGCAGCAGCATGCGGCGACCGCGAGCGAGAACCAAGCGAGCCACGCTCGTAAACGGGTTATTTTCCCGGAGCCTCTCCGGTTCTCTCTCTCGCGGCGGCGGAGAGCATCACACACGCAGTGCAGAAAGAGGCGAATACGTGTGTGTATATATATATATATATATATATATATGCATGTGTGTATGTCGTCGTCGTCGTCGCTGCTGCCGCCGCCGCCGCCGCCGCGGTGCAACGTACGAGGCGAGGCCGCAGATATGCGGCGCGCGGAGAGCGAAAGAGAGAGAGAGACGAGTATAAGCGGGGAACCCAGGAAAAGAAGCTTCTCTCGTCTCTTTTGCTGCGGCGTATGTGTACACGCACATGAACGCGCTCCCTCTCTCTCGGTGCACACACGTGCACACTGGCCACGTTGCCACCTCCTCCTCCTCCTCCTCCTTCGTCGTCCGGACGTTCCTCCTGCGTTGAACGCGCGCGGCCTCTAATGCATTCCCTTCGTCTCTCTCTCTCTCTCTCTCGCGTTGCATGCGTGTGCGTTGATAGCCTGTAAGAGCGAAGGGGGAAAGAGAGTCGAAAGAGTTCATGGCTCGGGCGCGGTACGTGTGTGCTTGGATATGTATGTATATGTATATATATACGCATGCGGCTTGATGAAATGAATGAGATAGCGAGCACACAGGAGTGCGAGGGAGAGGGAGAGGAGAGGCTACTGCCGAGGCCGAAGGCACGTGCGAGCGATTACGCGGTCATGGATTTCGGGAAGAGGAGAAGGAGATGAAGGAGGAATCTTTGCGAAAATATTTGTAAAGCGCGTATACACGCGAGAGATAAGGTGGAAAGATATGATATGCGGTTAAAGGGGGAAGGGGAGAGATTAGTCATGAGACCGTTTGTCTTTTCGGAAGTTGAAGAAAGCGGTGTGTAGAGAGAGAAAGGGAGAAAGAAGGAAATAACTGTTTGTATATGTATAAAGGGGAAGAGAGAGAGAGAGAGAGAGAGAGAGAAAGGAAAGATAGACGGTGTAGGAGGAAGAGAGAAGTAAAAGGGAGGCCGAGTTATCTTGGGTACACATCAATTACAACCACCAATTTTTCAATTTGAATTCTTAATTGCCGGCGCGGTTTCGGCGAAATTGAGTATACGCGTAATTGCTGCTATGGAGTCGAGCTTTTTTTTATGGACGTGATTGTTTAACGTGAAATGGTGAGTTATTTGTTTTTGCAAAAGGATAAAATGTTTTTTTGAATTATATATATTATATACCTGTACATGTACTTTGTGATAATATGAAGATAATTATCGAGAAATATTTCCTGAAAGTACTTGATGTGTCAGTTTATTTTGAAATTGATGAAGTCTAATAATGTTAATATATAATAACATTATGATGCTCAGAGGGGTACACTATAGAAATTACCTATATAATTACAAAAATCAGCGCAATCCACATTTTTTACCGATAAATGCGCATCTATAGGTAATTAAATTTACAAGTACACATATGTACATAATAAATAGATATATAGTAACAATATTAGCAAATCACATCGAATTTCCTTTGATATATAATATATCCGTAATTAACGATTAATGATCATTTTAATGAAACTCGCCGGTGTACATTACCATTTTACAGGCGCAATGTCAAAACAACTATACACACAGTATATACTTTCATAACGAACCCCAGTCGAAACATTCGCAAAACTATTTTTCCATCCGCTAATTAGCAAAAACAACGCAGACGAGGAAAGAGAGTCGAAAAAGCGAGACTCGCCGAATCGAGAAGCGAAAAAGCAACGTACATACACACACACGTGCCTATACATATACCTATATATGTATAACACATACATGCATATACATGGACGAAGGATCGAGCAACGCGGCGACGAGAAAGAGCCGAGCGAAAGGCGAAGAAGCGTGAAAAAAGGTGACACGAATTATTTCGACGGACTCGTTTCTTTTTTTTTCCTCTCTCTCTCTCTCTCTCTCTCTCTCGTTCCCCCTGCACACGCACGTATATATATACCCATACGAGGGGAGCGGCACACGAGTGTCGATGCAGGTTGGGGAGCGAGAGAACGTATATAAGAGAGAAAGAGAACGAGAGGTGGGCGCTCAGTGCCGATGAGGGGGGAAAAGAGGAGAAGGGGGGTTGGTGTGTGCGAGCGGGCGAAAACTGATGGAAACGAGGGAAAAAGGAGGAAAGAGAGGCAAGCGGGAGGGGAAATGAGGCTCGCAGTATAGGTGTATGTTTGTATGGGTATGTGTATATGTGTGTGGGAGCGAGAGCGAGAGAGGTCACACACTGTTGCCAACGCGATAAAAGCAATCACCGAAATAACCGCAGACCACCTCTCTCTCTCTCTCTCTCTCTCGGCACAGCTTCCCGTCACGGACACGTGGCCTCCGCCTACATAGCCTCTCTTTCTCTCTCTCTCTCTCTCCATATCCACGCGGACGCAAGCGAGCGAAGCGCGCACACATACATTCGACGTGTGCCCGTGTTTTCTCTCCCGTTCGCTTTCCCCCCTGTATACCACCTACTCCACCTCCTCTCTCTCCCTGTACATATCCAGGCTATACCTGGCGCCCGTTCGCTATATACACTCGCACGCTGGAATTCGACTAGCTCAAATTTCCGGAGGGAATCCCCGCGGCCCGGCCAAAACCTATACGACTATATGTATGTGTATATATATATAGATATATATATATATATATATACCTATCGTACGCGCGCTCGCTCGTGTCATCCTTTCGTGTCATTGATTGTTACGCGGAAGGGGGCGGGGGTCGTGCGCTAGCGGGCAGCGGGGGAACAACGACGACGACTCGTCGGTGTATTGCCTTTTTTCGGGCGCCGAGCAGCCGCCGGCAGTAACAGTAGCAGCAGCAGCAGGGCACACAGCTATATATACGATCGATCGGACGTGTGTGGTTTGGCGTTCCGCGCCCGGTTAATTTTTAGAATTAACGTGTATTTGTGTGTGTGTGTGTATGGAAAAGGGAGGGAGAATGTATAGGGTATAGGGGTGTGGATATGTAGGTTTACGACGACGAGAGAAGCGTTTAGAGGACCTTTGAGGTGTATGTATACGTATACCTTTTCTCCCCTTTTGCTCGCGCGCGGAACCGGATGTATAAATTGTTCCGACTATTTTAAGACTTTACGTGCAGGGCTAGTTTGGAGAGATGTGCTCGCGAGTGCTGGGCCAGGAGAGAGAGAGAGAGAGAGGAGAAGGCACTTTGACGAGTTCGTTTTCGTTCCGGATTAGGAGAGCCGTGCCAGAGTCAGCGGTCTGGAATCGGTCTCTGTCTATGTCTATGTGTGTCTGTGTGTACGTGTGTTAAATCGGTATCTCTATTTGTAGATTTCGCGCTCGAAAATTTAAATGCTATTGCGAAGTTTAGAGGTAGAGAGAGAGAGAGAAAGAGCACACGAGGGTGGACGCGGAATGGTTTTGAAAATCGATTTTTCGGTATTTTTAGACGGTGCGGTTTTCTAGTGGTTATTGAATTGGAGCCTTTTCCTGCTGCGCCCTGGCTTCCTTTATCAAAATTCGATTTGCACGTATATATGTATATATATATTCGTTATACGATATTGTTATGCAGCTAAAGTAACTTTTTTCGTATAATGTTGGCTATATATATATACACACACACACGAGGAAAACAATAAAACCTTTTATCACTTAACGAGACAAAAAAAATAACAATGATTCGAGAGAGAGAAAAAAAGAGAACTACCCATAAAAATGATTTCAATAGTCGCGCACAAACACGCGTATACTCTCACAGTCGACTGACAATTCAATCGACTAACACGCTCGCACAAGCCACTGGAAAAAAAATACGAGTACACATCATCGAATAATCAAGCCTCACCGACACCTACACATTTCCCAATACTCAACTATACGCAACCAGGACACAGTGAGGCAAACCCACTATTACTATTACTATCCCTAATCCGTCGCCTTTATCCTCGATATTACAAAGCAGGCTTGCAAAAAGCCCGCGCGCGCAGACCGCATCACGGCTAGTTATATACTTGCTCAGGGAGAGAGACACACACATATATATATATATATAAGACGAGAACGGAGAATACATATAGGGGAACGAGACAGAAAGGAGCGCCAGTTGGAAATCTATTGTCCGCACGTCGGGTGGCTAAGCTCATCGGCCCCGTGGCGAATGATATACAGGGAATAAGCGCAGAGGTGTGTGTATATATATAGGGAACACGAGAAACTCGTAGGCGGACACAGCAGTGGCGGCGGCGGCGGCAGCGATAAAGAAGACCGATAAGCGAGGGAAGAAACAATGAGGCAACGCGTGTCGGTTGCAAGCCAACGATTTTCGTATATCGACGTCGAGAGATAACGAGGGACTATATACGTATGTATGTGTGTGTGTGTATAGAGTAGCGTAGAGTGTATATATATACACATGGCCGCGAACAATGACAATGAAGAGCCAATAAATCGCGCGCGACTCGTGCATTTATCTGCGTTTGAGAGCGAGGGCGCCGTTTGGGTTAGGGCGTGAGGTGCCGGATCATTCGCGTGATTTTCCATATACGAGGTTTCGCTATTGTGGCGAATGTACGTATGTTGTTGTTGTTTTTTTATTTCGTCGATGGACAGTGGGTGTTGGTATATTTGGTTTGCTGATTAGTTGTATATATACATTTGATTGGCTGTAGTATTTCGAATGAATAATTGCTGCTGATTTACTAGGCGAGTGTAATGATTATACATGGTTAATTTAAAGGTGTGTAAACTGTGGGTTGTTCTCTTGTGGTATTGGCGATGCGGCTTTAAATTCATATATATGCGTTTGAAATATTAATAATACTGATAACATTGCGGTAAAAACTTTCTTCCTACGTTTAAAAAAAATTCACCTGAGTATCTATATACCTATAATACGATATATATACGAAAGACCACGAGCATGACGGTATATAGACGGAAAATATCTGTTTGGTCGGTTCAGTAAAAGAAATAGCCGCACGCACCTCTTACAAAAAATCTTTTCCTCTCTCATATATACCCGCATACATCGGCTAAAAAGCTCTAGACATATACACATATACATATATGTGGTACCGCAAAAAAGCGGCTGCACTCGCGTTTGGTGTATATGTATATATATATGTGGGCAAAAAATTCAGAGCTCCTAAGTACGAGCTAATCGAAATCAGCCCAATAAATCGAGATTATAAAATTCCGCCCTTCCTTCCCTCCCCCTCCCTCACTCTATATATATACACTTTTCCTTTTTTCCTTTCCCTCTTTCCACGTAGCAGCGAAGCACATATAATTACGGGCGGGCGAGCGGGTTCAGCGCATACGAGAGAGAGAGAGAAAGAGATGATAAAGGGTACAAAAAGGGCCGCTATACCGCTGCCGCACATGTGGGCGCGCACGGGCTTGCGGAAAAAGTAGACTTTCTGAAACAGAAAGAGAGAGAGAGAGAGAGAGGGCACACACGTGTATGTATGCATATACACATATACACCTGCTTGCGCATAGTCATACCTACATATCGGGCGTATATGCTCTTGGGTTTCCGCACTGTGGGGGAGCGAGTGAGAGAGAGAGAGAGAGAGAGAGAGAGAGAGAAAGACAGAAGCAGGCAGCAGCAGCAACCGAGAGAGTTCGTTCGGGAGAGTTTCAGTACAGGCCATCCGGTCTCTCTCTCTCCGGCCATCCTCCTCCTACGTAGGAACGAGAGTAGACGGAGCGAGAGGCGCAGAAGAGAGAGAGAGAGAGAGAAAGAGAGAGTGAGCGAGTAGCGCTGAGCTCGTTTCGACTCGCTCCACTTGCCTCTTGGTTGAAAGCTTCCCTTTCAGGCCGACCTGAGCCCTCGAGATGAAACCAACTTGTGCTCTCCCCGCGTCGCCCCCCCCCCCACCGTTCCCCACCTCCAACACAGTCACACTCCGAGAGCTAGAGAGAGAGAGAGAAGAGCGGTGGCGGCAGCGGCAGCAACGGCGCCGGGTATATATATATACCCTCCCCGGACTCTCTGCTGCCGCGCTACCTCCGCAGAGTCCGAGAGTGAGAGAGAGAGAGTAGTCCTTTGGGCTAGCTGCCTCTGCTACCGCCACGGAAGGACGTGGGAAAGAGGAACGTGTCCGAGGAGTAGAGAGAGAGAGCGAGAGAGGGAGACGCAGACAGACAGAAGAGCCCTCTCTCTCTCTATCTATCTTCTATATGTATATATATATACGTATATACACACACATATATAGTCTCTCCCTAGCGCGCGTGTATAAATGTACATGTGCCAGCACAGCGCCAGCCAGTCGCCACGCACACACACTGACCTATTAGTTTTTGCGAGTGGTCGAGGGAACGAGGGAGAGAGAGAGAGTAGCACGTGGCCCGAGGATGTGAGAGAGTGCGGCTCCCGCAGTAGCAGCAGCAGCAGCAGCACAGCTCGATATTAATTTCTGCGCGAGGCTCCGCTGTGCCCCGACCTCCTCCTCCTCCTACGCCCGCACACTTTCAACCTTTCCCTATACTCTCTGGGCGACCGACCCTTCTCTCTCTCTCCCCCTTCGTCTATGTATCTGTATATATATATATATATATATATATGTGAGAAGCACACGTGTAGCTAGACAGAGAGAGAGATGCGCCAGAGGTTCTACCGTTGCGGCGCGGTACGTATACGTATACGCGGGGGAACAGAGCGCAAAAGCGGGAGAGGGAGAGAAGGCTTTTCTGCTTTTCTTGTAGAGAGGAAAGGGAGAGAGAGAGAACTGCGCTGCGGCTGCTGCTACTACTGCAAGCCTTTGCGCGTATAGCAGAACTACAGCGTAGGATATTTTACCCGCTTCTTTCGCGAAATTAAGGGTCGAAATAGGTGTGCGCACACCGGTATACGGTAGCCGTTGCTGCGGAGTAGTCGCGCTAATTGCTCGTATACGCGTGAGGTGTTGCGCAGAGTGGGTTAGGAATTAGACGTGTGTGAGAGAGAGACATATGTGTGAGGGTATTTCGTAGTCTGTCAATGATGACGTTTTTTTTTGCTTGTGATGATGCAGGTTGTGTTAATGTATGTAAAAATGTGTATGTGTGTGGAAATGATCAAAGCGAAGGCTGCGATATAAATAAAAGCGTAATTGCTCGCTCTGTGTGGATCTCTCGTGTGTGTGTGTGTGTATACGGTTTTATATATACATATATTTTTAGAAAATTTTATGTTTTTTTTATTTATTTATTTTTAATAAACATATTTTCTACCTATAATGTGTATGTTATATATTACACATTATTGTAATAAATTTTATATATATATATAACAAGAATTACTGTGTATTTTCCAAAACAATCGTACGGTAGAAGAATACAAGAGTTTCCCCAATAACCACAAAATCTATATATATCCTACCAGCCATCGGAACGAAGGAAATTGCAAAAATATTTGCCACCACTTTGAAGCTTCGTCGTCCTCTCCCGCATGTACACACACATATATATATATATATATATATATACGCACGCGTGCGTTTGAAAAAACTAGGCTAGCAAAACTGGGTCTCTCCCCCTACCCAACTCCCCCATTACCCCGCACACGCATCGTCGAACGCGAAGAAAAAAAAAAGCATCAACTCTCTTTCCTCGTAGTCGTCGTCGTCGTCGTCGACGCTTCAAAAGTGTGTACGAGCGCGCGCGCGTGTGTAACACCTCGTTTAGCATAAGTAAGTGAGTTACGCTCATTACGCGCGAATTCGCCCAGCGAAAGTACAAACACGTGTATGTATGTATATATATATACATATACAAACATCGTGTGCATCCCCCTTTCGAGCTAACTGAAAGTTCACGTAACGGAGAGAGAGAGAGAGAAGCGATTGTTATGTATATGTATACCCAACCGAACGCGAATAGCTTGATTACGTAAATTCCGAAGGAGCGCGCAGTACTAGGCGTTATGTATATACACACACCGGTGCCGAAAGCGAGAGGGTATTGCTGGAATATACACTGTATATCTACTCTGTATGTATATATATGTAAAGGGTTACAGAACGTCAAACGTCGCGGAAGCAGCTAGTGCGACTCACTAATTCAATGCTCGACCGATAGCTCGGATTCTCTGACCCTAATCTCTCTCTCTCTCCCTCTCTCTCTCTTAGCCCTTCCTTCGTTCCTTATTCGCGCGACAAACTTCGTGACGACTTTTCATTTCGAATTTCACCGTGGTTGCTGCTGCTACTGCTGTGCGAGAGTTTTAAACGAGTGATCTCTATCCCTATATATATATGTATATATAAACCAAGCACGTCGCTCTCCTTTTAGTTCCCCATTGTTTTCATATTCGCCGGGGAGCCCCGCGCGGCTTTATATTCGCTCTTCTCGCAGTTCTTCGATAAAGATCGCCCACGTAGCGAGAGAGGGAAGGACTTTCCGAGTATTAACTCCTTGCGGCAAAGGAGAGAGAGAGAGAGGAGAACGAAGGGTTAAAAGGCTTTAGCGGAAGAGCGAGGAAAAGGGTTCGTCGTCGCCTGGGTGGCGCTGAACCGACGCGCGGTTTTGTCTGTCTGCAGCGCGCGCGCGCGTATATATATATAATAAAATGATTTGCAAATTGCGTGGGTGAAGTCAATGGGCGACTAATGCTTAGAAGATGGATATATACGGCTTATGAAAGATATTCTATATAGAAAAGGGACGAAGCTATATAGTTATAGCTGCGTTCTGGGGTATTATTAATATTTATGGTTTCTTTTAATTTACCTTCGCACTTGATTCGTATTGTCATGAAAATTTCGGCTCGTTACCATTATCTATCTTTCACCGTAATTAAATATTTTCAACAAAAAATCGTCTTACCAAACTTATCCTTTTACTACTTCTTTTTTTCAAACCCCTTTCACACTCTTACTTATATTTACCAACATCAATCTACGCCTATGACAATACAATTAACCTCACCCCTTTTTCGTATCCTAAATTTTACTCACCCGCTGTAAAGCTCTCTCTCTCTCTCTCTCGCACTCTTCATCCACTATATACACGCTTATAATATATACGCCGGGTCAATTTTAAAGCCGATACTCTTTCGCCTTGCACCCCTATATATAACTCGCGGAAAGGCTCAATTAAGCTATCGCCCCCAAACATCTCTTCACGCGCGAAGACAGCTCGCGTACGCGGGGTATATAAGGGTAATACATTACGTGTAAAAGACCGAGCGCGTCGACTCTTTGCAGTGCATATACACCTTGAATACCGACCACAACCCTCCTCGCTCCTTTCCTTTTCCATCGATCCTAGCGTTCACTTTTTCAGCGTTCTGGCAGAAAAGAGCGGTTCCGGTCTGGCTCCAAGTATAGATAGATACATATATATATATGTACATTGTGAGATTCGCTCTGGCTGCAGGAGTAAGCGTCGTGCGCGGCAATTTTTTTGTCGAGAGAAGAGCTTTTAGATCCTTCTTTCACCACTGCTACTGCTGTCCGAGTTGCTGCTGCTACTGCTGACTTGTACTCTTTTTCGTCGTTGGCGTCAGTTTCGATTTTTGTTTTCGAGGATGTAAGCGGGGTGCGGGGTGATGTTGGCTGGGATGTGTTTTCGGATATATGTCTGTGTTTTGTTCGTACTACACCCACACACACACATGGCCGGTCGTGTCGGAAGAATGAAATTTGTTGATTGTTGTATACTATACTGTATACTATATATAGATCGTTGTTACTTTTATCACAGATTTTTTTATTTTCAATCAATTTATCAGTGCTGTTGTTGAACATGCAAGAAAAAAAAAACACGCGAATCGACATATAGTCAACAATATTGATATTTAATTAAAGAATTATTAAGAACAACTAAATAATGCACTGATCAAGATAGGTGCGATCGTAATACAAATTCTTTTGACCTCCACGACCCCTCATCGCAAAAATCGATCAATAAATCATGTTGCTCGAGCGTTTGGACTGGATAATTAGTTGCAGGCAGGAAGACAAAGACTAACAGTTTTGACTTTATCTCTTTGGCGCGCGGAAAGCGAATGGCCCCGCGATGGCAATCAATTAGGTCACGCAACACGACGCCCCGGATAAATCTATCGCCTCGTTGCGCACAGCCGCACTTACATTCAATTTCGGCATTACGCAACAGGTAAAAGAGTATACACGTATATACATATACTTCAAACTCGCACCCTTCGCTATACGCTTCTAAACCATCTACAACGCACGTAACTGAAAAATTCCTTGTTTATACAATTACATTTTTTTTAAACTCTCTTTCTTTACAAAAAAATTAATACCGCAGAACTCAGATACCTTTGTCCACGCTATTTTCCTGAACCACAAAGCTACACGACCAGCCCGATAGAAAAGCCTTCTCTCTCTCTTCGCGCATGTATAAGAAACAGCCTGGAATCGAAATCGATCGGTCGTCGCCGCCGGACGCAAAAGGGGGCAGCAAAGAAGAGCCCAGGAACGAGCTCCGGTCTCTCGTTGCTTGCTATACACCCACCCATCCATATATATACACACTCCCGCGTATACACGCGTGTATTCGGCAGGTCGCCCGATAGGTTTATAGATATACACATACGCACATATATACAGAAAGTCGCGGACTGTCGATGCACGAAAATGTATAGAGGGACAGGCGTATATATATATAAAAGCTACGTTCGATACAGAAAGATACGTTTCGATGTTTCTTTCATGGACGCGTATGTGTGAGCTTTTTTACCCCTCCCACCTCCCCCGCGCGTTCAAGGGGGTTGGGAGAGAGAGAGAGAGAAAAAGGTACGGAGGAGGCGCGACCCTCGTCATACTTCTCTCGGGCTTATTGAGGTAGAATATTTCCAGAGCGACGTGGACTACGGCTGGCGTTGGAGGGAAAAAAACCGTCGAGATATCGATCAATTTCGAGGCGAAGGTGAGGGGGTTGGTTGGTTGGTTGGGTTTGGTTGGTAGTATGGAGGCGAGTACGGTGGGCGTCGGGTCTGGGAATTTGATGCTTGTTAATCGAATGAAGCGGAAGGTAAAGGGATGGGTGTCGGGTTGGGTGGTGAGGATGATTGCGGGCTTTCGAGTATACCGGGATAGATTTTTCTTTTTTCGTGGGAAATTCGGATATGAGGGATGAGGGGTTGGGTTGCCGAAGATTCGCAGTGTCAAAATATTTTCCAAAATAATCTAATTCACTCGTCATCTATATATATGTATATATACCACGTATATTATATTGTTACCAGTACCTTAAGCATTAAAAATGTATAACATCGATCGCTATAGATTCGTCGCGAGCTCTCAACATATATAAGATTTTCTCAAATTTTCTCCAGTTAAAATCCATTACTACGTTCTCCGATAAATATACTTTATTCAACAGTCGGCGCATCTTGCATAATTTCGAGCACCGCGCGGCACGAAATCTCTGCCGTTCCCGAAATACCTCTCTCTCTCTTTCTCGAAAATTCACCTGCGCTACTACTACGTTTTCGTCTTTCCCGTACCCTCCCACAAAGTATTATAATCCCCACAGCGTGCCACATTTTCGCGCAAGCTCTCTGGATTTTTCGTCACCACAGCGTCGGGCACTTTTCGCTCGGTATTACATCGTTAGATAAGCGCTAGGTCCATCGCTGCCTCTCTCTCTCTCTTCTTGGACTTTGGCGTCGACGTTACTACGTCCCTCCTCTCTCTCACTCTCCGCTCCGTGTAATTCCGTTTCGAGCTAAGTTCCGTGCGCGCAGAGAGCAAGCAAGCACGAGAGAGGCTCGTACCTCCCTCTCTCTACGGTTCTTTCGAGCCGTGCGCGTCGGCCCCAAGACTCACCCCATTTCCAGTGCTCGCTATATATACGAGAGATAGGGGAGAGAGAGAGAGAGGCGAGTGGCGAGAGAAGCGAGAGACGGGGAAAGATAACGTTAAGGATGGCGGCGGCAGCGGCGAGGAAGGAAGGAAGGAACGTAATGTTGCGAGAGAGAAAGAGAGAGAGAGAGAGAGCGAGGCCCAGAGGGGTTGTGCTCGCTAGCTCGCCTGCTCGTCGGCACGAAAAGGGAGGGTTAGTTTCTTGTTAGGGTCCAGACGCACTGGCGACTCTCAGCCGCCGACGCCGCCGCCGCCGCTGCCATCGCCTCGCTCTTCTTCTTCTTTCTTGCCTCTCTGTGTTTCTCTCCCAGCTTCGTTTGTGTACGTGTGTGTGTGTGTGTATATATACACACACGTAGAGGAGAAAGCATCGCCGCGGTTGCCAAGTGCCGCTCGTATAGGCGAGAGAAAGATGCGCGCGCGTTCGCCAGAGAGACAGATACGATGGGGGGAGAGAGAGAGAGGAATAAGGCAAGAGAAAGAGAGAAAATTTTCCTCTACACATAGGACGAAGCAACTCGCTCGCTCGCCTCGCCTCGCCTGTGCTTCTTATTCTTGGCTCGCTTCGCTCCATCCCGCACAAATTGCATTTTATGCTACATGACGAGAGAGAAGAGAAGGGAGAGGAGGAGCGCGCGCGGGCGCGAAAGTATCTTTTGAATATTTATGCGCACCGCGGCCGATATAATCCGATCTCTCGCTAGCGTGTACGCTATATATATATATATATATATATACATTCATACAGACGGAGAAGAACAGAGCAGCGGAAAAAGCAAGCGCGATCGTACGGACGAATTAGAGTATATATATATATATATATAAGGGATAGAGGAATACATATATATAGCGAGTGACTGCGTAGTCGCGTGTCGTTTGATAATGCACCTCTCTCTCTCTCTCTGGTCGCTCTGTGCATTAGCTTCGCCACACCATACGTGTGTGTCTATGTATATACATATGTATATATATACATATATGTATATATGTATACAAGTATACAGGTAGTGAGGTCTAGCTGTGTACCGATAGGCAAATCCAAAGCTCGCGCGTACATTACTCCGCTCGCCGGTAACAGAAGCAACAGCAACAGCAGCAGCCTGCTGCTACTGCTACCGGCGCTCGCACTCTCTCTCGACGAATTGTTAGAGGGTGAGGTATGAGGCTGCAGGAATACGCGCAGGGATAGGCGCGCGCGCGCGCGTTCGCGTTCGCGTACAGAGATTGCTGCAAAAGGGTGGGAGGAGGGTGGGAGAGAGAGAGAGAGAGCAAAAGCTCGACGTCACCCGCGTCTGTCACATCTCCCTCTCTGCATATTTCAGCTCGTCGGCGCGCGCGCGCTCGCTCGCTCGACTACCACCGCGCTAGCACACTCGCTCTCTGTATATGTACGTGTGTATATATATATATGTATATATACGTGCCCTCGCGCATTTGCGGTGCGCGAAGCGCAATATGTGCTAGCTGTGCTGTGTTGCACACACCGTGTGTGTGTGTGTGTATGTGTCGGCAACGGGGGCCGCCGCGTGGATTTCGAACGGCTTGAGGGAGAGAGAGATGGGAGTGCACGCCAGTGGACAGCAGTAGCGGCTGGCTGGCTCCTGTTACACGTAGGAGAGGAGAGTGGATATGTGCTCGCGACGGCGGTAGCAGCAACTTTAATATATGTGTATGTATGTCTGCGCGCGGGTGTGCGAGGAAAGTCAAAAGGACAATGCGAACCCGCGAGAGAGAGAGAGAGAGATGCACGCGCAGACGCGTTAGAGTATAAGGGACAAAGTGAGCTGAGGTAATGGGAGGAGGAGGAAGAGAAGGAGGATACGCGAGAGTCGAAATGTTAATTATTTAACTGATGCGGAGAGAGAGAGACGACGTCGCGGAGGAGATGGAGAAGGTGGAATTAGGAGGGTAGAGTGTAAGGGGGAAGAGGGTACGTGTATGTGTGTGTGTGTGTGTGTGTATGCCGAACAATTATCGCGATGACGGTTCAGGCTAACGAGTTTTGTTTCCCGATCCTGTGATTAAAATTTCACTTGCTCTCTGTGTGTGTGCTCGAAGGGGGGTATGATTAGATGGAGCTTTTAAAAGGACTGAATTTCCCGTGGTTTAATGTAATGGATTATACGATTATGATGAGGAGGGTATAATATATAAGAATGTATATATATATATAAGGCTAAAAGTTTTGTTATTCCGTAGCGAGGAAAATTGAGGATAGATGCTATATATATATATGCGCGACCACGGAACTTTATTTCTCTCAGATTTGCATTTTTCCATCCTTCGTCCTGGAAATTAGTGCAACCACCGGGATTCAGCAAACTTAGCAACCTGCATCACGTCCACCCTAAATCGCGCACCAACAATTCCCGAATCTTTCCTCTCTCTCTCTCTTGCTCCTCATCCTCTTTCCTCCTTTAGCTACCCTCGCTTCCGTCGAGCGTTCCGCGTGTCTTTTTGCCGCGACTTTGTTTACCTAGCCACAAAAACAAAGGAGCCCGGAGAGTAATAAATCCAACTTTTACTCCCACGTATCTGTCCCCCCTCCCTCCCTTATCGCCACTCGCTCCTCCAACCCTCTTCTTCTTCTTCTTCTTCTTCTACTACTACTACTGTGTCTTCGGTTCCCCTCCCCTCATTTCGTTTGCGCTGACAAGAGTCGCGCGCAGTTTTGTCGTCGTCGACCCTTCGGGCAAAGATGAACTGTTTGCGGGGGGAGTAGAGAAGAACTCGCGTAGAATTAGCGCAGGCGCGCGCGCGCGAGAACGTGATTTTATCGGATTGAAATGGTAGATATAAGGTTTGAACGCTGCAGTCTATCTGGCTATGAAGCTTTTACAGAAGGGGAATGATACTTTTGCGCGCTTTTAATTTTCCCTTTCGTTGGTATATTTTTCTGTTTCCTGCGTAAAGTATAAGTGCTTCCTTTATGCTTCCTCTCTGTCGTTATCTTTTGAGTTTCAATGTTTCCGACGATGTAAGTTTTTTCTCTTTATGGATCAATTGATTGATACTAAAGTCTTACAGGCGACTGTGATATCGATACATCGATTTAATATAAAAGTAGAAATTTAGGTGTCTTTTTTTTATTTTTGCTGATCCGCTATTCACATTATTTTCTAAAAATGTCTAGCCCTCTATCCTCGGAAGTCATGGGATCGTTAACTTGATGTAGGATGACTCGAGGTAGTTAACCCATTTGGTGATCTAATTTGCCCACTTTTGCCGTTCTGTCTAGTCTCTCTCTTACTCTGTCTACCTATCCAGGAGTTCAAATAACCAATGTTGGCAACATCTAAATATGAATATATGACTTGCAAATCGTTTTCAATTGTTAAAAATGATCTCTATATGCTTATGTCAGTTTTTTTATTCAAGTTCCCTCGAGACGTGCGATTTATAGTTAAAAAAAATCAGTACGTATTACGTTTATAGCCGAAATATAAGCTAAAAAAGCTCGTTCGAAAACGATACGGATAGAAAGATGAGATCTTTTTTTGATGGAGTGTCATGTAGAAGTAATATTAATCAAAATTTCTTATGTAATCTGTAAAAATTAAACATTGTTGGATCTATACAGTTCACCTAATTTGGTCAATTTTGGGCTTAATTGGCGAAAACGATACCTCAAGTCCTCAATCCAAGATAATTAATTTTTAAATACATATAATACTATTATTGCAGAAATTTTTATGAAACGCTAATATCAGAGATAGATGAGAACTCTTCAGATGGTGTTTTAAAAATATCGGAATTAAGGGAGTTATCTGAAATATTACTGTCCCCAGAAAAGGAAACTCAAAAAATGTCTTTGTATAGTAAAGGGCTTATTTTGTAAAAAAATGTTTTTAAAAGCCCGACCAAATGATAGGCAATCGATCACTAAAAATAAACATAGATAAAGATGGTGTTGAAACTACCAGTAGAGAACAAATAAGAACATGTTTCCTGCCATTGCGAAATCTGGGAACAAAAGTTCACAAGCAATATGTTGAATTAACGAAATATGATAAAAGGCCATGTATGTATGGGTCCTATGACACCAGAGAGATTAAAAATATTATTAGAAAAAAATTTTTAGTTTAGTCTACGGCGAAATCCTTTAGTTAATAACTTATATTCTAAAAAAATATCTTTATTTATTCACTTTACACCAAATAAAACATTTCTATACTTAATTTTTACAATTTATGAATTAATTTATAATACTTTTTTTTAACTGCCACGTTACCTTATAATTCACCCAAAATGCACTTTTTACCCTTTTACTCCATACAAAGCGAACATCATATCTGGGGCATATCCAATTTTTTTCTTGGTAATACATTTACCATACTATAAAGTCTTTTTTATAATTTGTTTCCACCACATTTACAGAAGGAAATAGAAAATATTCCGCTTAAAGTGGCCGAATCATCATAAGTTATTTAATTTTTAATATTTCAATGATCCTTATAGAGATTAAGTATTTATAGAACACATGCATGTAGAAAAGGGAATGAAAAAAAATTGAATATTGATAAATTAAAAATACTAGATTTATATAAAATTTTGTCCTCGGTAGAGTGTAAATGAAGATAAATCGTAAATGATAAGTTTTGATCGAGATTGAAAAGGATTCGTCAACTGATAGATAGACTTTTATACTGGTGTAAACCTTTTTGTCATGCTGATGTTTCGGTTCACGTTCGTGGAACGAGTTTCAAGTCTAAAAATTATCATGTTTTATCGACTAGTTTAGTATGTATTGTATCGAGGAGCCTACCGGACAGTACCGAGAAGAAAACGTAATTTATCTTTTTGAAGTACAGTATCTATAATTTTGTAAACTTGAATTCTTTTTTCAGAAAATTGTAGCAACAATAGTCGATAATTTCGAGACAGAGATTGTGAATATCTTACATATTATTGAAAAATAATATGAGTATGTATCTTCTACTAATATTATTACATTTACGTACTTATAAAAGTAAGATTCTTGAAGTACAAGAAATCGTTGATTCAATTTGGCCGAAAAATCTTTTTCTGTAGGCGATCGCTACAATTGATCAGATTACCTCTTCATTTCATAATACAACTATTGAAAGAAACAGTAGAGTGTTATATAAAGACATTACAATTCTTCAAGATGATTCGAGAACTCATACTTTTATTATACTTTTGATTCACCCCATATTATCTTAACGTAATAACCAAGGATATCATCATTTTTTATTATTGAATACACCTTACACAACCCTATCCCAAGATATCTCAATTCACCAATCACCACATCACATCGTAACAAAATCCCTACTTCTGCGATTACATCCCGCACCAAAAATCCTATCTCCTGCGAATGAATTCCAGATTTTTCGCTCTCTCAGAAAACTTCAGGTAACTTCATTAAAACTACACCCAACCTCTCTCTCTCTCTCTCTCTCTCTCTTCTGCTACGAAGTGTTTAGAGCTCGTAGGACGCGCCTCTCTCTCTCTCTCTTTCTCTCTTACAGCGCAAAAGATATAGATACTTACCGCCTCCGGTGTACGCTAGCAGCAACAGCAGCAGCAGCCGGGTTCGCTCGAGCAAAGGAGCGACGAAGAGGGGGAGAAAGCGAGTCGGTTGCGCGTTGCGAGCTCGCGAGCTATATAGCGGCAAAGGCAAAGGCAAAGGCGCAAAGGAGGGCTTTGCGGAGTGTGTGTAAGCGTGGGAGGCCGATGCGCTGGGAGTGAGTGAGAGAGAGAGAGGGAGAGGGAGAAAGAGTAAGAGCGTAGGTATGTACGTATAGACAGGCGCTGCGAGGAGCCGACGTTGCTGCTGCTGCTGCTGCTGCTGTCGACGTGAATTTCAGCGCGCGAAGGATAGTCTTTCCTCTTCTTCTTTTACTTCTTCTTCTTCTTCTTCTTCTTCCTTTTTTTGGAATTCCGTGAGCTCGCCGAGAAGAGGAGTCATTTTAGAGTTGAAGAGAGGACAGAGGTGGAGCTTGGTTTTTTGTTGAGAAGGATTAAGCAGCCGGGGGTTGATGTTACATTTTTTATTAAGATGAAAAGAAATTTCAGAATATGATGTTGTTCGTAGTAGGATGAATTTTTGTGTAATTATGTTAATGGTAGCTCAGTTAATGCGATAATGGTAAATGTTGTGCATTGATACATTGATAAATCCAAGTGCCGGTAGCTCTTTTTGTGTATTCGTTAAATATAATAGTAGAAAATATGTGTGTCTGTCCAAGTTCGTCTACTACCTATACTTAAATATGCACAGTTTTCTTCACTCTTTACCAAAGACCTAGAATCAAAAAGAATAAAAAGGTCGTACATATATCATTACCGATACTCCAAGCGAAGTAAACAAATTTTTATTTCTTGTTAACAATCTTACTGAACACACATCTACACACGTACCTCCTTTTCAAAATCGCACTTTCAACCCCATCTCCTCATCTAACGCTTCATCTAAACCTTATCAAACCAGCAACATTTCGCGTTTTCCCAAAACCTAATTCAATCGCAATTTCATCACAACCATAATAATTTCAAATATCCCCCCCCCGCACCTCCCAATCCCTCCCCTCCCCCCTCCGTCTATAACCCTCTTCAACATCCATCAGCAGATCCGGACCAAAAATATCCAGGAACCTCACTCCGGCGCGCTTCGCTTCGCTCCGTTCCGTTCCTCCGCGTTGATCAGATTCGCTGGGACGCTCACTCGCTTGCTAGCGTACATACCTCGTTTCCTCTCTCTCTCTCTCTCTCTCCTTCTGATATCGGGTATATATATGTAAGGAGGAAAACGAGAAAAGCAGAAATCGTCCTCTATCTCGCGCTGGGTCGTCGTCGGCTTGTTCCGCCTGAGGTACATCTCTTCACCCTCTATATATACACGCGTATATAACGTCGTGTGAGAGAGGTAAAAGGAGGCGAAGGAGGCTTTTGTCGTCTGCGACCCTACGTAGCAGTCGCGTCGAAGGGATCTTACGTATATATATAGAGAGAGAGGATCGTCCTCAACGTATAGCAGAGAGAGACACACATTGGAACGGTAGCAACCCACCACCGCAAGATCCGACCTGCAAAGCCCTTTCCGCCCCCGCGCGTACATGTGCGCATTCTCTCTCTCTCGTGTGCGCACTAGGGTTGGATAGGTAGGTACGTACGTACGTATGTAACCAAGGGGGAGAGAGAGTTGTGGATGGGACTGACTGACTAGCTACCGTGTTAGAAGCGGGGGTGGCTTTCAGTCCCTGTCGCCTCGTGTGCCGTTACGTTACATCGACGTTCACTAGGAATACAGTATCAGTAGTAGTACTAGTAGTTACTATATATACGTACCACCTTGATTGTCCACCTAGACATACTAGATATCCAAAGAAGACCACCCAAAAGAATGCGTGCAGTACGCAACCTCATAGTAGTCGCGTAGACGCGGCACCAAAGCGCATATAACTGGGCCACCGCTATCTACTCACGCACTTACTACCACTACACTGTCCATCATCTCTCGCAGCACCTGTCATATCACCCTGTCTATATATCTACACATCCATCCATACATACATCCATACATACATACATACGCGTCCGTTCCTCCCTCTCTATATACATATACGTACTCTCTCGCGTGTGCATATATATCGGCAGGGGGGGTGGGGTAGGGTGGCGAGTGAGTGAGAGAGGGTGTGAGAGGGCAGTACAACTAGCGCGCGGGCCGAGCGGCCAGCCGCGCAAAGGGGTGCGGATATAGGGTGCGGAGAGGTGTGGTTGCTTTAACGGTGCGTTGAACCCCGTGGCTCGCGCGTTGCACAGGTAGGTAGGTAGGTAGGTAGGTAGGTGCAGCATATACACTAGGTTGTGCTTGACATATCCAACGTCCCTCTCTCACCCCTTCCTCTCTTGCTGTATATGTGTTGCCCTCTGTGTATATACGAGAGAGAAAGGGATGTATGCGAAATCCGCATGTATGCGGGGAGGGGTTCGGTTAGCTTGTACGCGGCGCGGCTATCGAGTGAGCTCTGCTTGCGCGGGATTTTTTTTTTTCGCTGAACGCGCGGTTGTGGTGTATCTATGTGTGTGTGTGCAAAGAGGGGGTAGTGATGGGAGATGGCTTTTAGAGAGGCTGGGGCTGGATTGTGTGGCTTTGATTTAATTAAGGGTTGGTGGTAGGAAGGGGGAAGGGGGGCGAGAGGTAGTACAGCGGTTGTCGGTATAAGGGACACCCACATATACGATGGGCTAGGATTTATTTATTGCGCGAGAGTTGTGCACTGTGTGTGTATGTGTGCACGAGATCTAATCGAGTATTGAAAATCTGACGGGCGATGCGCAATAGGCGGTTCTTCTTTTTTCTTTGTTCGTCTTTAATAGGGCGTTAATTCGTGTGGTAGCCTGAATTATTGTTCAGTGCTCGCGTTAGATGAGATTTATTTCATTATGTAATTTTATCTCTTGATGTGTATATTGTTCCTGTGCAAATCTATTCTTAACGGGTTACATTACATTGATACCTAGTCGTGTTTACAATGTAACAGTGAAACTACATCTAATTGTCTGAACGAAGGTGATCGCTGAGCTGGCAAAACACTTCGTCTATTGAATAAAAATCCGTTCAACGGAAAGTAAGCACTCGCTCACTATATATATATATATATATTTATATAGAGCACAGCTTGCGATGCGAAACTACTGCTCATTGCATCAAATTCTTTAGCATACTCGTTCCCTTTCTCCCTCTCTGTGTCTCTTCAGTATGCAAAGTAAGAAAAGAGATTTATTTATCGTACCTCTTTGCAGAGTAAATACTTACCCGCGGCAGCACATCGACTCCTGTACGTATATATATATATATAGATGTAAATTGTAAGTACTTTATAGACATATATAGATATATACATATACTTTGAAATACAAACATTTTAACCGTGCTTAGATTAATATCCTACACATTTAATTCGAGTAAAATTAAGAGCTCAAACGATTCGCTCCCATTCTCATCCCCTGCAATCAAGTCCAAATCGAACGAGACGACTACCCTCTCATACAAAATCCCTCGAAATTTTCTAATTAACATCGTTCCCAACACAGCCGCTAAGCTCGCTTCTGTGCCGCGCCAATAATAATTATCTCATTTTTATCCTTCCTATCTTCTCTCTCTTTTTTTCTCTCATTCCCTCGTTCTCCATTTCCTATTCCGAATCTTTCTCTCTCCCTCTCTCTCTCTTTCGTTCTTTCCCGTCATCCTCCATCCCATCCTTTCCCGCTTGCGCAGCTCGCTCAGCCAGAGTTTCGCCTTTCTCTTCCAACCCTCACTATACAGATATACGTACTGCAGCTACATAGAAAGAGCAAGAGAGGACGGAACTATACCATCTTTCTCTCTCTCTCTCTCTCTCTTTCCACCTGCACCCACCCTACGTAATTCAGCGGCGGTACGTAATGCTGTGGGGGAGGGAGGGAGGCAACGGCGGCGGGAGCTTAGAGAGCGGCAGAAGGCGCAAGCAGAGGAAAGGTGCTTGCTTGCCTGCCTGCCTGCCTGCCTCTCTAGGTTTGTTTGTGTGTCAGCCGCGTTGGGAGCCTTCCTCTCTCTCTCTCTCTCTCCCTTCTACGTTCGCGTAAGGTGGAACGACGACGCCGGAGACGACGGCAGTAGCAGAGAGAACTGGCATCGACCCTCTCTCTACTACTGCCGTTATGTATTATACGCAAGGCGAGGAGAGTTGGTATACACATACAGACACAGACACGTGTGTATATATATATATACGCGTCACACAGTTTGTATGTATAGTGAGAGAGAGAGAGTTGCAGTAGCAAACGGGGTATATAGTGGATGCGCGTCTCCAGCCGGCCGTGTGAAAGGGTTACAAAGCGCGCGCGCGCGCGCGTGCTAGAGTAGGGGTGTCGTGTGTGCGATTGAATTATTGGCGTGTAAGCCCGCGTGACCAATTGGAAGAGGAGGAGGAGGAGGAGGAGTTCGAACGCGCGTATACGGATGCTAATGATAACGTGTGCGCTAAATGCTTGCTTGCTTGCTTGCTTGCTTGCTGGTTTGCTGCCCGATGCGTAATGATGAGTCTATATAGCCGAGGTTACGGTTTCGCTTGGAGAGCTGGATGGGGGATAAATAAGCGCGTGGATTTTAAAATCTGTTATATATACACGCGCCTGTATGTGGGGGTGTATTATATGAGCTTTGTTTTAAAGCTTGTGGGGTGCTATTGGTTTGATGAATGATATCGTTGTGGGTTTGTATAATTGACTGTTTTAGATGTAATTTATGGATGATATGATCTTTGATGAATTTTAACGCGCGATAATAGGTTGTTATTAAAAAGGGATGTATTCATAGGCTTTTATTACTTTGAATGTAAGAATAGGGTTTCTCGTTGTGTATTGATGTTGCGGTGTAACGCATCGAATTTAAACGGAGGGTAAAATATACATGCGAATCTTTAGAGTCTCTGCATTATGTATATCACTGTAAAGTAAACGCGATTGAATTAGGAATGGTAATGTGGTCTTGTATATTTCATTGTAGTATATTACATAATGGCTAAAAACAGAGCTTTTTATACGTGTATTAAATATATATATACTCTGTAATTTTTCTCAATCATTGGTAATGACTTTATCATTTTATTAATGGCTTCTTTATTGTATCTCTTACATAAATAATCACACGTTTAAAGTCTTTTTCCAAATGATATGTATAATAAAATGTTTCATAATAAATGCGTATTGCGAAGCATTATTAGACTTGTAACGGACTGTACTATATTTGCAAACGACTTTTCGATAATTTTCTACAACATAATACAGCAAATGAAAATCACTCAATCTTACATACAATAAATCTTTTCCGAAAATCATGAACTCGGATAAAACCGAATAACCATAAAAAACCCCCTACGCAATCAAAAAACCATCCTCGATTCTAAAAAAAATTCTCCATTATTCCTTCTACCCATCCACAATCTCTCCCATCTCGCACGTCTTCACTCTCAGACCGTAAAAAAAACTCCTTCCATCCTTCCATCCACCCTCGCAGCGTAATAGAAAAATGTTCGTCAGTCGGTGCGGCGTCGGCCCTGTCATTTTTATCGCGAACAATCGGACTTTCGGATTGAAAACTCCCCGGCGCCAGGTGTTTTTAAGGCCGTCGCTCGCTTCTGCTTCTGCTGCTGCTGTAACTTCACTCTCCACCCACTATACGAGGGTGGCACTCAAGGAGTTCCTCGCTCGCTCTGTCGGAAAAAAAGAGGAGCTGGATGATAAAAAGCAGCGGCGAGAAAGAGAGAGAGAGAGAGGAAACCAAGAGAGAAAGAGAGGAGGTACAGTTCGCGTTGGCTCAGCTGTGTTTTCCGGTAGCAGTGGTGGCAGCGGCGGCCGAGGAGATGTAGGGGTTTGCGGCGCGTTCGCTCGCTCGCTCGCTCGCGACGGGTGGGCGGCAGTGTGGGTGGGTGGCCGAGTCGCTCGTAGATTGTGGCGCGCACGGGTGTCGAGGGGGGACGGGGGAGTGAAGGAAGAGGAGGAGGAGGAGGATGAGGAGGAAGAGGGAGGTAGTAGTAGTAGTAGCAGCAGCAGCGGTGTCGGGAGGGTTGCGCGTTCTCTCGCTCTGGAAGTTGCTGCGCGCGGAGCTGCCTCAGAGGGGGAGAGAGAGAGAGAGAGAGAGTGAGGGCTTGGGTCGGGAGTCGAGGGGCGTTGGGTTAGTTGGATGGCTGGCAGCCGAGCACGCGAGGGGCTGCTTTGAGCTAAGCCAGAGAGAGAGAGAGAGAGTAAGGGTAGGTAGGTGTGTATATATATATATATGTACATGTATATATGTATACATGCTAGAGCTCTCGGCGAAGGGCAAAGCGAAACTAGGAGAGACGGACTGAGACGGACTGGGGGTAATTCCGTCGAGGCGCGCACTGCTAGTAGCGAAGCGAGTGAGAGAGGGAGAGAGAGCTGGACACCGCAGTTCACCTAACTACACCGTCGACTACCATCCACTGTTCTAAATAATTCCGTGATACGATTGCTGCGGCTTTCTCGGCTTCGCGCGGGCGCGCGAGCGCGAGCGCATACTCGGCAGAGCCACTGCTCGCTCGACTGCCTGCCTGCCTTTACCCTTCGCCAGTCATTTTCTAGGTATATGCAGCTTGGCTGGCTCGATGCCTGTCTGAGGGATGGTAGAAAGTATTGTGGCTTTTTGTCGGCGGATGAAGGATGAATTTATTGTTTTAAAGACACGTGTTAAGAGCTTATTTGATCATTTCGCTTTGTTGCTTACAATTTCAACTTTTATCTCTAATAAATAACAATATTTTTCATCGTATGTTCTTTTCGTCCGAACCAATGTATACTTTTTTTTTCTGAAACGATATACGTGACAACCTTTATATATTATCAGACCTACTTACAAACACCTCGAACTATGAGAAACCCTTCATTCGCATAAGATCGAAACAAATTGGAACACCCGTCGACCCTCTCGTTAAAGAAAGAAGAAAAAAAAAAGAACCCAACCAACAGCTTCTTCGTAACAATGACATCGGGACGCTTCGTTATATGCATTGTAATACAAAGAGCCAACTGTACCACCAGCCGAGAGCGTACGTACGCTCTTGCTTATATTTAGCGGAAAATTAGATGAGATCACGTAACTTATTGGCAAATCCGCGGAGGATTGCCGTCGGAGTTTGCAAGATCGATGAATGCCTCGCGTGTAACGTGTCAATGTTATCGAAGTGAAGGAGAGAGAGAGAGAGAGAGGGATCGCAAATCACATCAGCGCGCAGCGACTCAAGAAGGGAAAGCGAGTCTGACGGAATAATCAGAAATGGATATTATACGCGCGTGCGATGTTGCGACGCGCAAATTTATATAGATTCTCGTTTTTTAATCTGCTGGAACGTTATCGGTGGTAGAAGAGGGGACGGCAGCTGACCTTGTTTGCGAATGGGAAATTTCGGAAAGTTAGTCGTATATATACTTGACGATACGTGTTTGTGAGTATATAGTGTTGTTGACAACGCAGCCGTATTACGTAAGAATGTAAAAGGAGTGATCACACTTCTTTTTTGCATGTTATTATACGAGAGTAATTTAAAAAAAAATTGTATTCTATATTGTAATTGACGAAGATTGTTGTAAATATAGCGTGAAAACAATTATACACTATTACCTTTAAGTTTAAAGTCAGAGCGCGGGGAACCGTGAATATTGTGCTCTCCTTTAGTCAATTACACATGTGTACCGGGGGCAAACACTAGAGGCCACAGAGAGCCGTCACTACCCTAAGCGGTTAAGCATAGGTGGCCATATTCGTGACTAATTGTAACGCCGCGCGAACCCTCTTTAAATTAATCCTGACATATTATCTATATATATCTATATACAGTTGTTTAAGAAATCATGTGATCGCACACTGACGCTCACTTGACAGATTTCAAAATATCATTTCGAAGAAAAAAAAGCTGTTGAAATGCAAAAGTCATGACACGATGGAGGAGCTTGCGAGAATTTACGTGCTAAATCGCAATGATTGATAAGTACTCTCGAAGACGTTATCGAGAGATATATTCCCACTCGCGAGTGAGTAATTCACGCAAGTAGACCATCGAAGAGTTTCTCTGACAAACCGGGAGATATATTTTAATCACACCGGTGAAAGATCGAATAACTATCGACTTTATTTTCGATTCGCTATAGCTATATATATCATTTTCAATTTCCCTCCTATCAGTCTTTTTCGTCCATTATTTCCATGCAACCTCCTCTCTCCCTCTTTCTCTCTCTCTCTCCTTTCTTATATATACACCACACAAAAGAAAATCGCCCCAAGACGACGGGTCAGTCCGGCGAGAGATTAAAAATAGACGCTGCCTGCCAGCCTTTGCGTTCTCCTTCGTTCCTTCCTCTCTTGCCGAGAAAACGCGCGGCAAGTCATCCAAGTTAGATAAAACGGATCGTGCCTTGCGCGTGTACCCTCCTCTCTCTCTATATATACATGTATACACACACATACATACAGATACACCCTCATCCTATACCCTACCCTTCAGAGAGAGAGAGTATACGGACGGGGTGGTATAGTAGGAGTGGGTGGGCTTGCGCAAAAGGCAGAATGCAGACTACTCCCTTTTCCTGCGTCGGGAAGGATCTGTTAATCTAGGGTCCGAGGGTCTCGAAACAAGAGAAACAAGAATAAAGCGGGAGAGAGACAGAGAGAGAGAGTGAGTGAGATAGAGAAGGAACGCGCGTGCTTTCTCGAGCGAAGGCGCCGTGTAGTCGAAGGAGAGGGAGCGAAACACGCCAGAGGGTGAGATGCAGGTGAACCGTCGAGGGAAAGAGAAGGAGAGAGAGAAAGAGAGAGTGAGAGAGAGACTGGGAGCTCTTGATAAAGGTGGGTTCGTTCTCGCTAGCAAGCTCGCTCTAGCTCTGGGGTCGGACCGCTTGATGAAGGTTCGAGCCAGAGGGTTTGCTCCCAAGCTCTGTCTTGTGCGCGCTTTCTACCGAGGAGGCCCGACAGGGAGAGAGAGAGAGAGAGAGCGTGGGTTTTAGGGGGGGAAGGACGGGAAAAGGGGGAGAGAGAGAGAGAAGAGGGCGCGGCTCGACGGCGCTATTTCTCGGAGGATATGGCACTGATTCATCCGGAGAATCGAACGAAGGGTCTGAAACTGCTTCTCTCTCTCTCTCTCTCTCTCTTTCTCTCTGCCTACTGCTGTATAATGCGCGAGAGGAGCTTGCGAAGCATAACTGCGAGCGAGTTCCCTTAAGGTCGTCGTCGTCCTTCTCCGCGTCGTGAAGGAAGCAGCGGTACTGGCGGGTGAGATTTACGGGGGTACGTACTTGTACGTATAAGGGTGCGGAGAAGACTCCATGCCGGGGGGGTTCAGGGAAAAGTGAAAATGTTGTATTGTGGTTGCTGGTATATATAGTAGTAGATGGATGGTAAGGATTTTCTTGAGGTTACGTGAACAATTGATAATTATAGATTTTTCGAAAATAAATATAGATAGTAATAAAAAAAAGTATAATCGATCTAATAATATAGTACAGATAACCAGTAAAAATTACCCAGACGCTTGAATTCATCACCTAAATAACACGCAGCACTTAGGTATACAAACAAGTATACGTATACACAAAGAAAGAAAGGAAAACCGGACAAAGAAGAAGTGCCGCGCGCGCGAGCGCGTCTCGACTTCCAGCTCGCGAACCGCTAAACTCAACTCGCTCGCGTGCAAGTTCAAGAGCTCGACAAAACGCTCTCGACTCAATGACGTATACATACACTTCCTCTCTCTCTTGCGCGCGTTCACTTGGCGTACAGATCTCTTTCTCTTTTACTCTACCGGCATCTCTCTTATCCAATCATTCGATTCGCTCGTGAAAACACCTCTGCTATACCGTCAACCACGAGTATAATACATAATCGAGTTCAGCCTCACTTAACACAGTTCTAAATCCTCCCCCCCCCCCGTCTGAGTATAGATACCGAGTGAGTATCGAAAAGTTCTCTTGTTGATATGTATATAGGTATAGACAAAAAAGTACCCCTCGTTCCACGCGCGTATATATATATTTCCGCAGCAGTTCTTTGATCGAAGAGAGGGAAAAGACGAGGAGGAGAGTGAGTATAACTCCACCTCTTCTGGCTTCTCTCTCTCTCTTTCCTTAGGCAAAGGGAAATCTATTTTCGTTGGCATTCCCTGATGAACGACGGGTTGAAAAGCCCCCCCTTCAGGTCCCCCCGCTGGGTGTTGCTTGCGCGCGCTCTATATCCGTGAGCAGTGCCGCGCCTGTCTCTCTCGGGAAAGAGAGAGAGAGAAAGGGCACACGTGTGAGGCGAGGAGGCATCGACGTGGGCGGCTGCTCGGCAAGCATCCAAGGTGAGCACACGGCGATGTGCGTGTGGGTGGGTAGGGTCGGGAGAGAGAAAGAGAGTGAGTAGCACACGCTAAGTGCGTGCGAGCGGAGAGCGAGTAAGAGAGGGTGGAAGAGGGGGGAAGAGGAGGAAAGAGAGGTTCGCGGACTTTTGAAATATCAGCGGAGAGTGCGGTTGTGGCTTGGTGCGTGTAAAGAGAGTGTGTTGGTTTTGCGCGAGGGTTTTTTTTTTTTTGGAGTAGAGATAGGTAGGATATTTTCGGCTGAGGAATGGTAATGTTGATGTAGTGTTTTTTATTTTACTGTAGTTGAATCGTTGTATGTTTTTGCAGGTGTATCTTGGTAATGCCGTTGATAATATGTCTCTAAATATTTTTTAATTTAAATATGATTGAAGTAAAAAATATTTTTAATGAGAGTTTAGAATTTAATTTTGCTGATATAATATCAGTATTATGAAAAAAAAACTTTATTTCTACATCTTAATCAATAAAACCTTTTCTTGCTAGTGATCTGTTATATTGCATAAGAACGGTGTCTGATTGCAAGTGTAAATTATTTAATCTTAAGATGAAAAAAAAATAAATCGATCTTCGCAAAGCTTGCTTTAGTTTCTAAAATTTACAACGTAATGACTAACATATTTAGGAAATATTTTAGCAAGATATAATAAAGAATATAAATATTAGAATTTAACTTAATATGAGTAATAGATTTAAGAAGTTATTACCTCTACTTTTATATAAATCTAAGGTGTTTTCCTACTGTTTCCTATATAGTAACTCTGTTGAGGCAAAAAGATAAAGTAGTTTATAAGTTCCTTTATTATAAGAACCCCTGATTGAAAAAAAGTTACAACTCCATTGACGCACTTATAGCTCTTTATTTCTCCGAAAATCAAAACTTCAAAAATAAATCAACGAACTAGTATACTACATTCAAAATACTTTTACCCTCTACTAAATCAATATGAACTAATAATATATATTAATAAATAAATCACACTTTACTCATCACACTTGAAAAATCGAAAAATAAAATAACAGTTATCACAAAACCTATACTCAAATCTACCATAAAATATTAACAGGAAAAAATTGCACTATCGATTCTCCATTACAACCACGAACACAAACGGGTCAAATTAGATTCAAGAACAAAAGAAAAAAAAGCTAATAATTGAAAATCAATCATTCCGCACTTTTCGCCTAAGTAGTAACCCCCCGACACTGGTCAGACGCGGTTAGTCACATCATACCACCATAAACCTCAATTTCCCAAATGCACACCGCTAATTGAACTCATCCTCGCTACTCATCCTTCCACCTCAACTGTACCACCCACTCCCCTTCAAAAAAAAGACCCAAACAATTGGTAACCGTAATACCACCACCACCAGCAGCAGCGTGCATTTCCACATCTCATTCTCTCCCCATCTCGACTCCAATTTTCCACTCACCCGACGCGCGCGCATCGATCCCTTCGGGTCCATTATTAAAAAGCAAATCACATCTCGTAAAAACCAATAATACTTTTCTGGATATAATTCAAGGGTTCGACTCTTTCTCTCTATACTCTCTCTCTCTCTCTCGTGCCTACCTTCCCCCGAAGCGTCCGTCGCGAACTCTCTCCCCCCCTCCGGCAGCTCGGGTATCTCGGCGCCGTCGTCCTTCCTTTCGCCCGCAATATCCCTGGCCTCTCTTTCCACCCCCTTTGCGACCCCGACTCCCTCCCCCTGGGCTATACCCATGCCAGCTATATCTGTAAGTATAGGAGAAAGAGCAGGCGAGCGAGGGCCAGTGACTACTACTTCCTTGCTTTGTGTTGCCTTTCTCTCTCTCTCTTTCTCTCTTTTCCTATAATCGCGCGCTACTCGCGTCGCCCCACCTTATATCCCTCGCTCTCGCCCTTTGTACGTTGCCTTACACACGTATATATACCAACTCCGGAAGAAGAGGGAGTGAACGCAGTATAGTGCTGTGGCCGAAAAGGCTTCTTCTTCTTCTTCTTCCTATATACGCAAGCATCGTGTGTAGATGTACTATAGCGCATAGTTGACTTCCTCCCGATATACATCCTCTATGGTTCCATTACGAATTCAAATGCAGTGTGTGTATGTATATATACACACAAGGCTGATGCACTCGCGCTCGCTGATGTATTTATCGACGGTCAACAGATTTTGTCCATCGATCGCACACGCGCGTATGGTGTAACACACTACTATACCTCGTCCTCTCTCTCTCTCACCATCCCTTTAGCGAAGTTAACACGATGGTGGCAGTAGCAGCAGCAAGCCTCCGCACGCCATTGTTGTAAATTTTAACTCTTTTTTGCTTTCAGCGCGGAAAAACGCATTGTGCGGGGACACGCTGTGTTTGCGTGTATATATATATATCTGTGTACGTGTGCCCGGGGAAAAAGAGAGGAGTTTTATTGCGGTAAAATGATTTTTATGGCCTCACTCGGTCTCTCTCTCTCTCTCGGTGGAAGCGCGTTCGATGACTCCGTGCGTATAGCGTTCGCCTGGGAACGCGACAAAATTTTTAAAAAATAAAGCGTGTTCCCGGACAGAGAGTGCGAGGCTTTATGCATACACACGCGCGCGCGCGTATGTGATGGTGATGCTGCTGCTGCTGCTGCAGTCATCGCTCGCGCCCGTGCGCCCGTAAATCATTTGAGCACGCGCCGGGGCACGTTTGTAGGAAAATTTTTCGTTTTCAAATATAACACGATGGCTGTGGCATCCTGTATATATATATACAGACATACAGGATGTTTTGCGAATATTTGTTCCTTTTTTCGTTTTTTTTTTTCAATAAAAAAAGATAAAACGAGTCATCATCGTACTGAGCTTTTCATCATCCCTTCGCGTGTACAGCAGCAATATACAAGTATTAAAATTACAAAGTTTTTTTTCCATTTCATTGTGTGCGCGTGTGTTCAGTCGCGTCCATACATATATATATATATGTATTTATATTTTTACAAAAGATCATCGGCAAAACAAACGAAAAAAGCCATCATCGTCAGCGAACGCGAGAGTTTGCGCTGCGATAATAAAAAATGCAAACATGAAAATAAAAGTAAAAAAAAAGAACAGCAGCAGCAACCGAGCCCTTTTCAATCATCATTAATCCCTTTACGACGACAGAATACGAAAAAATTGCCTCTTTTTCTCTCTCTCTATATATATACATTATATATACACATACATGTATATAAACATATGTGTGTATGTGCGAGCTTTGCAAGCCGCAATCATCGAATCAACGATGTATCCGTCACCAAATCACTTTGCCGATTGATAATTATATTCGCGAATATTGCAATCAAAGAGCAAAAGCGAACACTCACCGAGCTTGCACACATCTATATATATATATATATATATATACTCACACGTTTGCGTATACGCAGAGAGGGACACACGACAAAAAAAAAAAGAAAAAATGACGCATCCGGGGCTAGCTAGTATAGCGTACAACCTCTATATACTATACCTCTCTCTCTCTCTCGCTCTCACCCACACTCTCCCGATAAAATCGTCATTAACTAAATAGCGTGTACCATCGCGTTTGCAGCGCTCGAGCTCGCAGAGAGAGAGAGAGAGAGAGAGAGAGAGAGAGAGAGAGAGAGAGAGAGAGGAAAAGCGCCCTAGGAGCGAAATGAAGCTCCCGCGCGGTTGGTCGCCACGGCCGGGCATGTGTGACATTAATTTCCATGGTACCCTCTCTCTCTCTCTCGTACACTCGCGTGCGAGGTCATTCGCCTGTGCCTATACCCCCAGCGTATGTGCAATTGGCAAAATGCATGATCACGCCGCGGCGCCGCCGCCGCTGCCGCCTCGCGGCTCGACACACACACATCCACACATACACGCGTATACACTCATCGTTTCCAATATCAGCGCGCGGCGTTCTAGTGTCCAATATCAGTAATTTGTGCGCGCGCGCGCTCGCGCTCGCGCTTTGGTCGGGATTGTCAGGAAGGCGGTTGCTGCTGCTGCTGTTGCTGGCTCTCTCGCGCACCATAACTCGATGATGATTCGGTAGTGGTGCTGCTGCTGTTGCTGCTGCGTTGCCAGAGCGAACGAAACGCTTTCTCGTCGTCCCTCATCTTTCAGCTGGGGCTTTAACTAGGAGAGAGAGAGGGGTTCGACCTCTCACCCCTACTGATTCTCTCGCTCTCTCTCTGCCTCTCTCTCTCTCTCTCTCCACCCCCCTTTATACGAGCATCATCCCAATATCGCTCGGGGGCTGCGTGCAATCATGACGGCCGTGCGTACGCGCGGGGAATCGGCCACCATGCCTGCCCGCTTGCCTCGTTCCTTTCTCTATGATAAAAGTATGTGTGTGTGTGCGCGCACGTAGGGGGTGAGAGGATGAGGAGACAGGGGTGCTGATGTGAAGATGGGCATAACAACCTATGGGGGGTGGAAGAGAGAGAAAGAAAAAGTTTCGCCGAGGAAATTAGTCAACCGGAGTGAACTATGAGTCAGGGGGTGTCGAGAAAGAGAGAGAGAGAGAGAGAGAGAAGAAACCCGCGTGTATGTGTGGCTGTTTGGGAAACATTTACTGTTATTGTTAGTGGGATATTATGGAAAGTTGTGTGTGTGTGTGCGTGTGTATTTACGAAAGAGCGAGCGCACAGGGACAATTTTTCTGATGAAAATTGTATAGAAATTCGTTGTGGAGAATTACGCTGAGCCCGTACGGTAAAAGTGAGACATTATATATAATATTATCACCACATCGTGCGTATATATACGGTTACCGAAAGTACTTTTTATTAATTTTAATTGAAAATTTTCATTCAAAGCCTTATATATACACACGCGCGTGTATATATATATATCATCGTAAAAACAATATAGCCTGTTGAATAAATTCAATATATATATATATATATCATCATTCAACCAAATTCACCGCGACGATATACGTTAATTTAGCCTCATTGAAAATTAATAAAACAAAAAAATAGGCTTATATTATAGCGCTATCAACGCTTATATATACACTTTTCCTCACCTCTACGTCTATAGACCGTGTACACCTATAAATACGCTGATTATACGTACATAAAGAAAGAACTGCCGCGGCGTGTAACCACGACCACATCGATATACCTTTATTCTAACAATGACCATTCTAACACCGGACAATTACCCGAACTACTATAATCATCGTTCTCTCCTATATATATACATATATATTCCACCTTACACGAACCAAGATAAAAAGCAAAGAAAAAAAAACGAGTCCATCATCGTAATCTCCCTACCTATAAATACTGCCAGTAACGCGCGAAGAAATTCCTCATCCAACCTCTCGGGTGGGAATTTTTCACGAAGAATAATAGACTTGAAAAGCGCACTATATCCGAGTGTTGATCCGCGCTCTCTCTCTCCTACCACCACTGCGCCGTCACCGCGTTAGTGCCCATCTAACTTTCTCTCGCAGAGCCGTCATCGCGTGGACAGGCTTAACGAGTTGACTTCCCTCTCGCTTCTCTCTCTCTCTCTCTCTATCTTCCTTTCTTTCTTTTACCCGTCGCCCTTTTCCCGAAAGCTCCGCAGGGCTATAACCTTGCTTTAATTAAAATTAAAAGACGGTACGCGTTCTCGCTCGCTCGCTCGCGCGAGTCTCCTCAGTCGCCTTTTCTTTCGCCTTCTGTCCTTCCATTTCTCTTGGTTCTTCATCCCCTTCTCTCTCTCACGAGGGCTTCTCTGACTCCTCGCCACAACTCGCCCTTCCATCGATTTATATTCATAATTACAGTCGGCCCCGTCGTCGACGTCGTCGTCAGAGTCTCATCCCCCCTGTCGCCTGCCTGCCTGCCTGCCAGCCAACTGCAACCCCCCACAGAGCTGCTACTGCCTTCTTGCTTCTCTCTCTCTCTCTCTCTCTCTCTCTGTCGGTCTTTCGTACTTCATCTCTCGATTCGGTAGCTCTGCTCGCTCGCGAGCGGTACACCATTAGTCGCGAACGCGGGGGAAGAGGAAGCTTACCTGTTTAGCTCTCGACGTCATTTTTTTTCCTTCCTTTTTCCGTCGAGGGAAAAGGAAAAAACCGAGGCCTCAGGTTTTCCGGTGCCCGCGCGCGCTTCTGTACCCAGTGGTTGTGTAGATCTTTTTTCGCGGGAAACTGAAATTATTGAAGTAAAAGTGCAGCGGTATACCTCGGTCTTGTTATATATTCCTGTTTTTTTTTATATTGTTGTAGTTTTTACTTCTTTCTCTTCGTATTCAACGAATTTCAGCTCAACTTACCTCTTTATTCAGAATAAAATAACCCATATACGCACCAAACGTATAACCCATCTCACCTACTCTCTCTCTCTCTCTCTCCCTTATCAAAATCCACTCCTAAACTCCACTCTCCGCGGACGACACTAACCGCGCGCGCGCACCACTCTTTTTATATATACGCTCTAGCCGCCACCCCGATTAACTCTTTCGTTATTTCGGGGATTTCGCGGCGTTTATGGCTGCGGTCTTTTCAAGCCCCGTCACACGTATACGCGTATACATAACCTCGCGAGGCAAAAATATACAGGCTCAAATCTGGCCTCTATATGGGTCACCCCCCAATTATCCCCCTTGAACGAAGTTAGGGTGTCGGCCGTATATACGAGAGAGAGAGAGAGTGAGTGAGTGAACTGATGGCACACTATATATACGCGTATAAATCGCGCTTTTTGTGACCGACGCGTATGTAGCGCACTGCTGCTTTGTTCTCGTGGAAAAAAAAGAAGAGTATTTTTTTTTTCGTCCTTGTCGTTGTTGTTGTTGTTTTGTTTTTTTTTTGTCCGCAAAGTCTCGGTTGCACAGGGGCGTTAAATAGGTTGATTGCCACGCTTCGATAAGTGAGGATATGTACAGCTTTATATGTATGTGTGGTCGAATGAAAGTATATAAACGTGAAACGAAAGAGCCGCGCGCACGGTTTCGACGAATCAATATTGTATGATTTATATATATACTGCGCGACTCTTTGTATATCAACTCTTCAAACCGCCACGCGTTTAATTGATTTTCCGGGAAACGAAAGGATTCGCCTTGTGTGGTATCCATATATATATCTATATATAGGAGTAAAGTAAAAGTTCGGCTAATTAGTTTTCGCGGTATTTTCATTCCTCGCACCTGTGTTGAGAGTTATATCAAAGCTCATAGCGTTGTTTTTCTAATTATACAAAAATATTTACTTATGCATATAATAGAACTCGCGATCTGCCGTCACTTTAAGCACGCACACTTGTACGCACACATATATACATGTATATACATATTATATAGGCATATATAGAGGGTACAATCGTGCATGTATGTGTTTATATATACAATCATAAACCACACCCCCGAAACGTCCCCGCATGCATGCCTCGTGCACGCACATATTCACACATGCGTGCGTGCGTGCATCACGCAGTCGTTATCCTCATTAACAATAATAAACGGGGCATTGATGATTACTTAATGACGAAAGAATCATTAACTAGCTCGTTAACAATCATCCCTATACATTATAATATCCAAAAAAATAACACGTGTGTGTGTATTGTACATCGAGAAGTACAGGGATACCTATAATATACATACACGTATATATATGTATGTGTATACATATGAGGGATACGCGCAAGGATATCAATTGAGTTGCAAATAAACTGTTACGTATAGACCGCACTTCGGACGCGACGGATTCTAAACGCGATCATAGAGCCCCGGCAGCAAGTGCCGCTTCAGTTAATGCCGTGCTATTCGCCTCCCGCGCGTGTATGTGTGTGTGAGAGAGAGAGAGAGTCGCGCGTTACTGTATATATACGCGCGTGCGACTCTTGATTACACCTTGTTACATTGCACCGATTCCGTTTGTTCTCACTCTCTCTCTCTTCCACGTACTCTGCAATTATAGGATCGATGATATTTGTACACGTTTTCTTTTTTCGCATTACCCGTGTTTTTTTTTAATTGTTTATCAGGAAACGAGATTTTTTTTCATAAAATTTTCGAGAAAATCATACGCAGGACTAGTAGCGCACATTTGATCGAGAATCTTGCGAGTGCGTTTGCACGCGTTCCCGTTGAAGTACTTCTTTGTATTCGCCATAACGAACGCATATCCTTCGTCCATTCCCACTCTCCTCACCCCCATCCTTTTATTCTCTCCATTCTCATTCCACCGGTACGGTTCTTCTCCCGTCATCCGCTTTCCATTACCCCTATTACAGATGCGCCCTATTATGCTTTCGTTCTTTCCTTTTTTTTTACGATTTCATAGAAACCATTGGTCTTTCTTCTTCTTTTTTTTTGCCGACTTCGCGTCGACGGCCAACCGATCGTTCTTCACTATTATTATTATTATTATTATTATTATTATTATTATTATTATTATTATATGAAGCGTTTTTTTCTCGAATTTGTAGCTCCAATTCTCGTTTACGTTCTTTTTTTTTGAAGTTTTGAAGTACGAAATACACTTGTATACGAAAATTAGAGACACGTAATTGCGTCTATTATTTTTTTTCGAAATGTCCAATAAATAACTGGTTTTCGAACTTTCGCTGTAATACTCTTTCGCTGCTTTATTCTGTTAAATTATACTCGAGCTACTAAGTAGACTTTTGTATTTTTCGTAGTTTTTGTATTGTCTGGCACGACTCTATATACTTTTACGCGAAGTACTTACCACCACAAAGAATTGTTCATTTTTGCAAAAAGAAAATCCATAATTTTACGCGTCAACCGTTCGCGTACGTTACTCGCACGTACCATAGCTAAAAATCATTCCCAACCCTCATAAATCCGACTACTTACATTCGTTTTTCGACAGCCGAAAATCAAAACACTCCACATTCCCCCCCATCCTACATCCCACCACATCACCCCCACCCTATCGCCCCCGTGAAAATCCGAATCTAAACCCGTGCATCACTCGTTCGTTCACTCGCTGCTCCATCTCATCCTCAGCGCGGCAATAAACCGGATTGCTTACGAAGCTGACGCATCGTCGCTTCATATATATATATAGCAAGGCACGGTATACTCGTGATACGCTAGGGCGAAAGCAGAAGAAGAAGAAGAAGAAGAAGAAGCGATGGCACAGCTTCGCAAAAGGGGGAGAGAAAGCAGCATGGTAGCAGTATATATACGACTGAGAGAGCGAGTAGCACGCGGCAGTGACAGGAGAACGCAAAGGCCGTAATCGCGCGGAAAAGGAATTGGCGCGTAGGCATACATAAAGTGGGATGGGTAAGTGGGTGGACGGGTGAAAGAGGAGAGAGAGAGAGAGTGGAAGGGAGAGGGATAATGCAGCGGAGTGTACATTTATTATGATACACGCACGCCACATACAGTCGGCGGGCAGCTCTTTATCCGCAGGCCTCTACTACTACTACTACTATATATACTGCTGCTGCTGCTGCTGCACACAACACACCGGCACATAGTGAGAGCGAGAGAGGGCGAGGACGTAAAAGCATCCCGGTGCGCGAGTGCGATATACCTCCGCCTCCTCCCTCCGTTGCCCAGTCACCCCCCGCGTCGCTGGCCATGTGGCCCTCCTCCTCCCCCCTCACTCTCTCTCTCACCTATGTGCCGCGGCTCGGCTCCGAGTGCGCCAGGCCATTATCCACTCGGCCACACGATGCCGGCGACAGGGCGACACGCGAGAGAGAGAGAGAGAGAGAGGGTGAACGTGGGGGTGGAGGAGAGAGAGAGAGAGAGAGGAGGGGAATCGATGCGCGACACAAGTCGGCAATGACTATTTGGGGCGGTGGCCGCCCGGCGCCGCTGCCGCGTGTATGTGCGGCGGTGGCGGCGGCCCCGCTGCGTATAGATATAGCACATATACAGAGGGCGAGAGAGAGAGAGAGAGAGAAATCGAGAAGGGACAGGAGGTGTCTAGTGTGTGGAACGCGAGCGAGCTCGGAGAGAGTCGAGGTGGCACAGGGGGTGGTATAAATTATACCGTTCGATCGATTTACTGTCAGAAGAGCTAGCGAGCGAGCGAGAGAGACCCTCCATTGCCGTCGCTTGTACTCTCTCTCTCTCTCTCTCTCTTTCTCTGTCTGTCGTCCGTCCAAGAGAGAAATAGAGGGAGCGGGAGAGAGAGAGCTGCCGGCTAGAGAGACAGAAAGCGCGGCTCTGAAAGTACAGTGCACCGCCGCCGCTGCCGCAGCCGCGTTTACATTGACTTTTCTAGGGGAAATGAAGCGCGGCCCGCTTTGGATTAGCGAGGCCGCCGCCGTTGCCGCCGAGAGACAGACAGCCAGACCTGCGCGCGTTCGTCGTGTCACGAGCGCGCGAGCGAGCGACTCTTTGTCCTTGCCCGCGGCGCGTACTCGTTGCGAAGCGAATGTTTGACGACGAGAGAAAGAGAGAGAGAGAGTGAGAGAGAGCGACCGACGCTTTTCCGCTGTTTTCTTTTGTAAAGAGGTAGAGAGAGAGAGAGAGAGATAAAGAGGAAATCGGTGCTGCAACCCACGTGCGCGAATCTTGGTCCGAATTGATCGGATCGTCCCGATAATGCTAATTTTAGAGCTACTCCGCAAGCACACCGGAGCACGAGGGTGGATATATATATATACACGTGCGGGATTCGACACGCGCTAAAGCGACCGTGTATACGCGCGCGTGGGTTGATAGAGTTGTGTCTGTATGTATGTATGTGTGTGTATGTGTGTGGACACGATCGCGGTTGTCCGACCGATAATTATGAAATTAATTTGGGGGTGCGGTTGCGGAGAAGGGCTGAATGGGTGAGCTTTTGATTTGCAATGAAAAAGGTGTATTGTGCTTGTGCGTGTGTGTATTTGTGGTTGTATGTGGGGGGGTTGGATTGGATGGGCTTGAAAAATATAGAGGCGGAAAGAGCGACGTGACGCCGCGACGAGATCTTGATAAGGGCCCTAAAATGTTTCAAAGATCTTATCGCGCGCGGATGTGTATCGTAAAACGAGGGTAAACGCGGGCTATTTCGACATGGCAAATGGATATTTATTGAAACTTATCGGAATTTAGTGAAAAAAAAAACAAAGTTTTGTCGTGGATTTTTTTTGTGTAAGATGTGAGACGAAGACGATGATTTTTTTTTTGTTTATAAATATGTTATGATTATTATTATTATTATTATTAAAAATGAATGTAATTGAATTGGTTATATTGAGAAGTACAAATCTTGATTTATTAAAACATCTAATCATGGTAGAAATGTTAACTACGAGTTAATTTTTCAATTAACTTTACCCATAACAAAGAACATTGTATATATATATATATTTTCATAATTGTGTTCCAATTAAAAATAAATTTTGATATTTACAATTCATTAAACGATTGGACAAATTAGATTACTTTTATATAATGATTTTTGCTAAAAATGCTTGTTTAAATAGCATTTAACACATTAGCTATACAATATGATTAATTTCCCACCAAGATGTGACATTGTTTATATACATATCTTAATGTTTTCCTTTACAATAATACATATCAATTTCCATAAGTTACAAACCTTCACTAACCCATCCAATAAAAACAAAGAACCGATGCGTAAAACGAGAGCAGTACGATGCGTCGTAATTATCACTCGCTCTCTGGCCGCCCCTTAAGTGCGGAAATCGAATTAATACACGAGGGCTCTAAACAGTATATATCTCTACGTGCGGACGGCGGCACCGAGGATGTCATCGATCAGCGCCAAATTAAGCATGGTACATTTAAATCCACCCAGCCGTGTGACTCGAGTGACTTGAGCTCTATCTGCTATATATGCTATATTGCTGTCGTTGCGCTCAGAGCACATTATGTTCTCGGTAATGCTTTCACTTCGGACGCTTGCACGCGCGTCACGTGGATTATCGGGATTTGGGAAGGGGGGTAAAATATTTTTATTGATACTTGTGATTGCATTATTATCAATTCGATCGGTTTCGTATAACATATGCGGATATAAATTATCGTCTATATGTATATATATTTGTGGTTTCCCGGAATAACCGTATATAATTGATAAATTTTTTAAAGTCGATTTTATGTCGTTTTCTGTACTTTTTAATAGTCTTTTATTATGTACTCAGGACGAAAATTGATAAAGTGATCTCTTTTTTTCAAATAAGCAGAAGAAAACGCAATATAAATGCTTTTTTCAGAAATAACCATATATCTTCACTGTTTCATTCAACATTTCCGAAGAACGATACCGTTCAAGAATCAGAAAAGTAATTACATTGGTATCTCCCGTATCTTGCGATTATTTGCGACAAATTTAGATACTATTAACAAGTGTCATTGAGACTAGAAAAACTATATAACTGCACTAAAATTTTTTCTTAATTCCGGAATAACCATATAAGTGACAGTGACTTTCAGAGACATCATCACTAAGACACTAACTGGTTAAATTATATATGTATCAATACGAAACTAAAAACTCGATTTTCTCATTATCACGAAAAGTGCAGATCCATGATAATTCCGAGAAACCATAGATATACATATATGGATAGATGTGCATGCAAAAACACCGAGGCGGTACGATTGTGGTCGAAAGGTGGTTATAATACGGTGAGTTGCAAAGCGTGACAACGGCGAGCGACTCTGCCATAATTAATGCAGCGCCGTAGTTTTCTATACTATAGGGTGGATGGAGGTGAGCTTGGAAGCTAGCAAAAACGAGAGAAAGGTACCTGCACAGAGAGAGAGAGAGAGAGAGTCCGTCGAAAACAGAGCACGAAGCGAGCTCGGAGGAAAAGTTTCGGCAATAATAGCATGGTTTATAGAAAATTGAAGAGAGCTTCCCTCTGCCCCTTCCCTCACTCTCTCCCTTCATCCTCCCTTGCATACATACATACATCCACATCCACACATATATATATATAAAAACCTTTCCCTCCCGACCTCTCTCAGTCTCTCTGGCTCTCGCTGTGGGGGCGGCGGAAGGGGGGGGGGGAGAAGGGTAGAGAGACGTTAGGAAGGCTGAGCGCGCGCGCGAGCGCATAGTAGAATATGCCTCGGTATATAGAAGGCTGGAACGTTCGCTCTCTCTCTCTCTCTCTCTCTTTGCGGGGGGGGGGGGCGAGTGAGGTGGCGGCGGCGGCAGCGGTGGGTGGGTGGAACGAGGAAACGGGGGTGCAGTGGGATGGGGTGAGTGGCGCGCGGACGTGGGACGAGGGTCTCGCGCTCAGAGTCGTCGGCAACGCGGGGAAGGGGAGGAGTACGGCGTCGGTGGTAGAGAGAGAGAGAGAGAGGAGGGGGTGGGTGGTTAGAAAGGCGAGCGAGTGCAGAGCCGGCAAAGCGCGCGCGCGCGCGCTCGGATAACGGAACTGGAAAGGATGGGGTCGAGAAACAGGGGTGTGAGTCCAGAAAAGGGGACTGTATCCCGAGTCCTCGGTAACTCAGCCCCGCGCGCTCGCTTCACTTCTCTCTTGCTCGCTCTCTCTCTCTCTCCAGGCCGCCTGCCACCCCCTTTCACCCTCGTCTCTCCAGCGAACGCGCTATCTCTCTCTCTCTCTCTCCCTCGCTCGTTCTCCTTCCGACGGCAGCGTCGCCGCCGTTGCCGCCAACGTCGTCGTCTCTCTAGCCCATAGTGCCGTTTCCACCCATCCACCCACTCTCACCCCCCGCGCACCCCTCACGTGTCTCCGACTACACCCGCATCTGACATCGTACCTTCCTGCACCGCCTTTACTTCGCTTCGCTCGCTCGCTTTCTCTCTCTCTCTCTCTCACTCGCGCGCTTCTCTCTCTCTCCCTGCAGGCTCGGAACTCGTCAACGAGAAATTCAGAAATTCGCTCGAGACTGCCTCGCACGAAAATGAACGTGCGCTCGCTAGCGAGCTATACAGAGAGAGAGAGAGACCGAGGGCGAGAGCGAGCGAGCGAACGACGGCTTTATCTTCTCCAGCTGCCTTCCTCTCTCTCTCTCTCTCCCTTTTTCTCCACCCCCTTGCACCCATCCCCCTCTTTTACCCACGCGCGCGTTTTCCGTTTTTTCTCTTTCCTTTCATTTCATTTCCCGACGCTCTCCCGTTTGCTCGTTCCGCACTATATGCGCACGTAATAACGTTACACTTTTCAAACTTTCGCGCGCGCGCGCGCCCGCGTGCGCGTACGCGCTTGCGTACATGTTATATAGGGAAAAAGGACAGCCCTCTAATATCAATATCGTACGTTTCTCTAAGTGCGTATAAGGAATCTCGCTTTTACTTCTCACATATACACGTGTAACGCATGGACACCGACGTATATATATATGTGTGAAAAGAGAAAGAGAGGGAGAAAGACACCTACCTACCTATACGCGAGTACGCTTATATACCTATATAATCATAAAGGGAAAGGTCGGTCGCGCAAAAGGATGATAATCGGGTCCGTTGGGGCGGAAACAGAGAGTGAGAGAGAGTGAGGCAGCCGCGTGTCCGAGCGGCTCCCTCTTTCTTCTCGTTTGGTTTCGTTACATCCATTCTCTTTCTCTCTCTCTTTCCCTTATATAGCGTGCGCGCCACCCCGACTTCCAGGCTTTCCCTCTGCGCCCCAGCGGCGCCCAGGCAACCTCGAGCCTCCTGCATCCTCACCCCCTCTCACCCCCTCCTTCCCCCCTCGTCTTCTCTTCCACTCTTCCGCACTTTCCTCTCTCTCTCTCTCTCGCTCTTCTCATCCTCCATAGTTCCAATAGCGGCAGAGGCAGTAGTCGAGCTGGCAGGCGGCGGCGGGAGTTCACGTCAACGTCTTACACTATCCTCCCGAACAAACAGCCTTCGCCCATCCACCCACCCATCCGACCCCCCGTCCCTCCTCCTCCTTCTCCTCCTCCTCACCCCAACCCTTCTCAGCTGCTCATCCTCATCCTCTCGCTCGCTTCCAACCCTCTACTACTCTTCGCTCTAGCGGAGCCACCCCAACCCACCACCCCGCACCCGCTTTAACCCTCGAGCGTCCTACCTTCGTTCGGCTTCTACCCTTACTCCCTCTCTCTCTCTCTCTCTCGTTCGTTCGTTCGCTCGCTGCCGCCGTCGCGCTTATATATACATCTCTGCGAGAACGAAAAAGAGAGAGGAAGAGGGTGAGAGAGAAGCGCTCGCTCGCTCGCTCTCTCGGCTTCATAGTTATATGTCCCTTTATATATAGGTATATATGTATATGCGAGGAACGAGAGGGAGAGAGAGAGAGAGAGGGTGAGATGGGGCTTAACGCGCAACCAAGTTCCATTTGCCATGAGGTATAAAAACTTCTTTTTTATAATCCAAGTGCGCGAAAGCGCGAGCGAGCGAGCAAGCTAGTGAGAGGAAGAAGAGGAGGAGGAGGATTATATCGCGAACAAAACGACTTAAACGAACGTATTGAGCGTTATAGGTGGGAAGGTATATGTGTGCATGTGTGCGTGTGTGTGTGTATGTATTATGTGACGAAAAATGAGATGTGCTCGCTTTGATTTACTCGGATGGGATTGGCGGCGTGATAGAGAGGGGGAGAGAAAAAGGTTGGTTGGAGGTTGTTTCGACGGTGAAAGGTTTTTGAAGTAACTTTTTTTTGTCTCTGTATATAGCGTAACACGCTCGTTTTTTGTGTTAGATATATTAATAGCGAGGGCCTCCCCTATAACGGGGGTAAGGTGTTCCATTACACAAAGAAAATGGTATTGTCGTGTTATTACTGGCGCGATAGATCCAGAGATTTTCGGGGGTATATAGTCGGATGATGAATAGTAAGTGGTTATAGTGATATCGATGTATATTTCCTATATGGTGTATTACTGTTGTGTATTTTGATTGTTCAGATGGCAATAAAATTTATTTCAATTGCGAACTCGTTTGAGTTCAAATTACTATTTGGTGATAAAATTTGTAATTACCAGTATTGAAACTAAAATTAGAGAAATGTCGCGCTGAAAGTTGATATTTTGTTGGCTATATTAAACGATGTAATGCAAGTGAAATTGAAAACCATTTATTTCTCTATATTAATTCTATTTAATGAAGGCGGTGTAATAAATTTGTATAAGTATTATCAATAATTTGTAAATCGCATTCCATTTCATAAAGAAGATAAAGTATATTTAATCAATTGAGAAAGTTATTTCGCTCAAACCGCGGTAAATTATATTCAGTTTTGGAAATATTTGATTATTATATGGAGAATCACACAAAATCTGTTGAATTTTCTATTTGTAGAATATATTTCTGTGGCACCGAGGCATAACTCCATAACTCTAACAACAGTCCATCTTTTTGAAAATCAGAAAAACTTTGGATTTTGTATCTTTAAATGGGTCTTTTTTATTTAAAACGGTCAGTAGTAGCTAAAATTTTGTCCTAAAGCTACGATATACGGCAAACGTAACAAAATAAATCCATTTTTCAAATTTAGTGCGCGGCATAACAACATAAGTCCAGCACTGATTTATTTTGTACAACCAAATTGAATATAAAAATGATTTAATATTATTTTTTATACAATAACTAGATAAAATTTATAATTTTACAAACGTTAAGTGCATAATCGTGAGAATTTAAAAAAATTAGTTCATAATAGCTGTTCTTTTACGAAATAAAAAAAATGTTTTTTAATTTATCGCGAATTCAAGTTTTATTATTTTTAACATAATTATTCGTTCTTTAGTTGATAATTTTGATCGGAATTCATAATTAAATTAACGAAAATGATTGAAAAATATACGAGAACAGGACTATTCGATAAGTCCAAGTTCCCAGCATAACGACATTATTTCATACTTTTTCGAGTTTTCACGAAGGAGAAAATGCACAACCTGATCATAACACCGTGTAAATATTTGTTTTAAATGTGTTAATTGATTAGCACAGTATCGCGGCCTATCTTGTTTATTCCGATCTTTCTCAGAAACTCCAAAAGTGAACTTATGTCGTTATGCCTCGAAGTCAGAGATTTCCATTCAACACCTGATTAACAGTACAGAAACATTTTATTTAACAAAATTATTTACTCATATACTTATGTCCAACAATTATACACTTATATATTACGTACACCTTTCGCCCGCATTTAATAAAAGTAAAACTGAAATTGCAAAATTCAATTTCATTAAAATTCTATTCTAAAAAGTTACCTCATCACGCGATACTTCACATGCACACGTACACCGCCGCCACACTCAACCTCAAAAAATTTCATTCATTTAACATTCCATCAGAACAAAAATCATTATAACAACTAAACCACTTTTCAACTCACCCCTCCGATTCCATCCATTCACACATCATTTTTACTTTTCCCCACAAATAAAAAAAAAGCCCCTCAACAATACCGCAACATTTGTTAAAACGTCGCAACACACACACACACACATATCCATACCCCGCACCACCTTTATCTTCTTCTACACACCACCCCCTCGACTCTCCACCTCCTCTCGAAAACCCACAGCAACAGCGGTGCTGTGGTAGTGGCAGGCATGAACGCCGGTAAAAAAAGCGAAAGTGTTCGAGAAAGAGAGGAAAAAAAGGGGGCTGCACGCGCGCGAGAAAATGAAAATGAAACTGGGCGTGTGTGAGCGCGCACGAGTTTTACTCTACTTTCGAACGAGACTACGTTATACCCACAACGCGTGTATATACGTATATATACATACATACAAGTGCATAGCTGTTATATATATACATATATATACACATACGACGACGTATGTGTGCCACGAGCAAGCTAGGCTCGTCGTAGTAGGCGCACTAGCCTCGCTCGTCGGACGCTTATTCATTTAATTTGAGTCGCTACTGCTGCTGCTGCCTCAGTGTCGGCGCACCCCTGTCGTGCAGTAGCAGCAGCAGTAGCAGCGGACAAAAAATAATTAGAGAAGCCTCACACACGCAGTCGCTCGACCCGCAACCCCGCGAGCGCCTACTCTTTCTCCTTCTTTCTCGTTCCCTCTCTCACTCTCTCTCTCATCGTTGACGCAGTCGTCGTCGTCGTCGTCGTAGTTTCAAGGCAGGCGCGCGCTACGCGCGTTTCCACTCTCACCCTCTCGGGGGGGTTCGCGCTACCCCCCGTGCTTTCAAGCTCACGTGTACGAGCGCGAGCGCGAGAGAGGTAGGTAGGTAGGTAGGTATAGGTAGAGAGGTATACCTTGAGCTCTGAATTCCCTCTCGCGCGTTCTCTCTCTCTCTCTCGCACATATAGTTCGCCGCGTTTCCCGGCCAACCACCGCCGACCTTCCGTCGGGCGCCGCAGAGAGAGAGAGAGAGAGAGAGAGGGAGAATATGCCAAAGCCGAAACCCTGTCCGCTTCTCTCTCTCTCTCTCTCTCTCGACACCCCCTCGGCCTCGGGCGCCGGGATGATTCAGGCGCCAGTAGGGCGCGCGCAGCCAGCAGTACGCGGCACCTTCGAGCGAGAGCGAGAGAGAGAGAGAGAGAGAGGGACGACGACGACGACTACTACGACGGCGGCGTTGGGTGGGTGAGTGGGTGGACGGGTGGAATTGGGGGAAACAGAGTGAGCGAGCGAGAGAGAGAGAGAACGGGAGCGGGGGCGGAACGGGAAGAGAGGGCCGCCGTCGACTCGCACACAGCCCTGTGTACGTACGTATATAGAGTGAGAGAGAGAACGAGAACGAGAGAGAGAGACAGTGGAAAGGGAGAGAGAGAGAGAGTGAGCGAACGGAGCTAGAGCAAACGGGAGAGCGGAAAGGGGGATAATACGCTCTCGCACCGAGGGTGCTTTCTACCCTGAGATATAGCCACCCCCTCCTCACCCCCTACCCCCCTCGCGTTCGCCCTCGTGTGCAAGCTATATCCTCTCTCTCTCTCGCTTGCGCGCTCTCTCTCTCTCTTTCGTTCTCTCTCTCTCTCCTCTAAGTAATACGAGGAAAAGTGTTGGCCGCGCGCTGGCAGAGCCGAGCTTCGAGCGTATATAGCACCAGCGCGCGCTGCACCTTCGCTCGCTAGCTCGCCCTCGCCTATATACGTCCTTTCCCTTTTCTCTCTCTCTCTCTCTCTCCCTCTCGCTCTATCCTCGTTCGTACGCTACGTTTTGCTCTGCTCTCTCTCTCTCTCTTCCCCCGAGCGAGCGCGCTCGCGTCTTCTCTTTTTCCAACTTCAAAGAACGAGCGAGGGAGAGATAGTACACAGCGGCAACTGCACTTTGTACAGGTGATGTTCGCCAAGTGAGTTTCAGCCTCCATCTCTCTCTCTCTCTTTCGCTCTCGCTCTTTCTCTCTCTCTCTTGCTAGTTCGCACTGTGCAGCGAGTTTGCCGGTATATATATGTATGTGTGTTGGTGTATATGTGTATAGGTATATAGGAAATTCGGTTTCTTTCCTTTTCGCTTCCCGCTGGGATGTTTCATATTTTTTTTTCTTCTTTGTTTGTTTGCTGCTCGCTGCTCTCCGTGTGCGTCCGATCGTTATCGACAGCCGGACAATCTTTCCGAAAATTATGACTAGTTTTTGGGAAGAGCATCGCTAGCGAGCGTATATATACACGAGAGCTTGAACACGCGATACTTCGAGGAAAAACTTTTCGATCGCAGCTAGAGTATAAAGCTACATATAAGGGTTGTTGGCTTTGTACACAAGGATATAGATTCGAAAATTTGATATTTGATTTGAAAAAATTTTGTATTAAAGTATATATCTTTGAATAAACGTTGTAAAGGATGGTTTGGATCGAAACATTGTTATACAGGTCTATTAACATACAGCACTTAAAAATAATACACACGTGTATGGAACACTCACAATAGACGTAGAGAGAGAGAGCGAGTGTTATGATGTTACAGCATATATACTATAGCGATACTATAATAGTACATAATAGCACGGTGCATTGTACTAATAAGTGTAATGCTATATGAAAGAGATAATTTTCAGTTGATGAGCATTCGCTGTATAAACAAACCGCATGTACAAACCGCGTTTATACAATTAATTATATATCCACCAATGTATATACACATCACTTTCAGCGACAATAAAAAACCAATCTATTTTCGTCCGCGTATAATTCACTTGCCCTCATCGGCTAAAGGAAAAACCCAATCATCCTCGTAAAAAAAAAAGAAGACCGACAATAAAACAAATCCAACCGGTATGCTATATACCCTCTCACGACTAAATTATCGAAAGCCTTTTTCGACTCTCTCTCTCTCTCTCTCTCTCTCTCACTCACTCCGTCTCTCCCTCGCCCAGCAAATTGGTCGATGTGTCAATAACGGAATTATCAAGCGAAGTGTTTCCGTCTCAAGATTGATTTCGAGAACGAAGTTAAGCCGTACGTACGTACTGCGCTTGTAGTAGTAGTAGTAGTAGTATAGTTACAGTAGTAGTAGTAAAGAGCAGGCAGTAGCAGCACCAGGAGGGTGGTGGCAATGGCGGTGGGGCTTCAGTTCTTAATAAATATGGTTTCCTTCCGGAGAGCAGTGACACATTGGTGCGAGGCGCGACGGCGGCGGCAGCGGCAGGCGAGAGCAGCCAAGCCAGTCTCCCAAGCCAGTTTAGCAAAATAAATGCCGTTGAATTTCCAGGGAGTGAGAGAGAGAGAGAGAGAGTTTACGCCAACGTGAGAGAGCTTCTTTTATTGCGCGCGACGTCGCGATGCCTTTTGAGAGAGGCCAAGAGGGATGAAGAGGTGGAGGTGTGTTTGGATGGTGATGGTGGATGGGGATAGATGAAGTGTCGGCTTAAGTGGATCGTAGAGTTTATTATCTGTTCGTTGATTTTATTTTTTATCTAGATTTATTTGCTGTTTGATGAAGTATAATTGGTAGCGTAAATAAGGTTGCTTTCGATTGGGGGTTTAAGATGTAAATCGTAGCAACAATTTTTTAGGATTAATTGTTTTAGTATATTTTAAAAATCATTCTACTTATGTAGTTTTTTTAGAAAATATTTCTCATAACGTTTGAAAGATCGCAAAACAGACAATCAATAGGAAAACATAGACAGTGTATATCGGATGTATGCTAGTACTCGAAATCATCCCTATAATGTATCCATTCAAATACTTATATACAACAACTCTCCTGCAACCGATAATTCTCACCTTATCGACTATCAGGGACAACCCAAACAGCAATCCAGCAACTAAAGCTCGCTCGAGAGCAAACGTGACGCTTTCCGAAAATTACCCGCTACTTTTATTGCATACAAATGAGCTTTTTCCTGCTCTCCCTATCTATCTCTCTTCCTCTCTCTCTCTCTCTCCCACGCGTAAAATAAGAGGAATCTCACGCAGCGCGTTCATTTAAACGCGAGCTGGTACTTCTCTCTCTCTTTTTCGTTACGGAAACTTTTTCACCAGCGACGACGACGACGACTACACGCGGGGAGAGTTTAAGGCGCCAGGGCCATTTATCAAAGAAGCAGCTCGCGTGGGTGGCAATGGTGGCGAAGTATAGGAGGAGGCGGCGACCCTTGCGAAATTAGTAAAAGTGAAAAGTACAAAAGACGCGCGGCAGGCCGGGTGACAATGAGGAAGGCTCGAGATAAAATGCATAACGGGAAGCCTAGGCAGGGGAGTGTAGGTGTCGGAGTGAGAAAAGAAGGAAGTTGGGTGGTAGGAGGGGTAAGGGGGAAAAGTCTAATTTGGGTTGGGATAATTTGGGGGATTATAAAGGGTATCGGAAGAACGGCGTTGTCTTTTGGCTAGGGATGGAAGGAAGTCGTTTTGTTTTAGAGTTTTTGTTTGTTTATTTTTTAGATATGATGAAGTTTTATATAATTTATAATTTCAATATATCATATAATATATAAAGTTTTTTGCGAATACTTTAATTTTGTTTAAACTATTTAAGCTTCTAAGATAATAATAAAATAAATTAAAAGAAAAATATTTCGCCGAATAAACATAAAGTTGAATTAAAAATTTTTTCAAATATTAAAGAATAAGTTAAATACCTAACTACAAAATTGATTATTACACGTTATATTGCTTAAAATAATGATGGTATAATTATCATGTAATTTAAACAATCTAGCAATTCAAGTGGTATTTAAAAACTATTATCTCATAGTTTTACGACGACATAAAGTATATTATTACCAGAGAACGTCACAAAGTAGACAACCAAAAATCGTTTTCCAAAACCTCACTCGTCGTCGTTTTAAAAATCCATTGACTTTCAAGTACCGTATTTTAATTTGAAATACACTCGGCAAAGCATGAATTATTGAGTCGTGTGCTTCCCTCCCGCGGCCAGTGCCACCCCTTAACAGACATATAACACGCCGAAATATATACACACACTTTCAAAAATCGTATACGGCCGTAACTTTTTATCGAGCGCCATTAAATAAAGCATTCGATCTCCCTTTTTGGCCCATCCTCGAGGGTTAAGTATACGAGTACGCGCACTCGCGAGGGGATGGAACAACTACGTGAACAAGTGTAAAAATGCCGAGCGATAATGCGGATGACCTTTTTTTTTTTCACGCTGCGGTTACTTGCACGTTCGCCAAAGGGTCGGGGAGGAGAGATCGTGTACGTGTGTGCAGTGTATATATATATAGGCGCAGAGACGCAGCAGCCGCGGACGTGCACGAAATAAAGGGCAAACAAAGCGCCAGCGTCGATAGTATACAGTGGAACGGACGGGGGTAGGGGTGAGCGAGCAGCGAACTCTTTGACGGGGATTCGGCCCTTTATCGTGGCCCCCGGAATTAGTAACCCCGTTCTGTCCTTTGCTCTCCTTTCGGCTATATATATACGTATAGATATATATGTATTCGGACTGGATTTAGATCTCTACCGTTCCCGAGTGCTCGCCTTACTTACCGCTGCATTATTTCTTTTCTAATTACGCGTGGCCTGGGGGTATGGATTGTTGGGTGGGGATGCGCAATATAGCGGTGAAACGAAATCCCTCTCGGTAGCGTGATTGATACATTTTTTATCCCGGTGAGTCGTTTAATGGATTTTGTTGTGTGGATCGACTCAACGGTGGACTTCGGATATGTATATGTGTTGCCTTGGGCGTGGGAGGGAAACAAATTTTGATTGCGATTTGAATAAGTTAGTGTAGGGTTAGGGATTAGAATGAAAAGTAAATGGGAATTATTGGGTGATCAATGAGGTTGAACAAATTCTTATAGAAGATTTTTTTTCGTATCCAGTATTAGATTTTTTATGCCACCTTACATTAATATGTTTATGACTAAATAATTACAGTTTTGTTCGTGTGATGGATGGAAACGTGAATCTTATTCGAGAAAGCAAATTGGAGATTTTGTGTTACTTCCTAAAGTAAAATAAATTCATTTTTATGCAAGAAAATAAAATAGTGCGCGTTAAGATTGGTTAATTATTGGTTGAGTAAATTAATTTGAAATTATAAGACTATTTAGTGTCGTTCTTCGCTTTAGTATAGTTTCTATGAATAATGCTGTACAAATAATTTTCTTTTGCCATATTTTCACTACGTGATAAGACTAATCAAAAAGTTTTCAAATTAGAAAATAAAATTTTAGAAAAAATTCCTGGAGTTATGCACGCGACGAAATCGCATGGTATATTCTATAACTCAATGAAAAATAAAAGTTATTGGACTACAATTTTACAAGGATAATTCACGTGTATTTTAGATACAAACGATTAAATTATTAGTAAAATTAAAACAATTCAAAAACGTGGTTCCAAAAAAGAAATAATTTTTTTAATTTGAAAATTATAAACTAGACCATCATATCTCCGTGTATTTTAAGCAACTAAATATGACGCCAAAGTTAGAATAGGTCTATCACGTCTGAATATTGAGATCTTTAAGATATAAGATTTTTCTTAGATGTCTCAAAAGACAAAGCGTAAACATTCTTTTGAGGCTGTTGTTACCAAACGAAATGTAGTACATTAATTCAGGGCAAATGTTCTACAACACTTGGCTGTGACTTTGTTTTGTTATGATATCAGATTAAAGATATTATATCTAGCTGCACATAATTCTATCGTATTAATGGCAGAGACGTACTTTTTCTTTTATTTTCTACAAAATGATGTAATTTAATGGCGCTTTTCAAGCCTAATTTTTAATCACCACTCCACAATTTTTTTCGCATGATCTAAATGTACAGATTCTTAAATAAAAATCTGATTTAATAAGATAATTACGAATTTTCAAAATTAATACATACGGCTTTTGGAAAAAAAATAATAGAGCGATCACTTAAGCTGGGTATTAATGACCTCAAGTAATATTTCAAAATATAAATAATAAGAAAATAAAAAAATTGTTTTTACTCAGTTTTTCAAAATATTTAAAAATTGTATACCTCAGATATTTCAATATTCAGATGTGATGGATCGATTCTGACCTGGGAATCATGTTCAAGGGGTGAAAATAATCGGAGATTAGGTGAATTTGTCTCTGGCATTATGTTACTTTTTTATTTCTCTTAGGTTGCCGTTACATTTAATTTCAATGTTTTTTAAACATGTTAATCTCAGAGTTTATCGACAATCAAATATATTTTTAGAGCGCGCGAGTGTCGTTTACCTAACCATCGAATTTAATTTAAACAAAAAAGACCATGATTTTGAGCAATCAGCTAATGTCAATTAGCTTAAAAAATGAAATTATTTCTTATTCTATTCGTATTATAAAAATATGATAATCTGAATAAATTCTGTTACGTCCTAGTGTTTCGTTAAACTAAAGGAAATATAAAAAAATGGTTGATGTTATTAATACCATAAAAAAGTACATAATTACTCAAAGAATAAGTTTCAAAACACCTTACTTTGATATTAATTTTGTATTAACATAATTTTATTCCATTACATTATATGTACATACACATACACAAAAATTTATCCGACAAATAATAGAAACCAAAAAAACTACATCAATTTGTAAAAATCAACTTGTGCCTTCTCGTTGTGCCTTCAAAAATGCAGGTCTATTAATGCAATTAGCAGTAGTTTTTTAAACAATAATTTAAAAAAAAAAAGAAGATGTATGATATAGAAAATTCAGAAACAAAACATTTGTGATAATAGTATAAGATTTTTAAAAAATAATAGTATAATTGTTCTAATGATAAATTCTATTTAAACACAAATACGATAGAATTAATGGAAATCAATCAAAAAATATATAAAATTTATTAAACACATGAATATAATAGATTTCACGTAAACAGATTAATAATCTTTATAAATAATCATAATATCGTTATTTAAATAACATTGTAAAGTCCTCAAACAATTCAAAATTATTTCAATATAACTTGCTCACTCGTTACCTCCCATCCAGCGCGATATCCCGTCCAATAAACAAACTTAATTAAAATAAAAATTTTTTCCTTCCACACGCACGACAACGACGGCGCGAACTCGAAATTCCACGACACGAGCGAAAGAGAGAGAGTACCTTTTAATTACTCCCCCTTTTTAACCAGCGCGGCAATTCCCCGCCGTTACCGTGATAATGGATATTAGCTCGTCGCCGCATAACCGGAACTAATTTACAGCAGGTATTCCGAAACGGCGCCACTTAGTCGGCCGCCACCAGCCGCACGTTCGCCCATATATATATATATATATATATACAGACACACATAGGCAGTCGGGTTTATACGACGACGCGGCCGCTAGTCCACGCGCCGTCATCAAACCGTCATTTCGCGCGACGTTTCTCGAATCGTCCCCGATAAAACCAGAGATAGCACGAGCGAGAGAGTGTGTGGGAGACACAGAGAACAAACGACGCGACCTCGCATGTGTATATATAACGTATATACTGTTTACACCGACGCCGACGCCGCGATCATCGGTCCGACGCTTGAAAAATGCTTCGTGCTCTTTCTCCTCTCGGGATTATTTATTTAGATCGGAGCGGCAACAGCAGCAGCGGCAACGTAGAAGAAGAAGAAGCATCGAGCGTATCCTCGACGCGAAGCTCTATATATAGAGGTATACGTGTATGTGTGTGTATACGAGAGAAAGCGGGAGAAACGAAGCAGGGCGAAAGGGATAAAACAGATGAGGATCCGAAACGGGGGTGGCGGCGTTGGCGAGGGGGCGGACGACGGCAACGCCGGTATAGTGGTAGTAGTCGTAGTCGAGAGAGAGAAGGAAGGAAGGCCGAGGGCTGCAAGAGGGTTGCTCTGCGTGCCGAGGGGGGTGGGATGGAGAGGAGGGCCGCCTGGCGGGAGCGCGACACCTCGGCGCCAAACTCACCCTCTCCCGAGACTCTGCAGACTCACCTCCCGCTCGGCTCTTCTCTCTTTCCCTCTGCTCTGTGCCAGAACCCGTTTCGCAGCAGCAGCAGCAGCAGCCATCCACCCACCCTCCACCCTCATTCCATCTCTCGCCCCCCTCGGCTATCTGCGCGCTGCTGCTGCTGTACCTCCGCCTTTACCTAAAACCTCCTCTCCCTCTCTCTCTCTCTCCCTTCATCCAGCATCCGACAACTTCTACGTAGCGGAAGAGCTCGGAGGGTATGAGAGGCCGGTGCGGCGTAGAGAGAAGAAGCCAGAGAGAGAAGCTCGAGCTATCTCCGAAATGATCCCCTACATTCTAGTGGCGCGGCTGCTATATCCTTGGGGGTCGAGCAGCAGCCCGCTGGAACGGGGGGAAGAGAGAGAGAGCCGGTACAACGAGAAAATAAGAGATTCCCAGGCGCGCGCTTTTCTCTCTCTCTCTCTCTCCCTTCGCCTTCCTCCTTCTATACCCACCCACCTTCCAGATACTACTACTACTACTACTACCACTACTACTGCTACGAGTTGCGAATTACGAATTGCGAATCGCCCGAGCGATGGCCGTTATACCGGCGCGTGGCCGTAGCCGCGATTCCTCCGGGGATCGTTTTGGTTTTTCTCTTACTACCGCATACTCTCCGCTCGCAGCGCGTATACCGTTATACCATAGTAATGGTACTTCCTATATATACATACTACGACTATACACACGCGCGAAGAGAAAATTTCTCTCGACACACGTGGAGGGGGAGGGTTACAACACGAGGTTCGACGGCCCCGTAAAACGAAGCCACTGGGCTAAATGCTAAATTGACGCTTGCTCGGGGGGGTGGCGGCTCTCTCAATGGAGTCACGCCAGTTTAGCGCCGATAATATGGTCATTGTGTACAAGCCGACGCCACCGCGGCGACGACTACTACGACGAAGGGTCGCTCATGCTGGCTCGTGTGCGAGCGAACGAGGGTGTGCTTTAATCGATTCGCTACGCGGCCAGATGTCTTCATTACCGCACACACACACACACGCCTCGTTGCTTTAAAAGCCCGAGGGATGAGGTGGACGACGGCGACAACTGCGGAAGTGTGTAGTGAAGAGGATCGGTTGAGATGAGAGGGATAAATGAAGCGTGTGTGTGCGCGCAAATGCTTATACACACACACACACGCCGAATGAGTGAGTCGAGAACAGTTTATGTATTCGTTATACTTTCATATATTTTTCATCTTGAGGTCCATCGTCTCATGCGCGCTCAACGTCTCTTTAAATATATATTTATATTTATATTTATATTCTTAGCGTCGTTTATATTATATATAATCATATTATCAATGGTACATCACTTGTTCGTGTTCGTGTATCTGTCTCCGTGTCTGTATATGTGTGTGTATGTATATGTGGCATGTATGGTGTGTATGTGTGCGATCGATATTACATATACATTATTACATTATACATTGTACGACATAATTTCCTCTACGTCAGGCTAGAAATTACAATCAAATCACTTCTCATCTCGATTCTTCGTCTCTTCTTCTTCTTCATCATCATCATCTATACATACATCGTGTAGAGTAAGACTTGACCGCGCGCTCACCGCTCAGTAGCTCGGCCTCTCCTCGCTCCGTATATTACAATGGCTATTATTTACAAGTGCGTCTATGCTGAAGCTGCAACGTGGCGGCGGTGCTGACTGCTGCTGGGGCTGCTGGGGCGGCGGCGGAGGTGACCCTCAGGAATCGTGACTGACCGTCGTTTGAGCGACTGCCGGCGCTGGACTGCTAGTACCATTGCTAGGTATGGGCGAGGCACGTAGCCTCTCGGTCAGCGCGAGCATGACCTGGCAGTGGAGTTGCTGGATCGTCGCCAACAGATTGAGGTTTGTGTCGATGAGGCCAGCAGCCGGTGAGAAGCTACGTTCCGGTGCAGCTGTACCGGCATCGGTCAGTGCCGCTACGTCGTTGTCGATCTCGCTGTTACTCTCGGTTAAGTCGATGTTGCCGTTTATACTGCCGTTGCTCGTCGTCGTCGTAGTCGTGACGGTTGTGAAAAGAGGTGCTTGTGCAGCTGTCATTATGGCAGCAACGGATGCTGCGGCAGATTTTTCAGCTTCTTTGCGTGCAGCGTCCACAGCTGCGTGTTGGTGGTGCTTTAGGTAGGACGTGGTGATGGGTAGGCTGTAGTCTATCGGCGTGCACTTAGGGTCGGCACTCGGGCTCCAGGATTGTGGTAAATTAGCTACGGTAAGGGGAGATGGCGTCGAGCGGCGAACGTGGTCATCGGGGAGTATTCGAAGTTTTCGTGGTATAGCTACACTGGTATTCGACGATGGACTGGTACTTCGGGTACTCGTCGTCTCGGCCGTCGTTGCTGGACATGTCGTCATGGACGATTCTGTGGATAGACACGTGGTCACAGGTCCCATCGACGTCGTCATTGGCGTCACCATAGGTCCAATCATCGACGTCGTTGTTAGGGTTTCCGGTTGTGGATAGTACGGTATCGCACTGGTGATGATGGGTATAGGCCTCCTAATCACCGGCGGATCTTTTCTCAGCAGATTCGTTATGCTGAGCGGATTATACTTCTCATCTCTTAGCTTACTCTTGTTAACGACGCTAATGACGTTAGTCGTATCGTTCCAGGTTTTGCTATCTTGACTCGTACTCGGAATCGTTGTCGTCGCAACCACCGTCGTAACCACTGGCGCTACGGTCGATTCCACCGTTGTCACCACCGCCACATCCTGCTCTTCCTTAATACTCTGCACCGGTTCCTCTTTAATTTTCAGACTATCATCAACGACAACTTTGCTCTCAGGCGCATGACTGGCCTCCATCGGCTTCTCGTCACTGCCATTAACACTCTGCTCTACTGTATTAGCAGCTGCCAGAGCTGTGGCTGGTTTCGGACTCGACGGAGTCGTCGTCGTGGTCGGTCCACTGCTACTTGCTACTGTCACCGCTGGTGGCGGTGTGGGTGAGGCTACTGGCACAGGGGTAGGTGTGCTGGGTTTGCTCGACGGTGCTGCGGTCGTCGGTGCAGTAAGACTCGTTGGACTGGGTGTCCTTGGTCGACGCTGGCACTCGGTGCATCCCAGCAGGAACCGTGTGACCGCCTCACGCGGCAGGAACGCGTACGTCTCGGTGATCTGAAATCAATCGTAAAAGGCATCCTGTAAGCAAAGTTTCACCCCTCTACATACGTATGTATATATATAGATCTCGATCGCAACGGGGGGAGTCTGTTAAACGGAAGCTAATGCCTGCGCTCGCTCGCTCGCTCGCCCACCCGCCCGCGACTTAATTAAGATTCCAAGCGCGCGCAGGCGCTCGAGGTGTAATTGCTAGAGAGGGAGCGGAGCGAAGCGAAAGAGAGAAAGTGTGATGGTAGCAGCGCAGGTAATTCGATAAGATTTACTCGGAGGCTTCTCTTCGCTGCTCTCTCTCTCTCTCGCTAGCTCTCTCGCTACCCTATAGGCGGGAGAGACTGAAACAAGGACGAAGGAATATGAGACTCGAGGGGGAGGAGGAGAAGGATGGGGCGGTAGTGGTGGCGGTGATGGTAGTGCGCCAACGCTGCCGTTACCGCCCGCGCTTCCTTGCCCCGAACTTTCGACGTGACTAGTTGGCAAAGTTTCTGCACCGAGAGCGAGCGAGGAGCCTAAAATCGTTAATGCGGGAGCTGGGAGTGAGAGAGAAAGAGAAGGAGAGAAGAGCCTTTCCGAGCAAACGAGGATCGGTCTGATGGGTCCGATGTCAGAAAGAAGTTCCGAGGGTTGAGAGAAGCGTCTTTTGTCGATGTCTTTTTGTTGTTATTGAAAAGTTAAGTTCGTAGGGAGGTAGAAGAAGGGACGTTACACTTTGTTTTTAAGATAATTATATCAATATTGTATGCGGAGAGTAAAAAGTACTAAGGATATATGTAATTGTTATATTTCACTTGTTTGATCATGTATGGAAATGAAAATCGATTTTTGAAATGTCAGAAAACAAAGAGTCTACGTTTGAATATCCAATAATGAAAGATGGTAAGAAGGATTCTTGCATTAAGTAGAAAAAGTCCGCTGTAATCAGACATCTTGAAAAATAAATCGTTTGAAGATATCCAAATCTAACCGTATAATATAATTATATTAAATAATTAAACAAAGCAAACCGATCTACCGTATCCAATTTATTTTCTCAATTACAACAATGATCATATGAACTCCCATACAACCCGTCGTTCAGCAGCAATTCCAACTGAACTCCCCCAAGACTTTACAACACCCAAGCGCCAAGAGTTTACAAAGCCATAGATTCTGATTTTCGACAAATCAGCGACAGCGACTACAACGATTGGTATGCCGTAAACGTCACACACACACACACATACGTACACACGTGTACACAACAAGATTCTCTCGTGGGGGTAGGGATAGATTCCCAAGAGATCTCGCTCGCTCTCTCTTTACCCCCTCCTACTAGCACTCGTACTCGATGAATTGCGCGCGCCCGTGTAACGTCGACTTAACGTAAAACAGTTTCAGCGGCGTGGCGCGCGCGCGCGCGCGTTCGAGTGTGCGAGTAAGCAGGCGGCGGCGGCGGCGTGCAACAAGTGTCCTGAGGTTTTGAATCACAAGCAGATCGCGCGTCGAGTCAGCGGGAAAGAGGGAGAGAGAGAGAGAGAGAGAGAGAAGAACGGGAGAAAGCGAGAGAGGAAGAGGAAGAGAGAGAGAGAGAGGGAGGGAGAAAGAGATTGAGATACAGCGAGAGTGCCGCGGTAGCGCAAGCGTGGGATAAACGGATAATCGGGGAAAATGAAAACAGGCGAAATAGAGATTCGAGAAGAGCGTTGGTGGCGAACTAAAGTAATTTCGTTTGCGCGAGTGTTGACTTTCTTTTTTATAGAGGTTTCATCGTAGTGCTAACTGCGGTTGGTAAAAATTAGAGGGTGATTGTTATTTATTAAAGAGATGATGTAAGGTAGACTTACAGTTCTGTATGTGCGTTTTTGGCCGGCATGCTTTCCAGGACGACCCTCGAGGTCGACGTGGACGGCGTGGATGATATCGAAGAAGTTCTCGACGATGGCAACCTTTTTGTACACTCGGCCTGGAGGTACGGTACCTTCTGCTCCATTTAACGCCTGAAACACAAGAAACAATAGAAAATTTAATTAAATAATTGATCAAAGACAAAACAAAAATATAGAGTCTACTTTCTATTCTAAAAAGTAATATACCAAAGTGATGAAATTCTAATTCAGGCTAAGTGGATATAAACCACGCGTATGGGTCATACGACGACAGTGGATCAAAAAGGGTAGCTTTCGATCCGACTGCCATCTGTGCAGGGGTAGCTCAGTTGGAGAAATCGCATGCGGGTTCGCACGGGGTAACACTCGCAGAAAGCGTTACCGACACTAGGCGGTACGCCAGTCGTTTCTACTTTATCGGCAATGGAAAGTCCTACCCCCGACTGGAACTCGCGAGCGGCGTATGATAAAAGTGTACTGTCGATAAGGTCTTTCTCTGCAGTGTCCTTTCTACTTTAGCAGTAGGATGAACGAGCGGATGTATGTGCAGTGTAAGCCAGTAGGGGAGCTTTCGTCTGGAGGACTTGAATGTTGGTGAGGAGTGTTTTACGAAACAATGATTTTACTCGTTTTTTATGATGAGTCAAGGGTCTTGATGAAGTGTAAAAAGGAGATTTTTTGTTCATTTTTGCTTGAATGTTTATGCAAATTAAAAAAGTTGTAAAAATTAATAAAAGAATATGTATAGTGTTGCGAAAAATTTTACAAAAAGACAACAAATAGAATGTTTCTTATCAATTTATCCTAGTATACATGGCCTCCTTTCTCCTATATTCAAAATCTCATTTACCACAATATCTCATCTTTTTGTAAAAACAAATCTCTAACAAAATCAAAAAAATATAAAAAAAACTCATCTCGCAAACCCAGAAAAAAACGAATAATTTCCATCCAACCGAATCCTTACATGTCCCACGTCACCCTTCCTAATTGAGAAGTAGAGAAGAAAAATTTTCACGTATGGCCGACTCTACCTTCTCTCTCTCTCACTCTATCTCTCTATCTCCTTCTCGCACAACTACCCTCTTACATACCGCGCGCTTTCACGCTCGAAAGCTCGCCGTTACCGCCTCTGGCGGTCGGCCCGTCAGCTCTGACGCTTTCGCTCCTTCTCTCTCTCTCTCTCTCTCACTCTAGCACTCGCTGGCGGGCGGTCGGGCGCGCGAACTTTACGGCTTCAAGAAATCCGTGCACGCAGAGGGTGGCTGGAGTAGGGGGGCCGGAAAGAGAAGTGGAGAGGGGGTGGGGAGAGAGAAGTCGGTGAGCGCGTCGCTCTGTCCGCTTTTGCGCGAGTGAGTGCGAGCAGCTGCGCGCCGGCGCATGCGCGACATTATTGTATTTCCCTATAAACACCTGTTGAAGGGCGAAGTTGAACTCGTGCGGAGAGAGAGAGAGCGAGTAAGAGCGAAGGGGAGGTAAAGAGAGCAAGAGGGGGCTATATATATATACATATATATACGAGCGAGCCGGTGCTTGCTCTTTGATTAGGGGATTGTGGTCAGGCGGGACAACGACGCCGATCCTCTATACGAGGAGCATTGTTTCCATTAGCAGCCCGCCAGCTCGAAAGCTCTCTCTCTCTCTCTCTCTCTCCCTCTATCTCTGTCTATCCTTCTGGCGTCCCGAACGCGCTAAATCCTTCCATACGCGCTCTGCACGGCAACGATGTGTCGCGCGCTCACGCTCACAGTGGCTAGGTAGTTGCGAGTGCGCGCATCGATTTTTATTTCGCTCGAGTGGTTTTTCCTTTTTTTTTAGTGCCGGGTTGAGAGGGCGATTCATTTTTTTTTTGGAGAGGAGAACCCGTTTTTTGGTGAACGTTAATTAAAGGGGTTGGAGGGGGGGGGGCGAATGAATTGATAAATGAGGTTCGTGTATGGGTGGCGAAAGGTAGGGTTGATCTTTTTTTGTGGATTTGACGTGTGCATATGTCATAGGAATCGAATTACACGGTTGGAATGGTTTCTCTTTATGAATAACAGTAATTAATAACGAAGGTTTTGTGAAACTGGCACTGTAATAAGTAAATTTTGTTATTCACATCTTCAGAATATCCGTGACCTTCCTTAACAAAAATTCAATTAGCGAAGAAAAAGAAATGAGATCCGAGAATCCCGTGCCTTTTGTTCTCTGTTCTCGATCCCAAACCCAATAAAATAATACTCCTAAACTCGTCGTCGGCTGTTCCCACTACACTCACGCACACACACACACATATATATATACGCTTTGCGGCGGCACTTTTATCTTAATGGACGGCGATTACTCGCGATGTTTGCCATATTTTATCTCCCTCCAGAATTAATATTGATTTGCCGTCGCCGCGCGCGTTCAACGCTTTCTCTCACCGCACACGAATCGCACACCTCGTGCGGCGGCGGCGAACTATCATGATTTATCGGACAGCTGGCACTGGCGCCGTAGATTATACTTTTAATGGAACGCTCACTCGTCGCTCTTTTTTTTTTTTTTTTTTTAACTTCACGAAGGTGACGCGATCACCCGTCCCCGATTGCATCTAACGGCATGAATGTGACCATAGCGATAGCCACGCGGTTAGAGTATAGTACACGAGGCATGTGGTATAGGATAAAAGCGCACACTTTCAGTCGCCCCTAACCGCGTTACCGATCGCTCCGGTATAGACGAATTTTCCGGGGATATATCTCGTGAAAAATGAAAAATCGATACTTGTGTGTGTGTGTGAGTATACGGAATTGTGTGGAGGGTGTGTAGGAAAGGAGAAGGGACCCTTGCTCAAGGGGGGGACACACACACGCGTGTGCTTATTTACGGAGCACTGGGGGCTTTGACACTGACGAATCCGTGCTTATAAGCGACGGTGTCGATCAGACGTGCACACACACACACACACATATAGTCTGGTGATGCCATCGCTGCCGCCCCGGGCGACGAGCGCGAGCGTGACACGCGTACGTGTATATATCTATATATATACGCACGCTTACACGTACGCCTGTAATTCAAATGGCACGACTAACGAGCGCGTCGTCCTGTGAGCGCCAAATTGATATATGTGCGTGATGCGCGAAGGAGAGTGAGTGAACGGCGCGCGTCTTCTTTCATCTCTCTCTCGTCGCGAGCGCGCCTGCGAGTGTAAGTGTATCAAAGGGCATCGACCGTGGGAAGTGGGAGAAGGAGTCAGTGTAGTGGACAACGAACCCTTTATTCGGCAATCGTGGTTACTGATAGCTTATCCGAGTGTAAAAACGCGCTAGGGTGGGCATTAGGGATATATTGATTTGATGATAAGCAGCGCGGTGATAGGATAGATGTGGTTTTGGAGCAAGGCGCTGGTTTTCGTGAAAAATGTTGAAAAGTAGTAAGGAGTTTCAAGGGAACACAAGTAACGATTCGCTAGTAGAAATTTTTGCTCTAAATCTGGGACGTAATAAAAATTTTAGGAAAGCTGCTATGTTTAACAATGAAAATACTCTCTAAAAATTTCTTTCTACAAAGAAGCCAGTTTAAAGAAATCGCGTTTGTTACGAGTAAATATCGCACAATTTACCCTGCTATGCAATACAATTACAAATTAATCGAATCTCCCATCCACAAAATAACCGCTTGACATTCACATGTCACTTACACCCTCATATCCTCCAACTACATCACAGATTTCTATCTACTTCCATTCAATCACACACTCCACCACCATTACGCGACCCTCAAAAAATCCTCAAAACTCAGTTCTCTCCTCTCCAATTTCTCCCTTCCCTACAATCGATCAAGGAAACCTCTTTCTCTCTCTCTCTCTCTCGCTCTCTCTCTCCCCTCTTTTCCCCCCTGTCGTTCGCTCGCATCGCAGCCGCACACTCACGCACGCGCTCGCGCTCGCAGCCGCATTAGCGAGATTTACGAGGCATCGTTAAGAGATTATGGAGATTCCTCTTCCGCGGCGTGACGAGCGGCAACGGCGGCGGCGGCCGTATAGCAGCGGCACACCGCCGCCGGCTACACACATACATATATATATACGTCCCACACACACACACAGATCTACGCGTGTGGAATCGGGCCGACACGAGCTATACTCGCCGCGTGTGCGCGCACGGGCCGCGTCGATAAGATCTCTTTACCCTCCTCCTCCTTCTCCTTCTCCTCCTCTCTTCCTCCTCCCCCGCTCTTCGTGTCCATCTGCTTTCCTCGCGGCAATGGTAGTGGTGGCGACCGACACGCATGTATTATCGGGGATAATACGCGAGCGAGTGATTGGACGACTGCTAGCAAGCGAGTAAGTGAGAGATCCTTGAACGAGATAAAATCGTATGGCGAGCATGAGCACAAGAGAGATCCGATCGATTGCCTTTTACACCGAGCGCACGCGGATGTAATCGATGATCGTTGGGAGGACGACGACGACGACGACGCCTGCATGCGAGTATACGACGCAGTATGCGGTTTTGCGAATATATATATATATATATATAAAAGTGAGCGCGAGGCGGTTCTTTAAATCGCGGCGCGAGTCGTTAAGTCGCCGCGCGCTCTCGAGGTCGCGAGCGCTGACCCATTTTTATCGAGTCGCTGGTAAAGCGCCGCGCGCATACTTCGCACAGTCGACTTCTTCTTTTAGCGGCTTGCCAGTCGCACTTTTTCTCTCTGTCTCTCTCTTTCTTTCGTCTGCGCGCCGTTACGCACGAATAGTAGTAAGTGTCTTTGGTTGCGGGTTTTGTTATACAATGGTACCCTTTTTTGTCTTGAAATGCGACGTGTGTATAAAAAAAAAAAGAAAAATAGCACAGTTGCAACGAGGTTGATCGACAGTGAATTTCGGAGCTTTATATATATATATATTTACCTTCGATAAATCAGATCCACGCCCTTGGACGCGCACACGCCACGTTACTTATATACTGCAGTCATCCGAAACAAAAGTTCTTTCTGTCTCTCTCACTCACTCACTCGCTTTGCAAAAATATCCGAATATATCTCAAGGCTCTCACTCTTTCTTCTCTCCTCGCGCTAATAATAAGCCACAGAGCGCAGACTCGCACACTCAGTCACTCTCGCAGAAAGAGACTGTACATCTTGCGAAAACGAAATCTCGACGAAATAAGCGTTGCTCAACAGTTCGTCTGTTTTTATCAAGCACTACTACAGCCGACTCTTCTTTCTTCTTTCTCTCCTTCTTTTTTCTCTACGTCCCGCGTGCAGTACGCGCCTCGTCGGCACAAAGAGGAAGAAAACGATATAGCTTAATCCTCTCGCACAGACTCTTACCCTTTCCCTCTCTCTCTCACTCACTTGCAGACAGCTATCAGCTTCGTTTGTTTCTCTCAGGGAGCAAGAGCCGCACCGATTGGGTTATACACCTCTCGGTATCCCTTTCCTACAGTAAGAGCAGCAGCAGCAGTAGTAGTAGTAGCAGGAGCTCGTCAAACAAAAGACACGAGTGAGAGAACGTACCGAGAACCGTGTAAGTGAGGAAGGAAGGAAGGAAGGAAGGCGCGAGGAAAACGAGAGACTGAGTGAGAGAGAAGGACCACCCAGTAGCCATTTAGATAAACGACCAGTCCCCGTTGAGTGCTGCGGGATGTTGTCAGCCGGTCGGACCGCTGCTGCTGCTGCTGCCGCCGCCGTGCTGCCTTAATACCCATATAGCTCCTATATACGTGCTCTCTCTCTCTGTCTCTCTCTTGGTGTCTGTCGCGCTCGAGCGAGCAAGCAAGCGCTGTCTCGCCTTCCTAAGTATGCGTGTGACCGTATGTGTGTGCGTGTGTGTGTAAGAGAGTCTGGAAGGCGCGGGCGAGAAAAGAGAAGAAGAAGAAGAAGGGAGAGCCGAACGGGACATTCCTCGAGAGTCGAGTGTGTGCGGTTAGCGATTGCCTCTTAGAAATTGAAAGTAGATGCGTGATGATGGCGATTCGAGACCGAATGGCGCTATAATATATATGTATGTACATCTATTACTATATACATTTATTGTTTTTCGATGGAGATTCACGTATATATGCTAACAACTCAATCGTATATAAATGTAAGTTGTTCTGGGATATTTATCGGTATAGATGCCGCAGAGGAATTCAAGCAATGCATGACACTTGATCTCTCGTAGATATATACTGAATAATATCAGGACGATAAATCTTACATATCTCAGCGATGAATAATTAACCAAACAGAGCTGTCAATCGAGAGCCGCGTGCGGCAGCATGAAACGACAAAACGTCCTGCGTACTCCAAAAGTCACCGCTCAATCCCCCCCCGTCGCGTATTCACCTCGACCTCAGCTCTCCGACCACCCGGCGATCTATCCGTCTCGCGGCACAATTAAGTCGCCGTTATACCACACAGGTATATATATCCCTCGCCCATAAATACGTGCCTCTCGGGGCTCGCGTTGCAACCCTTTCAACGGCGATTTGGAAAGTGTGTATGTGTGTGAGCGTTTCACAGTAGTAGGGGAGGTCCCTGCTCCGATAGTCTATTATCGGCAACCGATAATGCGCGACGCCGCCGCGGTGCTTATCGGGCGATGCGCATATATATATACATATGTGTGTGCGTGCACGTATAGTGTACACGCCCCCGCGGCCAAAGGATATGCGATGCACGTGCGCGGCGTGCGGTGACTTAGGATCTATCGCTATATATGAGAGAGAGGGAATGAGTGAGCTGCAACGACGGCGGCGTCAATTTGACGCGCGCGCTAGACCTCGACGCTGTGAAATTTCGACGACGGCTTTTGATTCGAGACCGGGTTGCTGCCGCCACTGCTGCGGTGAAATTTCGGGGATTATAAGCGACGAGTTATATCGATCGGCTGCGGAATAGTTATATAGATAGGGATTCTAAAATTTCGTATATATATATATATATATATATAGTGGTAGAGAGACTCTTAACTTCAATAGCTCGAACCGACCGATCGATTATATACCTCTACGTGGGACACCGCATCGGCGGCTGTGTAGATAGGCACGCGAGAGAATCGATAGCCAAGTATGTCCGGCTCTTGCAGAAGAGAGAGAGAAAGAGGGAGAGAGAGAGAGAGCAGCTACTCTCCTCGTCGAGTCCGACGACCCGCTCGTCGGCGCTTCCGGCGAGCTCGGGCTTCCCTTTCTCGGGACACAAAAAGAGCCGGCGAGCATAGTGGCGGGGCCGCGGCTCGATTGTGTCGGGCGATCGAGCAAAAACTCCCTCCTCGGCCCAAGAGAGAAAGAGAGAGAAGAGAGCATCTCCGGTTTGTTAGAGGCCTCGGCGTGGCGGCGGCGGCGGCGGCGTCAAAATAAGTAGACACGGAATTCCGGACGATTCGCGCGCCCGTCCGTCCGTCTGGCTGCCGGCGTAATGACATTGTTAAAGCTCCGACGCGCCCGAGCGAGCGGATAGAGAGTACGGAGGAGGAGGAGGAGAAGGAGGAAGGGAAAGAGAAAGAGAGTGTGCACCCTAAATTAGGCAGACTCCACGCTCTTTCTCTCTTTCTCTCTCGTTCTCCACCCACTTCGCGCGAGCCGTAATAATTCCGCGCTCTCGCACCTATACGGCCCGGAGCTATATACGCGCGAGACCGAAAGAGGTAGAAGAGAGAGAGAGAGAGAGAGAGAGACTTCCACGTATACATTACCGTTGACGATCGAGCGCGAGCGAATGCTCGCGAACGGGACTGCTGTGGTGCGGAGGAAGGGAAAGAGAGAGAGAGAGAAATCCGCCACGCCAAGAGCGCACTGGCATTATATACACGGCGACGAGCACGAAGGTCTGACAGCAGGCCTAAACTGAATAAATTATTGCAGCCGGAGTCTCGGAGTCCTTCTCTCTTTCCTACCTTCTTCGCAGACTCCGACGCCGAGCTCGCGTATCGAGAGCTTACTGGGAATCGCTGCGGGCGACCGTTCTCTCTCTCTCTCTCTTTCGCTGCCGCTCGTTTTATTGCAATTCTTTCGATACCTTCCTCTCTTTTTTTTTCTTCCTTGGTTGCGCGCACGCGCGAACGACAGCGAGCACGAGTGCGAGAAAGCGAAATTTCAGATAGTCGGAAGTGTGTAGAACGAGGTATACGACGACGTATCGCACGCCCTCTCGCTGCTTTTTACGAGTTTCCTCCGGGTATATATATATATATATATACGTGTACAGGGCGGAAGAATATAAGCTGTTTCCCTCGCGATGACAGATTATATACACCCTCCACGCGTTTCCTATTTCCCGGACTCGCTCTGTAATCGCTCTCCTCTTTCGGTTTCTACCTTGCAAGTATATATATCTGTATACGTGTGGCAAGTGTAAACGCTGAGAAAAAGAGAGAGAAAGATGTGTATCTAGCCGCACAGCAACTACGACTTTTAAGTCGTTCGCTCGCGCGCGGGAACGACGGCCGGTGTGCTGCTGCTGCTGCTAACAGCAAGTGGGACGAGAGATCGCGCAGTGTGCAGTTTGGCGCGGGACGGCTTGCGAACTTCGGCATCTCTCTCTCTCTCTCTCTCTCACTCTCTGTGAAACTTTCTTCTCGAACAGAGCGTGTGCGAAGCGAGAAGGAGAAGAAGAAGGAGAAGGAGGGAAGACGCTGGCCGTCGGAACTGAAATCTTTCCAGGAAGAAAGAAGTCCGGAGGGTGCGAGCAAGCGAGGAAGACGTATATGTTATACAGCGGCGGCGGCGGTGTGCTTGTCGGCTGCGGCGGCACCGGCCGGGTAGACTTTAATTAATGCGTTACACGAAACGTTTTTGTCTTTCTCTCTCTTTCCTTCTACGCTCGCCGCGTGCGGGTGTATATAGCGTGCGCGGCCCGCTCGCTCTTTTGTTTCTCTTCGGCGCCGCGGGCCTAGAACCTCGGCTGTAAATAACTTGTTGCGGTATATAACGTTTGTCGGATGCTCATCGCATAGGTTCTTTCTTTCTCTCTCTCTCGCTCTATCTGGTTCCGAACTGTAGACGAGAAAGAGAGTGAGCTCGTATAAAACGGAATTCCAGACGTGTTAATTGAATGTCGAACGTATTTATCAAGCCGTGATTACATATATACCGAAAGCATTTATATCGTACCCTACTTCTCCTTCGCCTTAACCTCCTTTGTTCTTTCCTCTTCACACATATAGATATATACCTATATATACAACGAAAATTACCAATCGGCTAAGCACTCGTCGTCCCGTGACAATGCTCCATTACAGTATAGTATATATCTATAGCTACCCAGAGAGAGAGAGAGAGAGACCCCACCGCAGAGTGAAAACCAGCCCATCGCGTCGTTACAATGCGCTTATACGGCCCAAGCACCGTGACGAAACGAGAGAATTCTCTCTGTCGTGTGACTCAAAATGCGCACACAGGGGAGAGAGAGGCGAGATTTTCTTCCGGGGCCGTCGAGCGCGTACGGGGGCGTGTGTGTGTGTGTGTGTGTGTACGAAAAGGGCTTCCCCATTGTGAAAAGGGCTCGCGTTTCCTCGCTGCTGCTCTTCTACCCTCGTGATGCTCGTAGTACATAGGGTGTATGTGTGTGTGTGTGTGTGCGAGAAGCCAAGAGGGTGGTGGTGATCCGCAGTCAACAGCCGAGCGCAGAGACTCGCGCTCGTCTCGGATTTCTGTTTGCTTTAGAGGTACTCTACTCGTGCTGCAGTAGAAGCGGAACTGTAAGAGGGCCGTATATATGTGTGCGCGCGCGCGATCTCGATGACGGGGTGAGGACGTGGTGGTAAAGGTGCGTATATATATATATAGAGAGAGAGAGAGAGAAGCTGAAAGGGGCCGAGGTAATTGTGACCGGATGGTCTTTTTAACGCCGCGAGGAGTAGTGACACGTTACGTATGTAATTTACGTATATACGTAAGCAGAGGTCGACGTGGGTTTTTTTTTCGTATAAACAGCAGGAAATCGATTGTTTATAATGTATATAAATGTACAGCGAATGGTTATAAAGATATAAAAGTGTAGAAACCGATAACGAACTTCCGGTTTCACATACATAGACGCCCTAGGCGCGTGCAGTATACGGCGGTAACCGAATTCTTTTTCTCATTATAATAGCCCCATGGAAATCCAATACGAAGTCGGTCGGTCTCCCCACATAGCTCGCGCGTCACATACACAGCTCGCACGATTTACATTCATTTAAGATAAGCCTGCGGAGCAGCAACGCGAACTACGCGCTCTTCCTCCTCTACACCACCCACAACTCACGAGGCTCGCTTCGGAATTGTATATCATTAGTAGATTAACGCCAACTTCCCAGACGTCGCGCGCGTAGCAGTAGTAACGCCGTTGGCCTCTCTCTCACTCTCGTCCCTATATTCTCGCTCCCAGTATCCGCTACGCGTTCTCTCCCGAACTCTACTCTCGCGTCGTCGCGTGTATAGCCCTAAACTAAATACACACGTCACAGAACTCACGCGCGAGTAGTCTGACTACTAACCCCTCTCGCCGTATATATGCGTTGCTATATAGTCATATAGCGTGAATATATATACGTCAGTCGATATATTGCACGCACGAATCGCGACAGAAACCCTGAGAGAGGTGAGGTGAAGGTGTGTCGTAGTAGCGGCAGCGTGGCGTGTCAAAGATGCGAGGGATAATGATCTTAGTCGGGATGTTAAGCGTCTACGGCGACTGCAGGTGCGAAGCGCAGTCTCTGACTTGTTGTCGGATGAGATGTCAGAGGAAGTAATCACGTACGTACGTACGTACGTATAACTTTCGTACTACTACTACTACAGTATAAGCGAACATCGAAAATATCATGTATAATACGTACTTATATATTATAGACAATTTAATAATCGTCGTGATTTTTGCATCTTCATCTCCCTATGGTTCTACCACCTTCTGCGTATGTGTGTGTATATACGGGAGAACGTGTCAATAACTATATAGGCACACAACGACGCGGCTCGATATATCGGTGCTCGCTGCACGTTTGAGTGTGTCATTACCGTGACGCCTAGATATAGAGACCCTCCCGACGGCGCGTATTCAACGCGCACAGACAGCGCGAACAGAGAGAATTGCCGTGCCATTGTATGCCGCGTTACGCGCGTATATGTATATATATATATATCTATATATATATGTGTGAGCTGCTGTGTCGCGTCCTCCGTATCCGGCCTCCAACCGTGCGCGCGATATGGAAATCCGATCGAGATTTTCAACGCGTGATCGTGGGTGTATATATGTTATAGTAGAGAAGCGGTTGCCTTTTTATTAGGTATGTAGTTTAATTCGTATATATATATATAACCAAAACGGAAGATCCGATATGATTGGGTTGACGATAGGTATGGTTTTTTCTTTTTCTTTTTATATAATGTTACGAATGGGTATAATAAAGTGGAATTTATATACGTGGACACGTATATAGATGTACGGTACGCAATAATAAAAAGCAGTCAATTACGAGGCCGCGAAGGTATTAGCTATGTACGCGTGCGTTTCGGAGCACATAGCGATCACGCGCTGTGCGGCCTTTCGCAATGGATTATCCGTGACGGCGCATCTGTACGTGCTGCTCTCTTCTAGTTCTCAACTCTCGGGGTTCTCATTGATATATATGTATATACAAGTACGCCTCCCCCGTAAAATCTACATGCACACCCTATGGGTATACACACTCTCACCCCTTTTAGAATCGAAAGGTTAATTAGGATGTTTATACTCGACGGGCGAGAAAAAAGGGGCCGAGCAGCAGCAGCAGCAGCAGCAGTAGCAGTGCCATAGGGAAAAAAGCGTAGCGGTGCGTAAAGACGTATATATATACATATACATATATACGTGCACGGGCCGAGAAAGGATTAGCATCCAGACACACACTCACATATATGTATGTATATAGTTATATAGACACGCGTGTAAAAGAAGAGGAAGAAAGAAAGGAAGGAGGATGAGGAGAGAGAAGCACGCGTGCGGAGATCGAGAGCGCCGGGAGCCGCGAAGTGAGCGTCGCTTGGCTGGCTCATTGATCAGCGATGCCATTACGTCGCGGTAGTCAGGTTCGAAAGGCGATAATAATCTCGGCTGCTGCTGCCGCCGCCGCCACGGCTGCAGCGTCATGCGAGAGCGCGGCAACGGCGGCTGATATAGACGCGAAAGAGCACGAACGGGAGGAGAAGGAGGAGGAAGAGAAGAGAGCGAGAAGCTCGAGTCTCGACGTATATGTGTGTGTGAGCGGGACGGAATCCGTATGCGACCGAGCGAGCGAGCAAGCGAGCGATTCCTCCTCCTCCTCCCCCCCTCGAACGCTTTATGGAAGAGTGAGCGAGCGCGAGTGAGCAGCTCTTTTTCGCCGCTTTCTTCTTCTTTTTATCCGGCTGGAAATCAAGACGTGAGCTGCGGAGAGCCGAGAGCACAGAGAGAGAGAGGAATAAAAAGATGGAAAAGGAGTGGAATCGTGACGCCCGGCTGTGGGATGTATATATATGTACAATGACGGGGTTTGTGCGCCGAAGCTGGGAACATGCGCTGATCGAGAGTAATTGTTGGATTATTAAAGCTTCTCGAGTACGTTAATTCGGTTGAACTATTTTTATCGTCGTTCCGCAAGGGTATATAGCATCTTTATACTTTCGAAAATTGAGACTATAACACGCAGCGATGTGTATAGGTATCAGATTTTATCGCAAACCGTTTACAGCCGCACAATCGGCCGCCACCGCTCACTGATTAACAGTCGTTCCGCGAAAGAACTTAGTCATATATATATACCAAAGCTGCAGCGGCATTTTACTCTCTCGCAAAGCGTATATACACATACCCTCTTACCTTTCACTCGTTCGCTCTATACGCGCGTCCGTCCATTTGGCAAAAAATTTATTTAGCAATATAACATTCTTCGCGGACCTCCTCCACCGCGTGCGCGTGACTTTCTCTCTCGTGAAACTCGGCCAAACGCATCGTATCCTATCTCTCTCTCTTTCAGTGAACTTCTCCTCGTGAGAAAACTATAACCGTCCCTCATACACTACAGGCACGTGCCGTAAAGAATCGAAAAGTTCCGCCGCTTGCTTATGATACTTTACCTTGCGATGTAATTTCTGCGAGAGCAAAAGCAGTGCACATATATATATATACACACACTTGTTCATTCTGAACGCTTTTCTCGCGCGACTTGTTGGCTTATACTTCTCAACGCCTTGGTAGAGTTTACGCTGCGTCGACGTAGCTGCTACTGAAGATAATAAGCTTTCCTCGATGTAGCGCAGCAGCAGCAGCAGCAGCAGAAGTAGTAGACGAATCTACGCCTTTTTGCTTTCTCGTGAACCAAGGAGAAAGCTCAACGCTACGGCTACTGTGTAGTATATATATATATATACCAATGGTGAACGGAGGTAGCTCCATTTTTCACCAACCCAAGGAGTGGCCCGGTACGACGAGAGAGGAGGTGAGTTTTTAAATTTTTGATCCGGGACTGCTGCCGGTCGTATATGAGATATATACCACTTCGACGTCATATGCCAACGAGGTGAGACCGCGCATTTTCGGCAAAAACGTATATATGCCGCACATACATATATATATAGAAGCGCAAAAACCAGGTGTGCTGTCCACACGCGCGCATGAATCTAATTTCTCGCGCGCGCGCGCGCGCCCACGGCCCATTACACACATCCTGTGGCGCTTCGTGTGTGAATTCGCGAACCTGTTTCATTAGATCCTCTCGTGCGCTCTCTGCACCTTTTTTGTATTCCTCTGCATATATATCCTCCTCCTTTTATGCTATATTCTCCCTTCCCTTTTTTTCCCTCACACAAACACATCCGCGCTTGCGCGCTACCATGAACGAGAGGAGACAGATCTATTCATCTCTCTCCATTATCTCGGCTGTCTCGACGTGCCGCCGCCGCTGCCGCCGCCGCGCGTTGCCTGCCGCACGACGACCTCGCCCTGTCTTTTTAACCAGAGTACAACTGCGCGCTGATGCTCGTGTTTTAGCATCTTCTTCCTCGCCCTATCGCGTCGACCGACCGAAAGAGAGAGAAAGAGAGGAGGAAGAGGTAAAAGAGAGAGAGAGGAAGAGTAGAGCACAGAGTCTGTGCTGCTACTGCAACCCTCCAATTATCCACGGCCGACTCGGCAGCTCGTTTTTAATTTGAATATTACCTCTTTTTACCCCCTTCTATCTCTCTCTCTCACTGCCAACCCAGCTTGCTCGTCCCATCGTGTAACTCTCGCTCTCGTGTTTGCGTTACAAGGTCGAATGACGTTATTAACGCCGGTATTACCTTTGTCAATTAGGTGATTTGCGTGGATGTTGGAAACGAGAAAGTGTATATATATATATATCGCAAAAAAGTACCGCTCGAGCGTGTCGACAGAGAGGGATCGACGCGGATTTTCTGTCAGAATGAACTTGTTAGGGAAACGATATATATATATATATATATATATATATATTGAAATGTAATTTAAGCCTTGAAGAAATATTCTCATCTATATATATATCCGCACCGTATAATCAGTAAATACGGTATTTATAATAGCCAAAAATCAAATAGGAGCAACATAATATCCTATAACAAAAACCTAGCTCTGCTTTTTCTCTCACCAGCAGTCGCTCGAATATAACTCTCTCCCAGAAAATTAGCACATTTACCCATCCGCGCAATAATACCAAGAGGACACCTCTATATATATATATATATATATACAGTACAGCTCGCCACGAATACGGCGACGAAACCTCCGCAGTACTATATATATATATATATATAAAACGCGAAAAAAGCGCCGCGAGCATTTCCAGTTGCCGGGCAAATTAACAGAAAAAACTCTCTGCCGCGTTCCCCGCTCTCAGCGAACTTCGCGTCGAGTTTTAATCGGCGCGCGCTAGCCGCATCGCGTCCCGTCGTCGGCGGCGGCAACGGCGGCAGTGCTTTACTGCCGCGGGAAAACGAGTTTTGAGGTCGGCCGACCGCTGAGCGTGCAAGAGAGAGAGAGAGAGAGATAGGTGCGGAATTGCATAATTTCGAACGAGGTGCACGCGACGCTAGAGAGCGAGAGAAAGATTTCCATAACGGATCCCCTCGCGATAATCGTGCACGACTCTCATGCTAGCTAGCCTTAGCTTATGTACTTTTTCAAGAAAACTGCGCGAGAACTTCCTTCGTCTATCTCTCTCTGTCTCTCTTTCTCTCTTATATATCCGTATATATATATGTACATACTCTCACCAGGCACGTCCTTTTCCGCGCTTCGCGTCTGCGCGTCCATCCATCCGTCCGTCCATCCGTTCGTGAGTATCTCGACCTCGCGTGCAAGGCAGCTGTCTCTCTCTCTCTCTCTCTCCCTCTCTCTCTTTCTCTCTTTTGCTCCACTCGTCAATTGCACATCGCGTCCGAGAGAGCAGGCGAGCGCGCGCGCGCGAACACATGTGCCGGCGTTGCCGACGTGCTCGTGCTGCATGAATAAAGATGAAATTGTCGTATCGGGCAAAAAGAGAGCGGCGGCGACGGCGGAGAAAGAGAAGAGCGGAAGCTGCCATGCTGCTACTGCTGTATGCAGGCTTCTATATACCTATACTATATATATATATACGTACATAGCTGTGCGAAGGGGGCAAATCGAGTTATCGGATCTGGGACGGTTCGCGGGAGTCCTTCGGGAAAAACGCGGGCGACGAAAAGAGTATAGTAGTGTGCAGCAGCAGTAGCAGCAGGTAGAGTAGTAGTACGACCTGACGACTGGCTCCTCTCGATATATCCATACACGCGATTTGCCAGTGATGCGAGCGTAGACTCAGCGCGCCTGTCTCTGCCCCGCCTGTATCTACTTCCGCCGTGTATAGATATCTACCTATATATATATATACACGTGCATACATGTATATGTGCACACCAATATATATAACCAAGGTGGGTGAGGAGGTGGCAGCAGATAGGGATCGTCAGAGAGTGCGCACACCGCAGCGTGCGCTATCGCGTTGATCTCTCTCTCTCTCTCTCCACCCTCGCCAAGAAGCTGCCGACGCCGATCGTACACCCGCACGTATATATATATATACATATACGTACGTACGTACGTATGCGCGCGAAAGAGAAAGGGGGAAGAGAGAGAGAGACGACGACTGCTGCTGCGGCTGCAGTAGCACACACGTGCACACGTCGTCGCATGAGAGTATACGCGCGGGCGCGCGTAGAGGATCTATTTTTGTCGGCATGTATAGTGCAGAGAGAGCTCGGCGGGACAAAAAGCCCGCGGCAGCCGCTGCTGCTCGGTCTTTCCCGCTTTTTTACTCGCTTTTCGCTCTCCGCGCGCGAGCGCGCGCCTCTTTTTATGCTGGCGCTCTCTTGCCTCGAGCTGCTGCTGCCGCCGCCGCCGCCGCGGCTATGCTGTGTGAGCTCTCTGCGGGCCCCTCGCACGCTCCCACTCGTTCCCGTTCAACTCCTCTCTCTCGCTTGCTCGCGCGCCGCCCCGCTCGTGCGCGCTTGCTCTTTCTCTCTAGAGAGAGAGAGAGAGAGAGGAGCGAACGCGGACGTGGTCGGCGGCGTTCCCTTGGCGGCGCGGTGGCCCGCTACTAATTGCCGCCGGCCGCTTCTGGCTTCTCTCTCTCTCTCCGCACCGCACCGCACCGCTCGGCGGCGGTCTGTTCTCTCGTCCCTCGCTCTTAAGATCGGCCGGCGGCAGCGGCTGACTGGCTCTTTCTCTCTCTCTTCTCTCGCTTTTTCTGCTCTGGCGCTGGCTGTCGGGTAAGTGACATCATCTTGTCGTTGCTCCCAAATCTTGAGCTTTTCTGATACCCTCTTCACTCCTCGGAGTGCAATTTTTTTACTAGGAAGGTGGCTCCGCTGGCTCTCAAGCTCTCTGCCTAAGGTCCCGTGTTCTACGCGGTGTTCTATGA
>JAWWEQ010000010.1:15865063-15998667 GCA_035583055.1 Torymus tubicola | reverse complement strand
ATATATCGTATACATTATATTCTTTCGGAAATTCCTTTCGCAAAGAGGCGGCATACTACACTCACACATATACTCTACTTTCAACTCTTTCTCTCTCTCACGCTCACTCTCGAGAACGAATTCATCAGTTCACAGCTCTCTCTCTCTCTTTCTCTCGGGCGCGGGCGCGACGATATAATTGCCCGTCTTTCGCCGCCGTCTCTAACCGACCGCTTTGTTAAACCTCTCCCTCTCTCTCTCTCTCTCTCTCTCTCTCTTCCTCCTCCTTCTCCTCCTGCTGCGCCGCCTTTGCACCGATAACGATAATTTTCTCGAATTACGCTGGCGCGCTCGCGTTTCACCGAGAGCGAGAGAGAGAGAGAGAAGCCCCGCTACTCGTAAATCGAGGCACGCCTGCAGTCCCGTGCCTGCTTCTTTCCTTTCTTCTTTCTACACCCGTACCCGTCACCGCATATACACACATACACACACACACAGCTCTACATTCACTCGTCCCATATATAGGTATATATAAGACACATACACACACACACGCAACCGCGTATAATTAGGCGTAATGAAGCGGACACCTTATCTCTCCGCGGGGCGACAGTCGCCAAGTAGCAGCAGCAGCGAAAGAGCCGTAAGCGAGAAAGGCAGTAGACAGTACGCGAATATATATATCTATATATATATACGTATATATATATATAAACGCACGTCGGCTGCAGTCTGTGCAGCGAGCAAGCGAGCGAGCGAACGCCGGCAGACCTGATTAATTCACCGCGCGGTGGCGGCGCCCGATCCTATGGCCCCTTTGAAGCGCGTTAACAGCGTCGGCGGCGGCGCATAATAAAATATGCGGAGCGAGCAGCGGCGGCGGCAGTAGTAGCGACTGCGCGCCGCTCTTGGGGGCACAAAAGGGACCGCCAACCAGCCAGCCAGCCAGCCAGCCAGCCAGCCAGCGAGCATCGATTTTTGCGAAAGAGCCGACGTCGACTTGAATTTCGTCACCGAGTGCGCTAAGAGAGAAAGAAAGAGAAAGAATGGGAATAGAGGCGGAAAGAGTAAGAGAGAGAGAGAGGAGGTATGCATGCATGTGCGTGCACGGTTTGGTATATTCTTTTCGAGTATCGTGAGGGTATAATAAGGGTATACGCGAAATATTGTTGTTTTACGGATGTTCAAAATTTATATATAGAGGTAATTGAGAATGGGGTTCGGTTTAAAAAAATTTGTTTAAATCAGAGTTCGTTTGGTATGCGTAAACGTCGACTAGTATCTATGAATTTTGATTTATAAAAGAATGAATATAATTGTACACGCATGATAAGCGTTAACGGGACATATGTATATTTATATATATATGGGATCGAAGCGAATTCACATTTTACTATTAAATCGTATGCGTATAAATTTATCAATCAATAGCCTCTAAACAACTACACAACGCTTCCTTTTAATTAATTCACAAACTGCGATTGCTAGATGACGATAGTATATAGCGCCAAATTCAATACGCTCGAATAATTGATAATCCTAGATCAAATCGTCACCTCCAACCACGCCACGCGCGCACCAATATATAATCCCCACGTAGCCAAAAAGCTTCGCTTGACATCGCTCTCTCCCCCTCAAATTGTATCTCTCCACTTCTCCTAAACCCCATGCACACACACACACACGTACACACATATACTATAGCGCGTACAACGAAGCGTGAAACGCGCTGATCACTCACCTTGTTATGGGGCGGCTGGGTGGGCACGTAGAGCGGCGGGTCGAGGCCGGGCTGACTGACGGCGTGTCTGCCGACAATGCCATCGGCTGGCTTAGCCTCGTATCCCTCTGGTTGGCCGATATGGAAGCCCTTGCTCTTCACCCAGAACCGGAACTTGCTGTTCTCCGCGCTGTTCACCTCCTCGCCTCTCAGCGTGCGCAATATCCTCGCGTATTTCTTTATCGTGATGGTCTTGGTCTTCGCTAAGTCACCGTAAGTCTTGATCACCCACGGCTGATAAGTATTGAACATCGAGTCGTTTGGGAAATTCTTCGGTACAGCTGTGCTGGTAGTACTCGTAGTAGTGCTGGACGTACTGCTAGGCTCGGTTTGTGCCGCGGGCGTCGAGGGCGACGATTTGGAGGAAGTGACGGTGAAGGGTGCGCTCGAATTGGGGGCCGCCGGATAGGGCAGAGCCATCGGACCCTTCGCCTCGGAGTCGGGCCAGCCCGCGGCTGCGGCTGCTGCTGCCGCTGCTGCGACCGCGGCCGCGGCCGACGGCGGTGGCCTCGTGCCCGCGGTCATGTTCGAGATGTCGAGGTAGGACACCGGGGCACCGCCGCCCGCGCCGCCGGCTGCCTTGCCGAGACTGGCCGCGGCCGTGCCGACGAAGGTGGCCATTGTCTGGGACATGTAGGGTATAGCCGCGGGTAGGGCGCCTACGGCGGCCTCCGCAGCGCAGAGAGCCGCCTGGGCGCCCAGTGACAGCCCGGCTATCGAGGCGTAGGGCCGCGGGTCCGACCAGTGCGGCGGTCCCGGCACCTGTGCTTTCTTCTCTGCCTCCCGCGTCCGGGCCGTTGATTTACTTGTGCGGGTCTTCTTGGGTGCAGGCTCGGAGGAGGCATTTAGGTTGCCTTGGGACGGGCTATTGTTGTTCTCGGAGCGGGTGCGCTTGTTGCCGGTACCCGTGCTACCGCTACTCGTGCTGGCGACGGAGCTCGAAGAGACCTGGACGCGACGTCGTAAACCCATCGTCGCCGTCGCCATTGTCTGGGTACACGAGCTTTGGATTTAATCGAGTTTTTTCGTTCCTCTTGCACTGGAGTATTTTTATAAACACTAATAGCGCACTCTCAAACACACTCAATTCGTTTTTCGTTTTATTTACGTTTATTAATTTACTTTCAGGAACGAGACACTGATATCGTCACTGGCGCTGTCGCTGCTTCTCTCCAGTTCTGCGAAGGTGACAGTCGGCTGGTACGACGACGCATAATCGCTCTCCTGGCTGATTATCCTATTGGCAAAACAAAAAGAAGAAATATGCGTGCGTTAGTCGATTGACGTGCTATGTAATATGCCAAGTATGCGGCGTTTTATATATATATACATATAGATATTTAACACGTTGTTACGTGATGAAACTAGCGCAGGTGATTTTCCTAATCGGGATATGCGTACCGGCAATCGTTATACATATATAAAAAAGTGTTATTCACGCTCTTCGCTCTCTTACACCTAATCACGCGTATATAAAATTGCTACTTTTCGCAAGCGCTTCAAATCTTTCCAACAGAAATTATCCAAACACACCCTCCTACAACTCCAACAATAAAAAAGAGGATGTTCCACCCACCCGAAAAACGTCCCCTACACACGTGCAGCCCTACACATTGACGCCCAGCAGGAAGTCTCCGATAATACAGACTAATAGCGGCTATATGTAAGCGCGGGCATAGACGAAGGATATAGTAGTAGTAGTCACAGTGGAAAATCTATAACGAGCGATCACTCGAACCATCCGTCGTATATACGCGCGGGCGGTCGCAAGTTCCCGCATGCGGAATAATACGTATAGCCGACTACTACACGGGGGTCGAGAGAGAGACTACTACTACTATAGGGTACAAGAGTGAGAGAGCGCGCGCGCGCGCGCGGCGACAGAGAGAAAAAGTGTTCTATATAAGCGAGGGACGAGCCATCATCGCTCTAACGACGTAGGTGTGTCCGCGCGCGCAGCCGGCGATTTCAAAGAGCGCGCGCGCGCGCGTGCATGAAGCAGCAGCAGCAGCAGCACCCCTTCACTATAACGTCGCGCATCGGGGGCTCGATTATTATGCCGCCCCTCTTTCTCTCTCTCTCTTCGGTCTCGCCCGTCGATCGTTCCTCGATATTATATATATATATGTGTGCCTGTGGCTACTACTACTACTACTATCGTACGCGTGTGCATCAGTCGGTTACATATTTCGCGCTCCCATGCTCTCGTGCCGTATGCCCCGTTAAATAAGCCCTCATTGTTCGGGGGCAATCTATCGTACCGCCTCGCGCCCCTAATTCTCTCTCTCTCTCTCTCTCTCGTCCCCTTCCAAAAAAGGTGGCGGCGCGGTATAGCAGCAGCTCGAGCGTGGAGTCATGCATGCAGGCGGCGCACTAATTGAATGCCGAGATGCGACCGCACATGCTAACGCTATGTATGTACAGCTGACGCGCGCTGCTCTAGGCTTGACCGACAGCAGCAGCAGTAGCAGTAGCCCCCCTGCGAACTGCCTGGCTGTACCGTAATTCTTCCGTGTCGCGCTGCGGCTCCTGCTTAATACGGGAAGCAAGCGCGTGTATAATGATGCCTTAATGCGCCTGCGTATGTCGCCCGTATATGTGTGGGTACTGTACGTATAGTCTTTAGCGGGTGATGTCGCCTGCTGTGTCCTGTCTGATGGCAGGCTTTTGGAAATGTATGTGTATGTGTGTAGAGAAGTATGTGTGTGTGGGGAGGTTGGAGACGAGGAGAGTTTGTAGTTTGGGAAAAGTAGGTTGGGGAATTGCGATGTGGAGTGGAGTTTTCGAGCTGCGCGTTGCTCCGTTTTGCGGGTCCCGGAAGTGGCTGCCGGGGAAATGATTTTAAGTTGGCGTTTAAGATATTTCGTGCGAGAATTGAAGGTTTCCAGGTGCTTGGTCAGTTTTAATAATGTGTTCAAGTGCTTAGAGAAAAAATAATTAAGACTTTCTTTGTTACGTGGAGGATATACATTGTTCACGTCATTTTTCAAACATTTATCTTTAACTTCATGAGACAAAAAAAATGGGCATTATTCTTAAAAACGAATATAGTAATGGTTTTTTCAAACTTCTCCAACATTTATTCATTTTTTACGATTGAAATAAAACGATTTCTATGAAGAATTGGTACCAAGTAAGTGTTAAAAGTGCCTTTTTCAATTTTGTAAAAAAAAAAGTTCCTTTCAATTTTTGCAAAATGTAAAAACTCCATGATGATTAATCATTCATCAGACAAATCACCGAAAAAAATAGAAATATTTTCAAAATCATCAAAAATGTTTCATCAAACATCACCAAAGAGCCTATCAAAACCGCACCAAACTTCACTCATTCCATCCCCTTTTTTTTAATTAAAAAAAACTTTACCCTTCGTCCCAATTAATCGTCCTAATCCCTCAGCCATTTCCGATCCATCATCACCCCCTACTCTCTTCAAAAGCCCTTTTTTTTATTTACAATTTTCAATATCCAACATCGCGACGATATATACATACACATACATACCGCCAGACAGCTTCTATATATATACATCGCTCTCTCTCTCTCTCTCGCTGCTACTGCTCCACGCTCACGCGCTCCGTTAAACCTGCCAAAGCTGAATTCCCAAACGGGCGGGTGTGGCGGTGGCGGCGGCGTTGGCGGCGAGCGGCCCGCGGCGCGCGCGCCGGCCACCGGAACCGATGCCGCCTCCCCCGACGCGCGCCTGCCTGCCTGCCTGCCTGCCTGCTATCTCTCCCCGCCGCTCCGCTTCACTCACCTCCCCACATCTCCCCCCCCCCACCCTCTTCCGTCGATGTCGTTTTCGTTTTCCAACGCGCGGCACGCGGCAGACGAGATTTTCGCGTCGGGGAAAATTCTTCCGCGTCTGCTGCTGCTGCTGTCCTTTTTTTTTTTGGTGCGAACGCTCGTCGTCTGCTTGAGTTATACGCTTAAGTTTGACGTCGAAAAGTGTGTAGCAAAAGTGGAGTCTTATTTTTATATATATACGTACAAGTAGGGTAGGAAATTCAATTCTCCCTCTTTTTTTCTCTCCTTTCTTATTCTCCTTTCGTAACTTGCTACTTCCTTCCGATGATTCTTTCGTTCTTCCGTTATATGCGGAGAAGGGCGATCAGAGAGTTAGATCGAGAGAGGATGTAGCGACAGGATGAAAGATTCACACGGCGCGCGCAGGCGGGCGGTCGTGTCGTTTCAGCGCGGCGGAAAATCACTTTTCGCCGGGACGCCCGCCCGCCAGCCAACCAACCAACCCGCGTGTATACTTTGCGAAGTGAAAGAAAAACACGCGGTCGGCTGCGCCAACATCACTCTGTATATATAAAGCCAAAGAGCAGCAGCATGAGCGTATAGGGCCAAAGAGAAGAAGAGGATATATAGGGATCGATGAGTCGCGAAAGTATTTCCGTAATTCCATTACAATTTCACGTGTATATATATATCTCTATATATACGATAGATATAACTGCACTCACGCGGGTACACGCGTCCAAGCGGAAATCCTCGACGACATATCGGTCGCAGTATAGTATAGTAGGCAATGATCCAAAGTAATCGCGTGAAAAACTCGACACGCTGTGCGCGGTACTCCGATATATCTTTTTCCAGTAGGCCGCGCCAATGAAAAAGTCACTTTTGAATGTCGAGAGAAGATACAGAGAGAGAGAGAGAGAGAGACAGAGGGAGGAGGAGAGGGAAGAAGACGTCGACTACGCTACACACTGCGGGACCGCGGACAGGCGCCTCGCGCCGTAAAAATTTAACGAGTCGCAGTAAAAGCGCGCAAGCCTCCAAGGAGATTCTTTCTTGAGATTCCAGTGGAAAAGGCCAGCGGTGGCAGCGGCAGCGGCGGCGGCGACGCAGTGTGACGCGGCCGACCGAGAGGCGCAAAAAATTGTGCTGGCGGTATATATAATTGGCAACGGATGTGCTTTGCGTGTGACATTCGCTCCGAAATCTAACATGCGGCACTTTTATTCCAAATCGACATTTTCTCGCATTCAAATAAGAAATTTAAAAAAAAGAAACAAAAAAAAAAGATCACTCGTACAATTTAATTTTTAAAAAAATCAGTTAAAACTAATGAAATTTAAAAAAAACTTACGACTTACGTTCACATGGATAGAGCCTACACGACACCGGCAGCTAATTCACGCACCAACCCTCCTCTCTCTCCTTCCATCCACAATCTATATATCTATCTATCTCTCCCCCACTCACACTGTCTCTCTATCTCTCTCTCCTTCTTGGCAGTCACGCGCGTGAGTCGAGATCGGAGCGGCGACTGTCTGCTCTCTCTCGGCTGCTCGACTCCTCGGCGGCTGGCGGCAGGCGGCGGCGGCAGCGGCGGCGCGCTAATCCCGCTCAATCAAGAGGTCCCGCAACTGGATGGGTGGGAGTAGGGATAGCTGTGCGCTCTCTCACTCACTCCACAGTGGTGCGGTGCGGCCGCGCGCCGATCCGTGCGCGCGCGTGCTGGATCGGAGAGGAGCGTCTGGCGCGCGCGCACGCGAGCGCAGAGCGGATCAGGTGCGACGGCCTCGCGCGGCTGCGTCAAGTGTCAAAGGGGAAAGTGCGAGCGCAAGAGAGAGAGAGAAGAGAAGCGAGCGGCCCGGCGTGCGACGGGACACTGTGCCGAGGCTGCTCACTGCGCGCGGGTGGCTGCTGCTGCTGCTGCTCTGCTGCTCTCTCTCCCTCTACTCTGTGCCGCCTCTTCGTATAGTAGTGCTGTGCTTGCCGCGCGCTGCTCGTCGCGCGCGCCTTATACCGTCCCGACACGGGACGGCGGCGCGGCGGCCCGGGACCCCTGCGTGTGTATATCGCCGTCTCGCTGCTGCTGCTGCTGCTGCTGCTGCAGCGAGTAGCAGCATATATATATATCTATATATATAGGAGGAAACAAAGAAGAGAGCACAGTAGCGAGAGAGAGCATGTGGAAACGGAACGGATAAGGCACGCGAAGAGTGCGAGAGGGGAGAAAGAGCGGCGCGCAGGGGGGAGAGAGAGAAAGAGAGAATGGTACCACCGTGCAGGCGCACACTTGGCCGGCGCGCACGTGTACCCCGTGTACGTTCAGCGGTGCGGCCACACACGCGCGCACGAGGCAGCTGGTGGTAGTAGTGGTGGTGGTGGTGGTGGTAAAAGGGAGGAGGGAGAGAGAGCCAGAGAAGCGACGAGAGTAGTGGGCGCGAGCGTGTGCAGCAGCGCGCCGCCGGTGGCAGCAGACAGGCCGCCTGCATCGGCGCAGCTCAACACACACAGACACACAGACACATACATATAGGCGTTACTACGCGGCTAACCCGCTGTTATACCGCTGTCTCCCTTGCGCACGAGCGAGCGAACGAGCGAGCAAGCTCGACATCGCGATACGCCCGAGCGCTAGCGCTAATGAAATGACTCACGTATATGTATCCGAGAGCGCTGGCGGCGAGCCGCGGAGCGTCAATTAATGCCCATTCTTTGCTCCTCTCTGCCTCTCTCTCGCTCTTCGCTGCTGCAGCCAATAACTCGTCGGCTCTTTACCGTGCCTCTCTCTCTCTCTCTCTCTCTCTTTCTCGGTCGCGAGACTGTCTGTATATCCTTATACGCACACTTGCCGGTCGCGTTCAAAGCGAAAAGGGGGAGATTTCGACTCCGAATAACGCGAGTTGCTGCCGACGTTCACTGCAGGGAGCGCACGGTTTAGTCGCCGTCGCCACCGACGACGACGACGACGTTGGTACAGTATGTATATATATATATGCATGCACACGTCGGCAGTACAGAGAGTCGCTCGCGCGCGCACAAAGGAATTCCGAAACCTCGGAGCGTCTACGTAGCAATGCAAGGAATTGGGCTTTCCGCGCGCGCGCGCGCCAGTCTCGTGGCTCAAGTGTTCCGCCGCCGCCGTCGTCGTCGTCGTCGTAGCCGCTGCTATGTGAGCGCCGCCCCGACTTGGTTCTCGCTCTCTCTCTCTTACTCCCTCTTCCTCTTCCTCTCTCTCGCACTCTGGGATTCGTGACTTTGCGCTTGCGGCCGTATGCGATCCTCACTCGAGCTTCCATATAGGTATATACCTCTATATATACGCACACTTATACGTACATGTATGGGTATATATACGTGAGAGAGTCGCCTTAATAAACTTCTCGCTCGTTCGTTCGGCCGTAGCGACGAAATTAACCTCGAAATGAATCGTTAGACGAAGCGTATGTGTGTACGTATATATATACCTCCGTACGTGCGTCCTAATCGTACCGGATTGCCGACTCTGGAATTCGTCGTCGCCGCGTCGCGACGTATATACTTGCTTGATCGTTCCCATGCTCGCGCTCTCTTGCGCTTTAATTCGTTTATGAGGGGAATATAGCGAGCTTATATACGGAGTTAAGTTAATAAGCCGGATATAATGGTAGTATACGTATATGTTATCTAATTGCTTGAAAATTTTCTGTTTGATAAGATATAAAAGCGTACCGAGGGAGTATGGAAAAAGCGAATCGATCGATCGATAGTAGGTTTAATGAGTATCGAATGGATAGGACGGGACTGCCTTATGGAAAGTTTAGCCTTCTGGTAACCCGACGTGTATGTGTATGTTGATAATTCATTATTCATAGTCGTTTGTAATGTTGTGCTTGCACGAGTCTAATATAAGTTGACGATACTTTGTGCATCAGTTGAACCGCGGTAGACGGTGTAATTTGCATGGTAAAAAAAACTTGATAATAGTCGCGAATTGATCAATTCCGTTGTCTCTCTGTTCACCATAAACTGGCAAAATGGAGCTATGAAATATTAACGACACACACACACACATGTCAATTATATTTCTTTGGTCAAATTACAATCGACCATACATTTACCTATTCCATCAACAATCTGCAAATCGATTACCTTTCAACATTAATTTGCACATACATAAAAAAAATTAATTATTCTTATATTCTGGGCACTCCTTCGTAATGAATTAATACCATTATTTCACATACATATATATCTCGCCCACTGCATCTCTAAACCCAAACCCCGCAGCTAATCCAACCTCGCACACGACTCTGCGCACCGTCTCCTCGCTCTTTCATCCTCACTGTCACCTTGCACACACATACGTGTCTACATATATATCCTCGCTTATACGGGTGGCCCGTGCACCGCCGCCGCCGGTGCAAAAAGAAAGGCTCGATGCGTCGGCAGCAGCAGCAGCAGTCTTCCCCCCTCTCCATATATACCGGCGTAGACGACGACTCGAGGTGAGCAAGCGAGCGATCCGCAAAAGAAACACGTGCCTGACTACCTGAGGCTGCTTAAGGACCCCCCGAGAGAGAGAGAGAGAGAGAGAGAGAGAGAGAGAGGCGACACCGACACCCTGCAGCAGCAGCAGCCGCCGCCCTGCATTGTCGCTCGTTCTCTTGCACACGCGGTGTGTGTCTTTCTTTTCTTTTTTTACTCTCTTTCTCTCTTTTGCGCATGGTTCTTCTTTCGCGCTCGCGCGCGAGACCGCCACGGTGAGCTCGCGCGTTCCCGCTAAGTGATCTCATTATGCGCGCGCGATAACGGCCAGATATATATAGAGGGGGTGTGGTATGAGAGAGAGAGAGAGGGGAGGAGTTTGCGGGTAAGAATGAAGCGAGGTGATATCGCGTGGGTTGGGTTTTGCAGGCTTGGAATTTCGGTGTGTTTTAATTCGGAGATTTTCTGCGTAATTAATCGAATGGTTTTATTGTATTAATATATATATATAGAGAGAGAGGAGGAGATAAAATGTGTGAAATGGGAAGCTTTGTAGGTGAATTTGTAAATATGTTTATCATTAGTATGGGAGATTGATATAGGTTGGAGAAGATAAATTTTTAAAATATTCGGTATTAAGAATTTTTACATTTTAATGGCGTCTGGGTTGCGTTAAATTAGTTCACGGTATAATAGTCAAGCATGTTTAGTATAATTTCGCTAGAAACAACTATTGTCCGAGTTACCCCTATAGATTTCTATACAATTTTCAAACCGGTTAGGGTCCATTCAAATACAAAACTTGGAGATGCCAACCTAGAACGATTGTTACACTAGTTGTTGGCTTTTAAATTCGAAATACATTTTTATACAACATTAAATTATGAATTTTATAAAATTATTATTTAATTGAATGATTTTAAATAAATTTTGTTTGTATTATCAAGGTTTTGCTAAATCCTGACAGCTGGTTCAAGAACATAAATTAATTATCAAATTCCTGGTTAAATTTTCGATAAATCTGAAAATAAAGACAAAATGTAAGAAATCGCAAAAGGTCACATTTTAGGGTTAACATGACATTATGCAATGATGCAATTTCTCAAGTTTCGTCTTTAGTTTCCTACAAATTTATCTGAAATTTGCCAAAATTCTGTACGACTACTCTCACTTATCCACAGAACCAAACACACATACACGCGGTCTTCAAAATATTACCCACAATCATATAACCATTGACTTGCTACGCCACTCATCTATACCATCACACGGCCAGCAGCAGAAGCAGCACACCTCGCGCGATTACTATTTCACTCAAGACCTCGCCGCTCCGGTTATATACGTATATACGAGTTGCAAGCGCAGATTCCTCGGCGCCTATATATACATGCAGTATAGACTAACTCTGTGCACGTGTGCTGTCTTGCTTGCCTCGCTTAGACGTATTCACATATATATATATGTATATATGTACGTATCTGATAATCGAGCAGTGTATATACATATACGCTAGTCAGCAGAAATTCATGTGCCGCGCTACTTGCTTCACCAGTGTAGCACATGCGAGAGCCTCACGGCTCGATACTCTCATCGACGCTACTTGGCGCGAGAGCGCATATAGAGAGAGAGAGAGAAGGGAACTCTCGCTAGTTGTAGGTTGGTACGTAGGTAGGCAAGAGACAGAGAGAGAGAGATATGAAGCTTCTTCGCAAAGCTCTTGTATAATAACATTAGAGATCACACGGAATACGCTATGACGGATTCCCATTCTAGGTGCACGGCAATTTCACTGGTCTTGTGACTGCGTGTATATGTGTATAAGGTGCGTTTGAGAGAGGTGATATATAGTGAAGAGAAGTAAGTGAGGAGAAAGAAGAAGAAGAAAACGTGAAAGTGAAGAAGGTGTATAAGAGTGGAAGCAGAACGTATATAAGGGTACTTTGTCTTTTGAGCTACTTTTTAAAACGATTTCATGCTCCGCTTTTTGGTTTACAGTTCTTGATTTTGAAATTCAGGGTTGAAATATAGTGGAATTTCAGTTGGTCGAAGCTAATTCTAACGTTTCTATTTGAATGCCTTCATTTTTCATCACGTAACGTTTTGTTAGAATATCTTGTGAAAAATTTATTCGAAACAATGGTTTCTCTAAAAATTGAGTATTAAAGCATCCATTATACCACAAAAATGTAACCCTATACTTTATAAGTTCTGTTACCTACATTTTATAAATATAAAATAGTAAACGATCGCATTGCCCTATTTAACAATAAACTTTAAAATTCTCCACTTCAAAAACCAAATATACCCGGTAATATTCCAGTAATCACCGGACTCATCACTATTCGAAAACAGCGACCGCCCACCACATATATATTTCACAACCAGACAACATTCTTTACATCGACACCCCCAAAAATCGAATTCCATTCTCTCCCGTCGCACGTTCGAAACCGTTTACCCCCACCCACACTCTCTCTTCCTCTCAACAAAAAAAAAGCCCTCCACTCTCAGTCGTTTCATGCACCGAGGGCAGCGCGCCATCTGCGCGCACAAAACGTCGTTATAGATCAAGGAAAACTCTCTCCTGCTCACCCTTTCAAGTCCTCGCGTCCATAAAAACCTTCTCTTCCTCTCTCTCTCTCGCTCCTCCTTCTACTACTTCTTCTTCCCGTCGGTGGCAGAATCTCGCAGAAGCCTTAGTCGGTGTGTGTCCCGTATCGCGTATCCTCAGCTCCTATCCCATATCGGCCGTAGTTGCCGCAACGCTGCTGGCACAGCTCCAACGTTCCAAAGGCAGATCAAAAACTCCCTCCATGCTGCTGCTGCTGCTGCTGCTTCGCTTCACGATTCCTTGGCGCTAAAGCCCTGAAACACTAAACGCCACGGCGCCCCCGCGCGCGTTCTCTCTCTCTCTTTCTCTCCCGCGCCAACCAGGTTGAGAGAAGGAGAAGGGGAGACGAGAGATCCGCGCAGATGCGTCGTGGCGGCGTATAGCAAAAATCTCGGGCGTATATAGACACGCGGCGTTTTTATTTCGCCCGCGGGAGGTTGGGGAATGAGAGGAAGGGGGGGGGGGGAAGCTGGAATGTTCGAGGGTTTCGCGGTGTTATGCGGCTTTTTGTGGGAGCTAAGAGCGATCGACGTTTTTAATGAGGTGGCGGTGAAGAGAAGGTTTTGAGGGATTAATTTAATTATTGATTAGCGTTTCTTTTGTTCAAGAGTTTAGAACGGTGGGTTTTTTTTTGCGATGTTCGCGGTACGATAAATAAGAAACGCTTTAATGTTGTGTATTAATTTTGTTGATGATTTAAAAATTTTTTTTTTGTAGTATTTTATAGCCAAAAAAATAGCAAATAATTTACAAAAATTCGATTTGTATAAAAAAATTACTTTAAAATACAATCCAAACAAGTTAGTATAGTGAAATAAATTTGAAGGCTTAATTTAGTTAAATTATTTTAAATCTAACTGTTGAGTATTAATTAAATTAATGCTCAACAGTTTCAAATAAACAATTTGAAAAAATTTCAAATTAATTAATATTATCTAATTTAGAAAAAATTATTTATATGAAAACAAATAAAATTAATCGAATAGTTTATTTAGAAAATAATTTTTAACTAAACGTAGTAATTGAACTTTGGAAAAGAACTTTACGCTATGATTATTAAATTAAAAAATAATTTTATATTTAATTAAACCAAATAATTAATTTTTTTTGTTAATATTTAAAAAAAAATTATTTTAAAATGATTCACAAAAGTCAGAAATAAATCATTAAACCGACTAATATTATAATTATTTCACTGCACAAGTAACATTCAACAACAACGTCAACCACTCAAACTAAAATTCACACAGGAACTGCTTCTCCAACGATAATCTTTCAACCAAGCAGTATACAATTCATGTAACCAATGCACTTCCTGTGCAAAACACTGTCCATCTTCACTTGTGCACTCTACCACCTGCACCGAGGTAAGAAAAGAAAAAAAGCAAAGTAGATCGCTTTCGCCCTTTTCTTTTCGACTTTGATAAAATCTCGCACGAATCCGCAAAAGGCAGAACTGCGTTCAAGCTGCTGCCGTACTCGCGCGTTCGAATTAACCCAAAGTCGGAACTAAAGTGCCGCGAGCAGTCGGAAGTACGTGAAACTTCAGGCCCGAGAGTAACACCGAGTAATTCTCCATCTCCCCTCTCTTCTTCCCTGTGATTCGCGGTCCACTCTCACTCTCTCTCTTACTCTCTCCCTGGACCAGTTCTTCTTTTTTCCACCTCGCGCGCTCTCACGGGGGATGCTGAGAACTGGACAACGGTCAAGCGTACTCGCGAGATGCTCCCGAGATCGGGAAGGGGTTGCGCGTCAGAGAAAGAGAGAGAGAGAGATTCTGGTTTCACGCGCGGGGGGATGAGAGGTGAACGCGTGAGAAAACGCCGCGCGGCGGAAGCGAGATTCTGCGTATTGTTTCGCCCCTGGACCGGACAGTAGTATAGTCATGTACAGTGGAGAGAGAGAGAGAGTGGCTTGATAGGACACGGGGAAATCGAAATGGCGCGAAGTGAGAGTGAGACAAGGGGAGAGTGGACAGTGTAGGATGGGTGCGAAATTTTCGGTCGACGAACGGGGTTAACGGAATCCGATCCTTTTCGATTGGCTCTTTGTCGATTCGGGGCGGCGATATAAGAATGAAAGGTTTGTCGGTACGGTTTGATCTGAAAAGCGGATGGATTGCCCTGCGGTAGATTTTTATTCGTACCTATATAAAGCTTCTATATATATGTATACTGCTGTACGTGTGAATTTGTAATTTGGTGATTTGATACAGTATGAGTATAGTGGCGTTGTATTACGACGCGGATGACTTGCGGTACTTTTAAATCTTTACAAGCTCTCGGCTGGTTGAAGATCAACGCGATTATTGAGATTAAATCTTTTGTAGTCGCATCACCGCGCGCGGATCTCCGTTTTATCCCGCTACTGACTTCAACCACGCGCGCTAAAAACTGTGTCGTTGTTTTACATTAGCTCCGACCAACTTCGTTTATACCAATAACTTTTTATACATTTTTTAAAATCCTTTTTTTCTCTTTTTCGGGACCTACAAAATAATTTTTGCATCTGTTTGCACTGACTTTGTAAATAACAGCCACAGCAATTTCTCGTGAGATCTTATCGAATTCTCATCTCAACGACGATGATACTGTTACCCAAAAAGGTAAAAATTGAAATGAACTCTCGGTACGATGCAACCGGAAGTGAATTTGACCTAGTCCAGTGAAAAAAAGTCATCTCGACCGAAGAGAGCGAGTTTCGGAAGCCGTTTCATTGTACACTGTGCGTCTATACTCTACACATATACCAGATTGCAGTGCTCTGGTCAGTCAACTTTCTTGCATAAAGCCACGGCGTATCAAACCGGAATAAAGATATAACAAAAAAACTTTTCTCTTCTCCACGCGTTCCATGCGAATTTGGCCACTTAAAAAACTCTGCGAAAACGTCGCTGCTTCTATAGAATAGTCGAAAGAGAAAAAAAACTATATAAGGTAATTCGTCAATCGCTATCGAAAACCGTTCGCGAAAAACGCTTCTGCGCTCGCATAGGCAGTCAGAGAGCGGGGCGAGATTCACGTCCGGAGGCCACCTCGTATACGAGCGAGCGCGCGGACAGTCAGCGGCCGCCGCGTAGGTCGTGTGCGCGCGCGGGGCTCTTCTCTCTTTTTATCGGATTTGCACACGTATTCATCGAAAGCGGCGAGCGAGGAAAAGAGACAGAGGGTGAGAGAGAGAGAGAGAGAGAGAGAAAGAGATCCGTTGAATCCCAAGCGGTTCGGTACGGAGGCCACTCTCGTTCCCTCTTTCCCTCCCTCCCTCTCTCTCTCTCTCTTTATCACCTTCACGCCGGTAAGCTCGCCAGGGCGCTTGCAAGTTGTTAGGGGGATAGCTCTCGCACGGCCGTGCGCTTGTACGTACTCTCTCCCTCTCTCACTCCTCTCTCTCTGTCTCCCTCCCTCGCTAGCTTTACGAGGCTTTGAGGGATGACGGAAAGCGATGGGAGCGAGCGAGAGAGAAGGGCTGCCGCTGCCGCCGGTAGGCGAATCGACGGCGAGCAGCGTGAGCGAGGGTGACTTGACAAAGGACCGACGGAGATAGAGAGTCGAGCAGCCCGGCTAGCCGAGTGGCTCCTATATAGCTTTGCTCACCCTACATATATATATATACACACATACATACATATATAGCAAAGGACTTGGAATAGTATAGAACGGACGAGTGCGAGCGAGAGAATCGGACGGTCGGCGAAAAGTTCAATTGCGCGTATTTTCGCCCCCGCCTGCCTGCCTGCCTGCGCGTGTATAACCCGAGTGTTTTCCGCTCGGCTAGCCAGGCGCGCGCGCGCGCCCGCGTGATCTCTCCCGCGTCAAGCTGCAGCAGCAGCAGCAGCAGCAGTAGCAGCGATGACGAGGCAGGTTACGTACTACACGCGCGAGAACATGCATATTCAATTCGGCGGCGAGGAGGAGCGACCGAATTCCCCCTTCCTACCCCCGCTAGTCGAATTTTCGAGGGGTTGTGCGAACGCGTGGAGGAGGGTTGTATAGGTACATACATACATATATATAATACAGAGAGAGAGTGCGTGTGCGACGAAGACGAACAATGCTAGTAAGAAACGTACTGTGTGTATGTATGTGTGGGTCTTCGGGTTATAGAGTCGACAAGGCGCCGATTATGCAGGACGAGAGAAGGGTGTGTGTATGTGTAGAGAGAGAGGTGGATAGAGAAAGGAAGGAAGGGAGAGAAGGACCCTGGTAAGGCGATTAAGATAAGGGATTTATCTCTGCCACGTAGGAGAGAGAGAGAGAGAGACGAACGATGTTCTCTTGTCGCCGAGCGTCGCAAGTGAGAGAGAGAGAAAGAGACTGACGGCTCTGCGTGCTTCTTTGTTTTCTCATTAGGTGAAGGGGCGGACAGGCGGGCGGGTCTGATCGGGCGCGTATTGTTATTAGCGAGGAGCCGTGCGCCGCGCGCGACTGAGAGGGCGAACTTGCGCTCAGAAGCAGGGGCGGGATTAGGATTTTAATCTGTAAGTCAAAGATGTGAGTGAACTTTTGCGCAGGTTAAAAATTACTATTTCAAATGTTAAAGGTCTTTTGTTCATATATATATAGAGCTGTATAGTGGAAACAATTCAGCTATGACGTGCAATGATGGAAAAAATGATTTTTTACGGTCATGCGTATATGTAACAACGCCACTTTCTCTCTCTACCTCGCACAATATTAAAAAAAAGCAAATTCCAATAATCGACAACCGCACCGCATCCTCCCATTGTCACATCCCGCTCGCGTTCACTGCTTCCGACTCCGTTCACTGTCTCTCTCTCTCTCTATCCTGCGGACTCTATACAGAGCAGACACGCGGCGGCGTTATTCCGACACGCGTATGCACGCGTGCGACGCATACGGACACACGCCGGGCGTGCGTGCGTCAAGTGGCTCTGCATGCACACACACGATTCGACAGTGTATATATAGGTAGTAGTGTGCAGTTGCAGTCGTAGATACATCGTGGCGTGTATAGGGGCACGTCTGTATGTATATATGTATAGGTGTAACGCAAAGGACTATACTACTACTACGGGCATGTGCAGTGTGGGCATCATCGGGGAACCGGCAATTTTAGCTCGCGGCGCTCGCGCATATACGCATACACACCTGCGCAAACTGCGTATCCGCTTACGCAAATTGTGTCGAGCTGCGCGCGCCGCGTGGATCTATTGTGAACGAGCGCGCGCGCACTGAGGGGGTGAACTGGGGGAAAGAGAAGAGGGAGGAAGAGAAAGAGAGGGAGGAAGGGAGAGAGAGAGAGAGTGAGGGTGGGAGAGTAGAATGCTATTTTGCTAATGGACGAGAGCGCGCGTGCGTTTCCTCGCAGCTTAGCGACTATATACTGTTTGGCAGCGTCCTGATTCGGTGATCTCGTTAGGGCTGCGGAAGGTGCTAATTTAGATACGCTTTGGCCTTTTCTTTCAAGTGATATTGAGTGGTATTTTCGAGATTTCGGTTACAGAATTTCTTTTTTAGGATGAAATTTCTTATATAGTCTTAAATGTATATTAAAAATTGTAATAATGTTGTAATTATGAAAATATATAGTTATATTAGATAGTAAAGATTTCTTTTCTCATTCATTGTCAGTGTAATTTTAGTTCATTATATTGTTCATATTTGTAAAACTATTTTTTTTTCTTTCGTTTATTATAAGTCGTATCAAATGAGACTTACTAATATTTTATCATAGGACTTTATAAGTATAATTAAAAGTAATAATATCTCGTTTATACAATAATATATAATGACATTATAGATGTATAATGTTGTATGAAAATTTTTATTTGTGTTGATATCTTTTACATTGCATACTTATAAAAAGTCAACAATTATAAATTGTTGATGAGGATGTATTTTAGAAATTGCTTGATTATAATAAAATTTATTATTTTTCGTACTTTTACGTATTTTTGTAGGCAATCAAGTACCTTAAGTTTTTCTCTCCTCCGTTCAAAGTCTTGGCATCCTTACAATATAAGTAATAGATAACTTGACATTGCTTTTGTTACATATTCCTGATGTTCGGTCTAGTGATATACATATTACTAGTTATAGAAATAAATATTCCTTTTCTAATTCATCGTCAGTATAATTTTAGTTGATGATCTTGCTCACATGTTTAGATAAAACTATTATTTTAATTGTCATCGAAATGTATCGTAAATCTAACCATTCCCCACGAACAAAATCCTTCCTTCCGCCTCTCTCTCTCTCTCTTCCCCTGACATCCTAAAAATCACCAAGTTACACCTCTATACCTACACCCATCCACTGCCACCAAAATAAAAATTTCCGTACTATAAATATTCCAGTCACAGCAAACGCAACCCTCGCTCTATCTGCAAAATAATTCACAGCTTCGTCCAGGCCCGATCGACCTCGTCCCCTCCCATAAAAAATAGCGCCGCTCTGCTACATATCCGCCTCATTCCCGTGTCCTACACCATAGGTACATATACTATATACCCACCTATATTCTTTCAAAAAATATATATACCTACACACACACACGCGTCAGTGGAAATATTTCAAACTCTACACGCGCAACATTTACAGCCGACCATTCGAATCAGTCCTATATTCCCGCGCGGCATCGTGCCACGCACACGCAACCGAACCGCCTCCCGAAATCTATTAAACTTTTATCCACCGCCGCGTTGCTGAAAGCTCGCACCGCTGCAGTCCGGCGCCAAACGCTCGATATATCCGAGAATCGACTCCCCACATACTGCAGCAGTGTATGGCTCACACACGCATACGTACACATATATACATAATCTATTTGATATTCCGATCTCGATTACCACCGCACCGCATCCACTTCACGACCGCGGCTCTCCGTAATCAAAGGAGCGAAAGTCATTCGCTCGTTCCTCTCCCAGCTAATTCGCTCTAAACGCAGCGACCTCTCCCCGCACTTATATACCCTGCGTCTGTCGTTTCTCAACTCTCGCAGGGTGCTTTTGAATTCGATCGCGCCTCTTCCTTTATATCCTCCCACTTACTCTTATACATATACCTTCTACGCTCGAGTATCTCTCCACACGCGATCCTCTCTCTCTCTCTCTCACCAGGTCCCGGGACTTTTCACGAGCATCAGTGCAGGGCACTGCATATACGCCATATATATATACCTGTCTCGGCCCTCTGTACCCGTGGCTGCACTCAATAATCCTATAGCCCGAGCCCTATTACAATCCCTCTAGCCGCCGGCACTACGGCGACGGTAGCAGTAGCAGCGGCCTTTGGCACCCACACACGTTGTGTATGTGGTCACCCGCTCTCAGCCTGGTGGGTATGTAGGGTGAGAGAGAGAGTGAGGCTCGTCCAACCCGAGGGGATATAGCAGCCACCCCCTTCGCAACCTACCCTGGACGCTTACACACATACACAGGCGTGCGTGAGTCTAGATACGACCCTCGCAAGTGGATTGATGGAGAGTCCTGTCCACGATGAGAGTGAGCGAGAGAATCCGACCTGCTGTCTATACGTGTACGTGTGTGTGGGTATAAACGTATACTTATACGTGTGTGTGTATGTGTGTGCCATCGTTCGCGTAGTCCACCGATGACGGATAGCTTTGGAATATCAATAAGCGAATAAGTGGACGGGAGAGAGAAAGATAGAGGATGCGCGAACGGTATATATGTAGAGCCCCTGCGGCCTTTTCATCGTGGCGTCAAATCCGGGCGCCAAAGCGTGCCGAGCGTTTCTTATTTCGTCGAGACGCGCGTCTTCATCGATTACAGTCTCGTTCGTCTCCTTCTTCTCTTATATACCACGAGAGTGAGGGAGATAGAGAGGGAATGTTAAAGGGACGCAGCGATGTGTATATATATATAGAGTCAGTCCGTCGGGGCGGAAATTCGAGCCGTGGTTCTTTAAACTTTTTAGCGCCCTGTGCTCGCCTGCTTTGCTCGCTATACCCCCCGCGGAGAGAGAAAGAGAGAGAGAGAGAGACAGCGAGGTTTTGTGCTTTGCATGTCATTTGAAAGTCAGAAGTACACAACGGAACGAGCTCGCAGTAGGACGCGCGAGCAGAAGCAGCAGTGCCACTACGCAGTGTGGAACAAAGTGAAATTCTAATTAGGCGTGTGCAAGCGCCCGCCTCATGCTATGAAAGGGCGACGACGACGACGACGATGTCTCGGGGCTCAGAAGTCATCGTCGTCGTTGGTGTGTACTGTAGATATATAAGTGTACAACATGCTGGCTATTTTATACGCGCTGTCGAGCGATAAATAACGCTCATCGTATAGATAATTCTTTGTCGTTTTAGAATCGAATGGATTCTTTGCGAAGGGGAGGAAATAATAAGGACTTTGTAAATAAGCTACGGTGTTGTTATGTAACACACGTGCATCGTACAGAGACGAATCACAGCTGAAATATTAGAAGTATATGCCTGCGATTATATATAGAAGAGGCGAAAATCTATTCCCGAACGTCAAAGCTATATATATACATTCAACGAGCGGGCGCGTGTCGCTTACATCTGCATAAAACCTATGCGAGAGTAAAAAAAAGGAGAAAGAGACACACATACAGCTCTTACGTATCTCTGAGATTCGCCGTTCCCCCCAAATCCTACCTGACGAATTCCCAATCTACGCGATAAATATATATACGACATCTCACCCCCTGTATACACCGAGGACGACTGGCGTCGCGCGGGAGCGCGCATAAGCGGAAAATCCAACTTGCTCGCTCGCGTATATATAAGCCATCATCCGTGCGAGAGCGGCCGCGCGCTCGTATAACCGTTTCTCGCTTTCTCGCACGAACGGCCTCCGACTCTCATCCCTTCCTCCCCCCCTTCCCTTTTTGCGCGTACATACACGTATACATTTGTACATGAGTGTGCACGTACGTACGTAGAGTGCTATACTGGTACTGCCTGCTACCGCCACGCCCCGCATAAATGCGCATTTTTATCGGCGATGTATATTTAATTTACGCCCGCAGAGAGAGAGAGAGAAAGCCCGCGTCGCTCGCGCTAAAGGTCGCGCGTTGCAGGGGTGGATGGCTGACTGCAGCAGCAGTAGCAGCAGCGAAACCGCACACACGCGTGTGTACCTCCGGCCCGTGAAAAGGATCCTCCCTCCCCCCTCTTTCTCTATCTCTCTCTCTCTCTTTCACCATATTCTCGGTAACGTAGGCCTCTCTCTCTCTCTCTCTCTCACTCGCGTGCACAGAGAGAGAGCAGTACGTATATGTGTGTATATGTGTGGAGGTAGGAGGTGTTGGGTATACGCGACAGCTGTAAAGCCCTGGGGATATATACGAATCCAGCAGCGGTGCGGTAGAGCTGCCTCTACTGCTGCGCTCAACTCCCGCACGCCCCCCCTCCTCCGCCCCGTTTCCTCCCTCTTCACCCGCGACTCATCCCTTATATCCCCCAGAGCCGGCGACGCGAACGCACGCGCGCGCACACACGCTCTCGATCCCCGCCGAATTCGGGGGAGCTTTGAACGCTCTACGTGTATATATATATATATAGAGAGGGACTGAAGCACACACGCGAACGAGAACGCGAGCGTGCTGATATCCGCCGGCTGACTGCCCATTATATCACCGTGTCGCGCACGCCCGCGCAGCGTTGCTCGCCGCGTTCGCTCGTTCGAACCCGTATATATATATATGTATATATATATATGTACGCGCTCGGACTAATATGCTTTGTACCGCTAAAGCTGTAGCGGCAGGCAGGCAGGCAGGCAGGCACAGCGAGGATATCTCGCTGAAGCGTGCATGTGTGTAGGTGTGTGGACGATGTAGAAGCGACGTGCGTGTAATGGGAGGGAGGGATATAGATAGCGAAGGGGGTGGGGTGCGGCGAGGCGGTATAGCGACGCCTAATATCGGACAAGGTCAGTTTTCAATGTTTAGGCTATTCGGGCTAATTGGAATGACGTCTTGTCGCGTGAGTGTGTGCGAGTGTAGGTGTATGGGTGAGTTATAGAAAGAGATAGCTGGTGTTGGATCTGGGTGAGTGCGGATTGTATGCACGGACTTAGAAGATTAAAAATGTAATAGAGCTTGAACTTGTTTTGGAGTAATTGATTAATTAATCATGGTATATAATAATGCAGTTACGTAATTATAATATAGACTGAGAAAACTGGCTATTTTTGATAGTAGCGGAGGAACAGACTCATTTTTACATAAAAATTATTACAGTATATAGTAAAACTTACTATACTTACTTTATAATTTTTACAATACAAGTGTCAATTTTTACTATATATACTGTAGTCATTTTTATGTGTAAATGAGTCTGTCCCTCCGCTACTATAAAAAATAGTAATTTTTCCTACTCTCCAAAGTTGAATGAATGAAAATAGCTCCAGTATTTCAATTGGTGAAAAGAACAACTTATTTATTAATGCACATTCACTATTTTATTTAGTAGTTTTTGAAAACTGCTAATTTAATTAGCAGTTTTTCTGCTAATTTAATTAGCAGTTTTTCCACTAATTGAAATGGTGAGACAATTTTCACTTATTCAGCTTTAGTGAGTACGTCATTTTTCTCCGTGTATATAATTCTTGTACAACAAACTTACAACAAACACCAAAACCCTCCATTAATAAAATATCATAATTATTAACAACCATATTCACAAAAAACATTATTTTCCAAAAAAAAACCCCTTTCGTCATTTACTTCCTTCACTTCAACTTCACCGAGCAGCAATCTGCACCGTGCTACACATCCAAGAACCCTTTTTGCGCCCTTCTTAAACTCATTCGACCATATCCGCTCACGATTCAAGCCGACACACATCCTCCCCTAAGCACATTTTAAATCGCCTCGAAACCTGCCGCGCCCGTCCCCGCATAAGAATCGTCGCACTTAAACACAATCCGTATACACCCTCCCTCAGTAGATCCCAGCTCACGCCTCATTGCGTTAAAAATATTTACGATTATCCTCGCGCCGGCTACGTAGCAAGCGGGGGGTGGAAGAGGGCGCGAGCCGTTATATAATTATTGCTCTTGACTCGCAGAGAGTCTCTCTCTCGCTCTCTCGCGTTTTATGGCGCATGCCAAACACGCTTGTTTCCCATTTCCGCGCGTACAGCTCGCGGCGCGGCGCTGCACGCTATTCGCTTCGTTGCCCGCCACTAATTCACCCCATTAAATTTAATTTGTTCCTCTCTCGCTCATCGCTCGCTCGCTCGCTCACTCGCTTGCCCTCCCCCGTCGCTATATACCGTATATAGCAGTAGTAATAGTAGTAGTAGTTGTAGTAGTATACAGTATAGCCCTGTCACACGTATATATATATATATATATATATATATACCGAAAGTCGCGGCTTTCGGTTCACGTCCCGGACGCGGGATGATGCGCGCCGCGCCGCGTGCAGTTCTATATACGAGGGATCAACAATTTTTAACCTTGTCTGGGGGTCTCTCTCCCCCCTTTCTCTCTCTCTCTCTCTCGTATTCGCATGGATGAACGGTACATAGCTATATATATATATATGTGTGTACACATATAGAAGAGTGGGACCGGGAGATAGCTCTTTTGGAAATCTGTCCGGTGAGCGGAGCACACACGCGGTATAAAGAGTGAATAATTAAACGCCGCCGCGCTGCTCTGCGCCACAGCTCGCGTTTTATACGCATACACACATACACATGCGAGGGGCTTGAACCTGCTCTACATACACATAGACACACTCGTAAACGTATATGTATATAACGCAGGGGTAGAGAGAGTGAGAAAAAGCGAATAAAAGAGCGATAGGCGAACCATGGGCGGTTGCGTTGCGTTGCATACATATATATATAGGATGGCTCTGCATGCGCACGGGAGGATGTGTCGCGGCGTCGGGCGCGCGCGCTCGGAAGGATAAATTCGATCGATATGGCTCGTAAAGCCCGATAATGTGTCCCCCTTTGCGTCGCGAGGCCGCCGACGTCGACGCTACGGCCGCCCCGTGGCAGGATATCGGTATACAGCACAGACACACACACTGCTACGTATATACCTATATATACACACCTCTGAGCGCGTCCGTGTTTGCGGTGCTAGGTGGAGGCGGAGGAGGAAGCGGGCGAGGGCTGCATATCCTTGAAGTGGGTATATACGCGGTCGCGCGCTGCTGCCGACGCTGCCGCCGCCGGCGGCGATCAATGCTCGAGCCAGCGCATAACGGCCCCTGCCACCCCCGAGAGCCTTCAACACGTGCGCCGCGCCGGGAGGGAAGGAGAGAGAGAGAGAGAAGTCCGCAAAGTGGTTTTCCTTGGAGGAGGAGGAGGTGGCGAGCTTGCGGGCTGCTTACGAGCTTGTAAAGAGACGATAACCATAACCTTCTGTCGCGCAGCCAGCTCTCTCTCTCTCTTTTCGCTTACCCGGTGTGTAGGTATATGTATGTATGTATATAGAGGAAGCTTCGTTGGCTCGGCCTCGACGCGCACTTAATTTCGCCTCTCTTTCTCCCTGACGGCCGGGGCAAAGGAGAAGGGAAAAGAGAGGCTTTCGCGTGATATTCCGCGTGTAACGATACGGCCCTGTGCGTAGCGTAGCTTTCTCGGGTTTGGGTGTAAAGGGGAGTAGGAGTAGCAGCAGGGCTTTCTTTATTGCCAGAGTCAGTTTTGTGCATTTTAATTGCGGCGGCGTTACGCGCGTCGTTCGTTGCGCTCCCGTTCGTTGCCTGTGGATTATTGTGAGCGAATGTGGGAAGGGTAAAATTACTTTTGCGAATTGTTGTTACGGATTAATGATTTGATGCGGGTGGTAGGTATATAGCGATGAGGGTATTTAAGATTGAGTTTGTGCGTATATATACTAATTGCTTGAATGTGGTAGCTTCTCGGTAGTATAAGGATTTGATTGATAATAATTGTTGTAACGACGTAATTTACTTTCCTTAACGTATAATCCTGCATAAATTGTCCACATAATCCTCACTCTTCTCAGCGAGTACTCAACGCAGCTACAAACAAAGTAAAAAGACTCGAAGAAAACTCGGTAAGAACCGAAGCGAAGGATGGATTATCGATTCGAATGATCGCGCGGCGTACAAAACGCTCTCACATATATATATACACAAACGCGGAGCTATGCTCACAGTATATAGGGGTGGGCTCGCGTCATTAGGGACGCCTAGTTCCAGTCTTCTCTCTTCCTCCTCCTCCTCCTTCTTGCTTTTTTTTCCCTATGTGTGTATGCTGTACTATATACACCGACGCCGTCGTCGCCGCCGCCGCTCCTTTGCACAAGCCAAGGCCTCGACCCTTGCGCTAACGCGCTTGCCTTCTCTTTACACGAGCGGACGCAATGAACTGGTCGATTAGCGCGAGGAAGGGGGGCGGCGAGCGAGAGCGAGGGAGCAGCAAACGGCGGGGGACGATTAAAAACTCGAGTGACAGCTTTTCTCGGGGCCGCAGGCGTGACGGTCTGTCTGTCTGGGTGCAAGTGTTTTTTTTTTGATTCGCAGTTGGAAGTGAAGCGCGTGTCCGATCGATCTTTCGTCGAGCGGTGTGTGTGCTGTATTATATATAGGGTTTCGGAGAATAAATGATTTGCGAGGAGAGACAGCATCGGTGCAGGCGTAGTAGGGTGTGGATATGTTATATTGTGTATATATATATATACGTTGTAGCTTTTTTATTGAGGAATTGTCTTTTGTCGTTTGAAAAATTGCTTAGGCTAAAATGGCTAGGGAACGGTTAGAAGTGATGAAAAAAATAAGTGAAGATGTTTCATCAATATAAGAAAAAGCATCTAGGGGAAGGAGACTATCGTCCGCATTGTTTATTCATTAGAAATTACTATATTCTTCCGTCGTCGTTGTATATAGGACAAAGTAAATTAGAGCAGAAAACGTAAGCAAGTGGAGGTACCTGACTTTGTAGATATATAAACATCAAATAAATATAAGATAAGCTACAACACACTTGCTACTACCTATATTTTTCAAAAAAATCCGAACGCAACCCCAGCCGCGCGCTAGCAATATAAGTTCAAGTAACGGGACCTGCCTACAATAAAATTCCACCTACAAAATACCCGTCGCGTAAAATCCCAAAAATACCTTTCCAACTCATACCAAACCTCGATCCTCACACACACACACACACACACTTGGTCGTCAGCGGCTATACTCGTGCTCGCACGCCAAGTAGTTAATTCGATCGACCGGACACGCGCGCGCGCGTTCGCGCAGGCCAAGCGCGCAGCTATCATCCGGACAAAGAACTGGGAAAAGGGCAAATGGAGGCTCGGCTCGGCTCGCTTGCTCTTGCCCTGGAGCGGTAGAACGCGGCAAGCGCGTACACACACACACATACTGTCGCGTTATCCGCGAATTAACGCGCCCTCCGGCTACGTACGTTCAGGTATGCGCACGCTTGCGTTGCAGCCCGTGGTACAGTATATGTTGTATATATATATATATACGTACCGCTATGCTCTTTTCCATATTTCGACCATCGCTTGCAGTATAACGCTCACTTTTTTTCAACGTTTCGAGGTTTGCCGTATATATAAATGTGTGTATATATACGCGTACGTTTGCAGTATACGGCAAACGGTATGAAAGGGTATATATACAGAGGGCGAAATTTTTCATTAATCACTCGCTAATGAACTACCGGCATCGTCGTCGTACTCGGCGGAAATTCGCGTTGCCGGATATATATATAAAGCGAAGGGTAAAAACTGAGCGAGTACCTCTCTTAGTCTATATACATGTGATGTATATATATATATAGAAGGGAAGCGCATCGTCGCGCGAGATTCTTTGACGCGGTAGTATGCGATGTTATCGCCCGCGTATATAGAGAGCGAGTATTTAAACGCATGGAGAGCAGAAGCACACGTACTATATACGCGTGTAGCTTTGATCAGGCTAAAACGTTGCCTCGTGCGAGCTGCTGTGCTTTTATTACTCTTTGTTATTAATAGCGTGAGTGCCTGGGATTAACGTTATATATTTCCGCGGCTCGCTACGAGGCCAGTTATATTATACGCACGAGAGAGAGAGAGAAAGGCAGGATCGTCGTGTGTTCCTTGTAATCGAATAATTATATTTCGGCGCGAGTATGAGCAAGCGCGTGCGAGCGATTTAAAACAGTGTGAGGGTGTGAGAGAGTTGTACGTTATGCGAAGCGAACTGATGGCGTTACACACTTTGTTATTGCCGCGTCAAGTGTCGCCACGCGCATATTAGATTGAGTCATTTATTAGTCCTCTGTGTGTATGTGTCGCTCGCTCGCGCGTTTCATTGCGTTTCATTAAGGGGCTGCCAAAGTGCGGCGTATACAGGGGAGGTGATTATAATTTTCTCTATTCGTACGCGCTTTTCGTTTTCGCAGGGTCTCCGTAAATGAAAATTGCGTTATACCAAGCGCATATGTAATTTTGAAAATGTAAAACCAAAATATAACAGATATATATATTATTACAAAGGTATCGTACACCCGTCAATAACTCTCCATAATTTCGCGTATCCACTCCGAGACCCTCGCACTTTTGACGAGCGTTCAATAGTTAGTAGAAATTTGAACTGTCCGATTTCACGTCTCATAAGATCATGGAATTCATTATACCTGGTGTTTTCAGGTCCATTACTGGATCCACTTCTTTTAAAGCTAAAATTAGGACACATGTATTTAACTTTTATTAATCTCTGCGCTTTTAATGTAAAATTGTTAAATCGTTGCGTTCACATCGAATTTACGTATATATGTACACACGTCTGTATAACCGTCTTATAATTTACATGTACTTTATTTTGTATCATAGCGTTTTCTACCCGTATATTCATTATAAATAAATAAATAAACAACCGAAATTATTCATAACATATATACCAAATTACACTCCCACCTATATACACATACATATAAAACAATAAAAATTATCCTTCCTAATACAGCCGCAATATTCCCCGCCTTTTCGCAAAACATTTCTCAAAAATTCAACCGCGCCGCCGTCACCATGCACACACACACACACGCCCACGCCCTGTGCTCTCACCCCCCTAGCCTCACGTTTTACGCTCTCCCTTTCCTCTCCTCTTCTTTTACACAGATGGCCAAGCCCCGTCGTGGCGCTATAGTGGCCTCGTACGCCAGCCAGCGGGAGATAAAAAAAAGATAACGCGCGTATACGGACCCTAGACGCGGGTGTACGAAGGCAGAATACATATATATATATCTATATATACACGAGGCTACTATCGTAGAGCGACGTGCGTGCGTACGCGTGATGTGCCAGCAGCAGCAGCACATACAGCCGCGTGTGCCGAAAGTCGCGCTCCGCACAGTAGCAGCTGCGGTATCGCGCATGTACATATACGAGAGGGAATTTTCCCGCTGTGAAGCGCACGGGCCGTCTGCGGATTTACGAACAAACGGCTCGTAGTCGGTGCATTAACGAGCTCGCTCTCTCGCTCTGCTCTCGCGTGCGGCGCGTGTAATAATTATTACCGGTGCGTGCACGCGCTTGCTAGCTTCCCTCTCTCTCTCTCTCTCTACCTCCTCTTCGTCTCTCTTTCGCCACCTGCACCGCTGTACATATGTGTGTGTGTGTGTGTGTGTGTATACGCGAACGCGCAATCAGTTGCAGTCGCCTGTTGCCCATGACTAACGATCGCTCGCTCGCTTGCTCTCTCTCTCTTTCGCGTCGATCGATTATTACACGAGTACACGCGCGTGCCAGCAATTTTTTTGCTCTCCCTCCTACCACTGTGTTTTTACGCGCTTTGTGCCCTTCCTCTCCTCCTTCTTTGGTTTTTTGCGATTTTCCGAGAGTCTACACAGACTACGCATATATGTATATATATATATAATACACCTGTATACGATCGCGTGTATATCTGTGTAGCTCTCGAGACGCGCGAATTCCAAATCACTGATTGCTCAATTTTAATGAGGCGCTCACGCGCCAACGTGCGCCTGGGCGTACACGCAAGCCCTTTTCCCGCAGCCCTTTGTTTCGAGCGAGTGCCAACGTCAATTTTCGATACTCTCGGGGTTGGTAGTTGGGTGCGTGTTGGGCGGGGGAGGGGAGATTGGTTGGTTGCAGTGCGCGCAGCGATTGTAAATTTACGGCGTGGCGGAACAGTCGGAGCGCGTAGAGGTGGATAAAAATGCGGAGCGATGTGCAAAGAGTGAATGATTCGGAAGGGCGAATTAATCGGGATTGTTGAACGGGCGCGGTGTGGTGTGGGTGTGGCTTATATATGGGGAATGTAATGAGTAATGAATTGCCCCTGTAATGATCAATTCTGCCGATGCATTGTCGGCAGTTCGGTAAAGGCACTTCACGTTACATTGCCCACTGCTTGTACAAGTACGCAGTTATGTAAACCTGCGTAATTAGATGATAATTGCATAGTTCATTTTTTATCTTTGCAATAATAATAATAATAATAATAGTAATAATAAATATTACTAGTATTAAGGGCGTTACGTATATATATGGACTAGAAGACAAAGTATCATTACCTTTAAAATTTATCTGCAGCATATACACCATTACAAATGAAAATGGGCGTAAAAACGCTTCGAGACCACATCGGCTACACGCGTTGTGTCTTCGGAAACAGAAAAAAAAAATAAAAATTTGTCATCTCGAAAGAGAATAGCTTCGTATCGAAAAAGGTCCCAAGACAATAATATACACCGCGCGCCTATTCTCTTTATACCTCATGTACGTGTGTGACTTCCGAAAAACGTAATCACTACCAAGGGGCCGAGAGAGAGAGAGAGAGAGAGAGAGAGAGAGAAGAAAAAAGTAACATCTATAGCGCGTCCTCCACACTGTACAAGTATCGATAGGACAGTCTGCGTTGCAGGCATCGAAAGAGGGATAGAGAAAAAAGCAATTCGAATGGCCGTTCGAGGGGAAAATCCTACCCTCCGTGCCTATAGCCATAAGGTCCCGACGTTCCTTCCATATATATACATATATACACACCACAGTAGCAACACAGCTACTGCCACACTGCTCACGGGCCGGTTATTAATAAGTTAACAGGATTTCCTCGGCTCGGAAAATACGCGCTCACGCGCGCGCCTATGCTGCCTGCCGCTGCTCGCTCTCAAGGGGCGAGATCTCTCGCGCGAACGAACGAACGAACGCTCCCTTTGGATTTCGTCGACTACTATACGCCCGTTGGCCTCGTCGTCGTCGTCGTCGGCAGCGAAGAAGCGCTCGTTTCTCGCCCCCTAGTGTACCCCTATATATATATATATCTCTGTCCTATACTCCCTCTCCCTCACATTCAGGAGCTATAAGGGAATCCTGCGGCGTGCGCTTGATCTCACTTTCTCTCCCTCCGGCCTGTCGCTTTCTCTCTCTCTCTCTCGCTTCTTCGATTCGACCTTACGGTAGCTTCATATTCCCCGCGTCTAAAGCCGAGGGAGAGATATCTCCCACCCCTTACGCGGCCCGTCGTTCGCAGCAAGTCACTATATATACGCGGGGGTCGCGAGCGAAGCTCTTATACGCGCGCTTTCACGTCCGGCCAATCCAATCCCCGGAATAAAAGCCCAAGCCAAAATTATCGGCCGGGGATATCGAGATACCGGAAAGCAGGACGACATCGACGACTACTACTACTACTACTATCCTTCGCCCTCTTTCTCTCCTCGCCTTACGAACGCGCGCGTGTCTCTCTCTCTCACTCGGTCTCTAGTGCGCCGTGAGCGCGAATCGATCGGAGGCCCGTACATGACTGCGCGCCTGTGGTGCTCGCGGCGCACCGGTTAACGTTCCCGTTATGTATATTGCCGCGCCACGCGGCGGAATTATTTAAGCCCGAGCGAATAAGCGAACAGAGGCGCGCGCGCGACCAATTATCGGTCGTATATATATGTGTGTATATATATAGCAGCTGTGGCGCGGTACCGCGGCCCGTGGGATATTAATGAGGAGGAAAAAAAAATGGATTAATCGGAGGAAATGCGGGGTGAGATTGATTCTCGGATGCGGTAATTTTTTCGGTTTTACCGCCGCGGTCCTGATTGGCATTCGGCGCGAGCAATGAAAAATTGAGTATATTTTCGACATGTGCGCTGTGTGCGTGTATATAGCTTTTGATTGCTAATTGTATATATAAAATAAAAACCACTTGGTAATGGTTTTTCCTTGTTTATAAAATGATTCATTTCATAAATTGTTTAAACAACATACAGTCTCTCACGTTACTTTCCACTTCCCCGAATAAACTATTCTCTTTAATATTCCCCCGAAATTTTAATTTCCACAGCCATTACCTCGATCCGCAGATCATTAGCTTAATGAACCTAATTAATCGAAAAAGTTCACCTCTCTCTCTCTCCGCTCACGTTTATTCTCCCAGAGCACCTCCTAACGAAAGAACCTAACGAAACGACAAAGCAACCTGTCTCCTCTTCTGCCCTCGGGACCATACGTCTACGCATACATAAGCTTGCAACACATATACACGCGACGAGACGAGTATAGAGCAAAGCACCACCGGGCGTACGCGTATTATCATCGGGAATCATCTCTTTGTCGCACGCGCGAAACAAGCCTGGGTAAGAGTCCCGTGCGGTAAACAAGTGTGCGAAAAGACCACGGGCGCATGCGATGCACGCGTCGAGGGAACCTTTCGCCGCGACGACGTCGGCGTGCGAGCATGCACACACGCCAGAAAGAGCGAGGAAGAATGAAAAAAAAAAAGAGAGTGAAGGCAGAGAGAAGGAGATGAAGAGAGAAAGAAAGAAAAAAACGCGCGCCAAGCCGGAGAGCATCACACACAGAGGCGACGACGGCGGCGGCTGGAGAAAGAGAAGAAGAAGAAGAAGAAAGAAAAAAAGAGTCCCCACGTATACATATATATATATCTATATACATACGGCCTCTCGGGTACAGTATATAGGGCTGCGGTAGGGACATCGACCGTAGGAAAGAGTAAAAGAGCGAGGAAAAGAGCGAGCAAAAGGAAAAGCGAAGCGTGCGCGAGAGCGAGCGAGTGAGGGGCATTTACCGGAATAGCGCAGAGAGGAAAGGAGAGCCTCTACTCTTCTGCCCTGGCTGCTGCTTGCCTCTGCTCTCGGGATATCACGCGCTTATATGTGTGTACGTGTGCACGAGGCGGAGGCCCGAAGACGGGCGGTAGAGTAGCAGCTTCCCGTCTCCAACGCGATGTTGCACAGTGTGTGAGCCCGCGCCTGCCTGCCTGCCTGCCTGCCCGGCTAAAACTTGCTCTCGCTTTCCAGTAAAAGTGCCCGAGCTCTCGCTCGCTCGCGCAACAAGGAGAGGATAGAGTTTCTGGATGAGCGCCAGCAGCTCTCGGCTCTCTCTCTCTGCGCGAAGCCGAGCTAAAACTTCCCGCCCGAGTGTACGTATATGTATGTGTATGTGTGTGTGGGTATAGGTGGGTAGGTAGGTGTAGGGGAAGCAGCCGAGAGACGGAGAAACGCGAGGAAAAATGAGGAAAAGATTAGGATGCTCTTGCCGGGTTGGAAAAGAGAGAGAGAGAGATATGCGAATGTGTATGTATATGTGTGTTCCCTTATATATGTGTACGTGTGTGTGGCTTGGTATATGTATGCGAGCGGTGTGATCAATGAGACAGCGATCGCGCCAGCTTTGTATGGGGCTATTGTAGTACAAGTTTTTGACTTGGAGGGGAAACGAGAGAGGGAGTGATAAACGGGCGCGAGCGTCGTGCTGTTTAGAAATTCTAAATTATTGAAATGCGTGTCGTTTTTATTGCCTTACGGGGTGGTATAGCCTTTTTATAATTAATGGTTTCGTGAATGGAATTATAATTTAACGTGTACGTTGGATGGGTAATAATTTTTTTTTCTTTTTTAGCTTTAGGGTACTTCTGGTGTGCTGTGATGAAAAAGTAATCATATGTATTAAAAAATTTTTGTCAACTTTTATATTGTTTTATTTTGTTACAGATTGGATGTACGAAGGAATATGAGAAATTGTCATGAATTACAGTTGTTGATAGAGACCACATACTTGCTCTTAAGGGACATGTGCCATCTGCATTAGAAAAACTAATTAGAAGCGTCGTGCGTGCGGGTCAGTCAGTCGGCTTACGCCTAGCGAGCTAAGCGGTCGCATGCCCAAATGTAATATTCATTATATTTTAAGTATTTGATAATAAAATATACATTAATAGATCACACCATTTTTTCTCATTAAGACTTAATAATAAATAACAGAAATAATGAGAAGAGACAAATATAATTCTAATATGATGATTATAAGAATTAAAGCCACGCAGTGGCAGGTATAGCTGATTGGCATATAAAAATGTTGAAATTGAGAGTCGTTGAAGTTCATCCGAGATCGTTTTTTAAATTCGAATAATTAAAATTAAAATTCACTTCAAATAAGTGGATATTCACTTTTTGCAAAAAAAAACCGTGTCTTTCCTATATCTACTCATTCAACATCACTTGATTTGGCTAACTTATACTTTATTCATCATTTTTTCTAGATTAAAAAAGATTCGAACTTTTCATAACACAACACCGATCGAAAAAGGTTGGGAAAAAATCCCATGTTTTCTAGTAATTTGGCGATTTCAACGAAAAATACTAATTTTTCCCATAGAAACATTGTAATTTTTACCGTTTTTATAGTCATTTTCACCATGTCTCAAAGGAAAAATTTATATTTTTCATTAATACGGTCAAATTCCCAGAAACCATGGTAACTGTTCCCTACATTTTTCTAACAATATACTAAAAAAATTCATACAAAAAAATTAATTTCCCAACCATCCTATACATCACCAATCATTCACCCGAACCCAATAACACCGTCGCCGCGTCAACCACCTTCGCGCTCTAATAGCCCATATCAACGAACCACCCTCTTCCCTCAATTCTCTTCTATCTCACTTCGTCCACCGGAGACATTACGCAAACAAATCGAAGCATCGCCGCCGCACAGCATTCGCGCACACCTACTATATACTCTCTCTCTCTCCCTCTCAATAGCGATCTCTCACGGCTACTTCGGAGAGCAGAGGTCAGTCCTAGGGGGTGTCGAAGCACTCCACAGCAGCCGAGCGTGCGGCTACAGATTCGAACGGTCCGAATTAAGCTTTGTTTGGCAAAGCCACAGCAGCAGCAGCAGCCGCGCGCGAGCTGGCTGCTAAGCGAGGTCTCTCTCTCTCTCTCTCGCTCTTCCGAATAGTAGTATAGCTGTAGTAGTACTACTACTGCAGAGAGAGAAGCAGAGAGAGAGTCGCAGCACAACGTCAGGTTGGTTCGGCCCGTTCATTCCTTAATCATGACTGCTACTGCAGCGAGCGAGAGCGCGTGAATCGAGCTTGCATTGCTCTCACTGCAGCGGCGAGACCGAACAGTACACGAGCTACTCTGCTCTGCGCAGCTTTTGTGTCTGTCTATGTGCATAGGTATATATCTCTATACGTGTGTATAGAAGCGAGAGCAAGAGAGAGAGAGAGAGCACGTAGGTACTCCTCGGTGTCGAGCTTGAATTGTGTAATGGTTTTACGGCGTCAAAGCCATCGTACAGGACAGAGAGAGAGAGCGAAAGACAGGGAGAATTCCCCGGCGTAGTCGCCTGCGCGCGTACCTACTCGCGTTATAACGTCGAACTGCTCGAGCCATTACACTCTTGATTTCGTTATGGGACGGTGGCGTCGTCGTCCCTCTCTCTCTCTCTCTTCTTTCTTCTCTTCGTTGCTGCTACTGCGCGTCAGTTTTGTTCTCTTTTTCATATATAGTCGAGATACTCCCGACTACCACGGCGACTCTCGCTCGCTCGCTCGCTTCTTTGTCACGGACAAAGCTTGGAATATTGCATTAGCGATTGGCGCGTACGAGCTAGCGCTTTTCCTTCGTCCGCGTATATAGTAGCTCTTTTTTGAATGAAGTAGTGTCTGCGCATGTGATGTCCATGGGTATAGTACGAGAGATGCACGTGTGGGCGCGTGTAGAGCCGCACTTACCGAGTGTAAATAATGCGCGAGGGAAAAGGGAGAGGAGAGAGAGAGAGAGAAGGGAGGTACAGACGTATGGCAAACAATTTCGCTGCGGTCGAGAGTTATTGTCTTTGCTATACTATGAACGGATGTGTCCTCTGTACTCGCACGGACGTTAAAAGGGAAATGTGAAAAGGGAGAAACGTTTAAAAGTAATATGTACGTTGGATGCGCGACCGAATGAATATTGCATATATACATATATGTACATGGTGCGAATGTACGCGAGGATAGATTGAATTTATAATTGACTTCGAGCCATTAAAATCGAAATACATATGTATATGACATAATGTCACGAGTGTTTAACGCTATATATATTGAAAATTAACCATTAAAGCGATTTTCCTATATAAAAACATTTTTCCACCCTTGGAAAAACATTTGCCCAAGGGTAATCCTCGCCGCGCTGAAATTTCCTAACGCGTAAACCAATGCTCCCAAGAATTACAGACTATCAATGCGTAACAAACTTGACGATATCGCCCGCACCGCATCTATATAACCGCGCCTATCCGTCCCCGCAATCAACTTCCCCAGGCCGGGCCGTTAAAAACTTTTCGCTTTCTCTCTTTCTCTCGCTCACCCTACTTCAATCGTCACCCGATCCGCGCAGTCCAGCACACTTCCACCCCTAAAGAAAAAGCGCCACGCCAGCCAAATCCCATGCGGATATAATGTAAATAATCCAAAGGGCAAAGCAGTAGCAGCAGCAGCATCCCTCCAATTACAAGCCGGCGGCTACGACGAACGAAGAAGACGTTTCCGAAAACGCTTCACGCGGCTTCGCTCTATATATATATATATAAACGCTAGCCCGGCAGGAAATGGAGCTCGCCGAGGGGAAAAATCAATTGAAGCACTAAGCAGAGAAACCGTCGCCTGCCTTATATACGCGCAGCGTGCACACCTATATAGCTATATATATATATATATATATATATATATAGGAAAAGGGGTTGCGCGCGAGTGAGTCCTTATCGAACGGTGCGGGGGGACGACGACGACTGCTGCTGCTGCTGCTCGCCCCAATCTCGGATTCCTCGATTGACTATAGGTTCGGGTGGCGGGCGACCCTATATATATATATATACCTCTTGAAAAGTGAACGAAGGAGAGAGAGAGAGAAAGAAGGAAGGAAAGAAACCCTTGCGCGTGATCGCGCCCTCTTTTCTGTTCGAGAAATAGGCGGGAGTAAGGGGTAACCGAGAAGTTTCATTTCGCCTATTCGTCGCGCGGGCCGATCATCAGCAAACTACCGTGCCGTCGACGCTCACGCATACACCCACACATATATACTATAGCAGCAGACGACGGCGTTGGCTCCCAACAACTTGGTCAACAACCTTCTTATTGGCGCGAGCGCCGCCGCTTCTTTTTTCCCCCGGCTGCCACACCGTCGTCGTCGCCTTCTTACGCCTTCTTCTTCTTCTTCTTCTTCTTTTCCACCCTCCAGACAAATTTTCGATATTCAACTTTTTTCACCGTCGCCCTCTGCTATCCAGCGGCAGCCAGGCTGACTGCTCGCGGGCTTTAGTCGCACGGGGAAGCGAGAATATTTTAAAGTCTACTCGATCGCGAAGGGGAGAATAAATTTTAATGCACGATGCGACGAAGAGGAGGGAAAGAGTGAACTTGACTTTGTTCGCGGCTGCAAAGTGCATCAGCTTCTTCTCTCGATATTCCAATGAAGAATTAGCCCGTGATTTATATTACACTACTTGTCGACACGCTAATTAACCATGACGCGATCGTGTCGATGCTATGGTTTATATATACTTCCAATTAAGACGTCTCGCAAAGTCACTCACTCTACGTTTCTCCGTCTTAATATAATAAACAAGCGCGCGTCAAGGCAATTAACCACGAGTAAATTTCAAATTCAAATCAATCCTTTAAAATCTGATAATTCCCTCGTCGATTTAAAGCGAGCTATATATATGTAATACAGGGGACGGCGGGTGTGCTAATTCGAAGCTACTTTTCCGCTCGGGCTGTGAGACCCGGGGGTTATATACACGAGGGGAAGAGAAAGAGAGAGAGAGAGAAAGAGAAAATCGATGACGACCGCCCGAGAGTTTAAGTATAATTCAAAGCCAAGGGTCAACGGTTCCATTATACACGCCAACCAGCAAACGAGCTCGCGCGTAAAACAATACGCGCGAAAGATCCATATTGAAGCTTTCCCTCTCTCTCTCTTTCTCTCTTTCTCTTTCTCTCCCCGAAATAAACGACTGTCCCGAACGGCAAGCGCGCCCGTCAACGTCCACGCTAAACAAGTTCGGCTTCTCTCGTTCGTCGCGCGTTCCCCCCTCCTGTCGAGTATGTGTACGTGCACACGTCGACTATTTCCTCCCTATCGCTTTCTTCCTTCCTCCGCGCTTCTGTTCCTTTGAACTCTCCTCTTCCCGGCCGTCATCCGGCACACACACACACACACACATACGTACGAGTAATACAAAAAAGCCGTCGAAACACACGCGCTTGCACGACGTATAATGTGCGCTGAGAGAGAGAGAGGAACGAAATGCAAAAGCATTGTGTATATATATGTATATACCTTATGCGTTCCCTGGTCCATGTATGTGTATCCCTATATACGTATATAATGACATACATATGTACGCGTACGTACATTTGCGCACACGTATACCTATACATACAGCAAGTGCGAGGCGAGGGAGTACGTGTCCCGGACGGCAGCGGTGGCGACGAAACGCGAAAGAGATTTTCCGGCGGGCGCGGAATATGATTTCAGTTTTACGCGCCCCGGGCGTTCCGCTTTTCATGCACACTCCCTCTCTCCCTTCTCTCTTCCTCTCACGTACATACACATACACGTATATATACATATACAGAGACATACGCTGGGTGCGATGAGAGTTGATACGCGGGCGGGCGGCAACGCTGACAGAGACGTGTACACACGGGCGCGCGGAAAGGAACAACAAGTGGTGGTCCGTACAGTACAGCAGCGATGTGTCCTCTCTCTCTCTCACTCGCTCGACATCTTGTCGTTTAAAGCTCGGCTACCGACGCGCGCGTGAACGCTATATATATATACGTGTTTTTAGCACTGTCGCTGCCTGTTGCCCGTGCGCGTGCAGGAGCCGCTGACCCGCGGAGCGGTGAATGGCGCCGCAGGGGCTTTCTCTCAAGATACAATGGCTCTCGTATATATATATACACGAGCAAGTGAGAGAGAGAGAGAGAGAGAGTACGCCGCCCTCGGCCGAGCAATTGTCGTCTGTCGATGTGTCCGATGTAGAGAAGGAGGACGAGACGGAAGAGATATGCCGTAGCGATCGCTCGGGAGAGATCAAAACCGGCGGCAAGTGAGAGAGAGGAGGTGAAGTGTAGTGCGATGGGAGATATTATAATACAGAGAGAGAGAATGTGAAGCCGAGTGGCAGCGACTGTCGGTGAAATATGTTATATATATGTATTGATATGCGAGAATATATATTTCTGATTTGTGCATTATGTATATAATGATGCGTTGTTGTGCATTAATGATTGACGTTACGTTCATTTCGCATCTGTATAGAGTGTTTTCGGGTTAAAATACGCTTAAAACGTTATATAGATTCGCATATATATATATATATACCTTTTTCAACCAAAACTCCGACCATTTCACAACTGTAGGTATATATAAACTAAAGGAAAAGTACAACAAAAAAATTGTTACCAAAGTACCGAGCGCATATAAACTATATATCGACGCGATATCCATGCCCACGTGCTATCATCGTTTTCTACCCCATCCGGTCGTAGCTCCCGCTTTCTATACTTTTCTGAATTTTTCTACGAATATGGAAACACATACACACACACATAGACAGACAGAAAACTGTCGGGTCGATGTTGGGGGGTACAGAACACGGACGAGGCTCGTGCGGATAAAGAAAAAAAAATTGGCTCGACTCATTGGGCATTTGTGCTCTTTCTCTCTCTCTCTCTCTCTCGTTCCCGTATCTATATACCTTCCCCTCTATTCGAACTGCCGCCGCCCGTCGCGAAAGCTCGGCTCTCGCAGCACAGTATATCCGAAGGGGGAGCCAAACGCGCGGGCGCGACGGCTTTTTCATTCTTTCCGTCGTACCTTATATATATATATATATATACCTATACACATCGCTCGCGCGCCTCGTTTATCGAGGAGCTATTAATCCGGGAAGCAGAATTCATCGATCCGCGGCTGAGTGAGAGAGAAAGAGAGAGAGAGAAAGTGGAGGGGTCAGCTATACGGCGCAAAGAGCGAGCGAGCGAGCGAGCTTAACATCCCTCTCGCGTGAAAACGCTCCGGCGTTCGCGCGAGCGAGCGAACGAACGGTGTCGGAGGGAGAGAAAGTCGGAGAGTGGCGCGACGCATCGATCCCTCTTTTCATTCGTGGCACGCGTACGCATATATATATATATACATATACATACTACTTCTCAGTCCCGCACTCTCGCGTGAGCGAGCTCCGTCTTTTTAATTTCGCGCGTCTTTGCGCAGCTGTGCACGCGCACGTTCCCGCACGTGAGACTTATATGTATGTAGATTCGCCGCGGTTCGCGCTTATAGAGATGTATATATATATATATATAGTATAGGAGGTCGCCGCCGCCGCCACAGCTTGCGACGGATATGTGCGTGGATGGCGGTGGAGCCGCGGGGTAGCCACGAGTGACACACACACACATACATATATAGAGGAGAGTAGGGGGTGAGAGTGAGAGAGAGAGAGGCGCTAATGAAGATGTAATTACGGTTATACGCGATAGCGCGCGCGCGCGCATGTGTGGGGGTGCGAGGCACGCGCTTATTGGCTGCATTATTGGTCGCCGCATGCGTGCAGTCCGCGGTGTGGTTATATATACACATACATGGAGGTACAGCCACATGTATAGGATAAATCGCGATCCAGGACACGTTAGTATACGCCTTTAGGGTCATGAAGAAGCAGAAGAAGAAGAAGAAAGATATGGTATACAGGTGCAACTGTACCAGTATATATACTACTACTAGCATAAGTGAGAGAGAGAGAGAGAGACTATAACGATTTCAAGCACGACTCGAAGCACTTAATGATTCAAGGCTAACTCTCTCAAAGAGCTTCGCAAATTTGCCCAGCTAGTCAACTTGAAAGGCGCAAACAGGCTGCGCTCTGCCCAAGAGAGAGAGAGAGTAGACGCGCGACGCGGCGTCTCTCTATACCATATGTATATACCATAGGGGAGAGATCGTGCATATATATATATATATAGAGGAGAGCAAGTATAAGACGGAGCACGGAGCAACTCACTGCCACACGAGCGGACAGTCTGTCACGAACTTATATGCGCATACGTGTGTGTGTAATACCTGTAATACACACGCAACGACTCGATTTAACCGTATACCCATACGCCTGTATATATACCCACACATACACACCCGCACTGTGTATCCCTTTTCCACGCAGCCTGTATATACATATAGGTGTACAGGCACAGGTAACACACCAGCAGCCTTATATTAATTAGAACGGTTAAGGCCAGGCCGTAGCGAGTGCGGACACACTGCTGTACGTACATATTTGCGCGCGTACGCGAGCGGGCGGATCGGCCCGGCGCTCCTGCTGCTGCTGCTGCTTTGCGTGATTCAACTCCCCTAACGGGATTATGGGCTTTTGGCGCGAGCCGAGCGAGTACGGCAATCCCATCGCGACCCTCGTCGTCGTCCCTATACCGCTACTGCTCCTGCTTCTATATATATATATATATATGCGTTCGCTTTGGCATAGTAGTAGGTCTCTCTAACCCAAACAAAGTGCGCGCGTGCAATGTGTGTGCAGCAGGCAAGGGTTACACTTGCACGCGTAGATTCGAGCCTTTTGTACGAGACCTCGATGCTCGCGTGCAGTGCACGTATATGTATATATACGGGTAAAAGTTGGAGGACACAAGCGCCGCGTGGTATAGGGACGATTAGGGAAGCGGCTTGTGCGTGCGTGATCGTGTATATGTGGGTGCGGGAAAAGGGGAGGAAGGGGAGAGATTGGCGAAGGTATTGAGCGATCGCTAAGCTGCTTATAATGATATTTGTCGCGGTAATGGGCCGACTGAGCGGTCAGGGGAATGCTGCTGTGCATGAACACATATATACACACACACGTATAGATATATATATATATATATAGGAGAGAGAGCTTGAGATTCCAATTTCGGACGGCGCTTGACGTACTGCCGTCTGTTACTACTTAACGCTTGTCAGCTGTTATATGGCCAGTTGAGCGTTGAAGGGAACTGTACAGATTGAGGATTAGTGCGGTGATAATTTTTCTCTTTAAAGACTGAAATTGCGTTAACGAACGCGTTGTATTGCCTGATTATTAATAAAAATTTTTATCAATTACGTTTAATAAAAAAAGAAAATTAGAGTAAATCCATTATTATTATAAAACTATATGAATAATATTAATTTGGTTTAATAAACGTTAGAGAACCGTACTTCTACCGCGTATGCCGTTGCTACCCCGCGTGTAACAGCCCGCACCGATATAGTGCAAAGGCGTCGAGAAATAATCTCCCTAACTACGCATCATTTGCATACTCCCCGCGTATATACCCTCCATACGTAGAGCAATTCCAACTCACAGCCTCGCACACATACGTATACGTACATACATATATACACGTGCGGCACCGAATCCTGGAAAAAATTCAAAAGATCCGGCGAATAATTCGCGCACATTACACACGTCCGACCAAAAACTCGTTCCCTAGCTCTCACTTGCGCGCCATGCACGATCTACACGAGAATAAGAAAAAAACGAGAGAGAAAGTACGCGCTGTTCACCCCTCCGGGGTGCACACACACACTTACAGGGTAGTAACCGGAGTCGAGCGAAGCGTATATACATATATACACACACATGCCCATACGACGGGACGAGGATGCTGTGCTCGGGTCCACGTATCTCTCTCTCTCTCTCTCTCTCTCTTTCTCCGGTCGGCCCGGGGCGAGTAGCACTGCGCGCGCTGCTCAGGCACAGAAATCACGATCTCTCTCTGGCTTTCCCGCGCAGCAGTAGCAGAAGGTCAGCAACGTATTTTCGCACACATATAGAGAGGGAGAGGACCGTTGAGGGAGGGAGAGAGACCCTTTGCTCGCTCAATTTAACAGCGCGCGAGCGATGTCGCGTCGCGCGAGAGCTCGCTTTCGTGTTCGACGATGTAGCCAGTAGCTTTCCAAGTTGTGTAGTGTGTGTATATATATATCGATGGTCTTTCGATTAAGCTGATAACGCGACGGAACATATATATATATATATAGTTGTATAGTAGTGGTAGGAGTAGTGTAGGAGTAGTTGTTGTAGTATAGCTTCGGGACGGTTGGCGAAAAGGATCGAGTTTGCGAAACCGTATATATATAGTTGCTGTTTGATAGCGGTACGAAGGTCGGCTAAGTTTTAACAAAACGGTATATAACGGTATGGGATTGTTTAAAAATTTATCAATTTATGGATTTGATCGAGTTTATAAATATAGTTAAATACTGAGAGAGATTGCTTTCGAGTAAAACAGGGACAATACATGATTCAGGTCTTTGAGTTCAAAATTAGATTTCGGACTGTCAATTCAAGTAGAAGAAGCTGTGAGAATGTAATGATTGCGGTCCTACAAGTATTTATAGTAAGGGTTTCATTTTCTAATGAATCATTGTTGTAAAAGCAAAATTTATTATTTTACACAGAATCTGTTAAAATATTCCTCATTTTTTGTGGTACTTTCCTTTTCATGATCTTTTGTTTTACAAATTGCTGTATATTTACACATTTGTTTCAAAAATTAGTGTAAAAGGGATAAGTGGAATATTCATATCTGGATGGGCCAAAGAGACTTTTTTAACTACCGGGTCGACTTTCATTTCCATGAATAGAGCAGTTTCAACAAGTTTTAAATTACAATTACTTTTCGTTTCAATTAAAGATATTCTTGTTTAAGATTGATCCAGAAGTTTACATTTACGGTAAAGTTTAAAGTTTCTAAGCTGCATAGGGCGCTTTGGAGATCATAGAAGATTATATAATTGTGATTAGGATTTTGAATTGCATCTAGCATAAGATTGAGCGCAGCACATTCGACAGTAAAAATAGAGGGTTCTTTGGGTAGGCTGAAGTTGACAGTGATGTTTAGGTCTGGTCCTAGGCTTCCATTACCCCCTATTAGCTTCTTTCTACTGGCGCTTTGTCGTGCTCTGATGGAAGACTAGTATAACAAAATTTTTCTGTATCAGAAATATTCCACGAATTGGTTCTAAGTAAGTGAATTTTAAGGGAATTGTTCAGATAAAGAATTTATGAACTAAGTGGATTAAAAAAAAATGTTCGTATAAATAATTTATGAACTTACTAATTTATGAATTTATTCTGCACTATTACATATTCATTTTAGCAGAAACTTTGTTATCAGACATTTTAAAATTAAGATTTGATTTCTCAAATCTGTAGGAATATCTATATAAGTCACAAAATCTAGATTATGTAGAAAGAGATCAGAATTCTCGAAAGAATTGTGCAGTCGATCGCCGTTTAAATCATTGTACGTACAGTTCAATATATGATACGCCGGAAAATCACCTAATAATTTGCAATACTTATACAACTTTTATGTGAAATTAAACCTCTTTTCATTTCTGATTATATCTGTTTTAGTTCTAGAGTAAATCAAGATAAAACTAAAAAAGAACCTTTACGATTTTTGACAAAGTAGGATTGATATTATATTTGTGAGGCGTTAGATTCTATTAATAGAGCTTTTAAGAGAGGGACCAAAAACTATTGATATTTCTGAGGTATTTAGTTGAGTCTCACTGTAGACCACTAATCTGTCGTAATTGGGTATTAATTTCGGATATATCGATAGAGCTAAATGTTCTACTCTTTTTGATTGTTCCATTTTACTGATATTCAGAAAAGGTAAAGAAGTTAAACATAAAAATTTGGAATCGCTGTTAAAGTAGGTAATACAAATTCTTCAAAACTTAGTTGTAAGTTTAAATTCTCGTTTTTAAGGTGCATGTGAGAGTGATTTGAAATTGTGAAACTCGAATGTTTAACATTAGCAACGATTGCGAACTAATATTATTTTCACTTAAATTTTGGATATCAGTCAAGTCCGATTTTTTTCCCGAACCTCGCGAATGTTAACATACCCTCGAGCTTCTCTGAATCTGTGTCACGGTTTTGTACTTTTGAACCACTGAGAGTTACGAAAATTTTTTTTTCTACATTTTCTGTTGCTGTACCATTTTAATAATTTTATTATTTTTAATAAATACTTTTTTAATATCATATAATTTCCAAACCTAATCTAATATCCACGGATGCTCTTTCACTGAAACTGAGCTGACGTCAAGTTTTTGCTACTTAATTTTAGTCGCTAGTATTTGAGTGTAGCTAGTCAATGAACTTGATTTTTACTGCTTATATTTAAGGACTTGTGGGTAATATGGGATTTCATAAAATAAAGATCTCGATTATGGATTTCTGAGTGCTGTTATCAGATTGCACCACTATACATAGCAAGAAAATGTATATAAGGTGTCTTATTTTAATCGCCCACCCCCAAAAATTGGCAGAAGATGTACTCGGAGAAAAAAAAATGATAAATACAAAAGTTTTAGGGCTCAAAGGGGGCCACCTAATGATACCAAAGACTTTGACCTTGAACGTGATTTTCAAGGTTATTTCAAGGTCAAAGTGTTTTTTTTTATTGGCACCTGCTATTTTTTACCTGAGAAATGGAAAGAGCAGAAAATTTGTGATAGTACTTATCTGAATGTAAAATTGTCTGCTCTTTCCATTTTTGGGATCAAAAATAGCAGGTCCCATTAAAAAAAACCACTTTGACCTTGAAATAAAGTTGTTCGTGCCATGTGGCCCCCTTTGAACCCTAAAAGTTTTGTAATTACGATTTTTTTCTTCGAATACATCTTCTACCCATTTCTGGGGGTGGGCGAGTAAAATGGGACACCTTGTATACATATTACGGAGTATCTTCATGGATCACTCTAAATAATTCGAGTAATATTTCGTTATTTTTCAGTTCAATGTAAATTTTTCTTCGAGAATGAAGAACAGGCATAAAGTTCCGCGTACTTCAAAGCTTTCACCGTGATAATAAGTGAGCAGCGTTTAGTGCTGAAGCTATTTTAGTAGAAAATTTGAAGAACCACAGGTTTTTTGTAAATTCCGAGAGTTGTTTGCGCGCTCCATTTCCAAGAACGGAGCAACGACGCGACGCTCGCAGCCATGAGGGAGGTGGGCACGGGCGTAGGGTCGTGCAAGGATTTACCCTCTCCCCAACGGCCACATCTCACCCTCCCGCGAGAGAAATTCACGAGAGCGAGTGCGAGCGACACGCGCATTCATGCGGTGGCATGAGCAGATTCGGAGCGCCGTGCGTTCTGCGGGCGACTCACTATTGTACTTTTATATCCTGATACCTTTTGATTATTTTTAATAAAGGCTAATTATTCCTATAACTGCGTTTAGTTGATTATTGTGGGCGTGTATCGGTCTTCTCAACCTGATTCACTCTCCCAAATCACTTTTACATTATAAAGTTTATCTTTCAAATAATGTGGAATAACTAATAATTATTAATATAACTATTAATTGTTTTACAATTAGAGGTATAATGTTAGTCTTAGTTTTATCAATTTAAACAAATTTGTGGGTTTAATTTATGAATTAATATAGACTAAAGCATTGCTAGATCAATATATAAACGTACTCGGTTCTTTCATGTTTTTGTTGAATAAATGATATTTTTAAACACACTGTAAAGTAAAATTTAGATAAAAATTGAGAAATTGAAATTTGAAAAATAATAATATAAATTCAGCTTACTTCAAGTATCTTTATTTCTCAAAAACTTTTAAAGTGATTGCAGTGTTACTAAAGATACAGTGAATCAATAGGAGTTACAGTTCCTTTATTAAAAAATAATTGTTTTTTATATAAAACAAGAGTAATAAATATATGATATTGTATTTTTGAGATAGTTGAATTATAGATGCTGAAACCTATATGAACAGACTGATATACGAATACATTAGTAAACTATGGTTTGTATAGACTTTATATATCGTCAAAACATGTATTATCTAACATATTTTAACGAAATCTATTCATGGCAAAGCTTTTTCTACAAGGAAGTAGAATTTTAACAAGACTAACTTGTTTCCTCATTTTTCCTACGTTATATTTTAAAAATTTCCAGTACGAATAAATTTTTTAAAAACTGTTTAAAAATATTTATAGTTTCATTTTACACACTTGATTTACTATTTGAAAAAGAAGCCGAAAATAGATAACAGTATTATATACCAAAATGGGATAAATTTATATTAAAATGAACTGCACCGTAAAGCTAAAGTGTACAGTTCAATGTTAAACACTCATGGGCCGCTGGCCACACACACTAGCCACTTTCACATCGTACCACCCCAACACACCCCCCCGTTCAGCACTAACTTTTTCAGCTGCCCCAACAGCCCTTCCCCATATATAAAACTCCCGCATCAAACAGCTTTTTTGTATCAGTCACGTACTCTCTCTCTTTCTCTCACCCCTAGCCTTTTCACTACCAGCCCACTCACCTTTATCATCCCCATCATACACACATACACGCCTGCACATTGCATAGTGCAATACACAGCTCAGCCTATACCCTCCTCTCCCTTTCCTCATACCTCTGTGCACCCTCACTCTCTCTATATATATACGAACGCGCACGCTCGCGTCAATTACCGTTCAATCAGCTAATTGCAGCGCGAGCGTAAAACGCGAGAACGGAGTTGGCGGTGAGATGAGCTGCGCGCGATAAGGAGAGAGAGAGAATGCGAGGGCGAACGGTGCAAGCGATCAAGAGGGAGAGAGAGAGAGAGAGAGAGTCCCGCGATTAATTCACCACCGAGCGATCGCCAGTACTACGGAAGGTCCCGCGCGAAGCTTTCGCCGGATTAGCCGCATTAACCGTTTACTACCGGAGGCCGCGTGACGGCTAGCAAGTCGACGAGAGTTTCTCCTACTTCCTTTTCCAGGTTTGTATTTTTCAATTTCCCTGAGTGATATTTAAATTGAATTTTTTCTCTCTCTCTCTCTCTCCTTGCGCGATTCTCATCTTTTTTTCTCTCTCTTTTTCAAGCCCCAAGGGCAACGAGGTGCAGTGTGTATATATAGCGTTGCAGCAGCAGACGATGAAGTGTCCACGAAGTGAAGCTGATTGTCGGATAACGAGGTGAATGCCGGTTGAGCCTGCGAGGATTGAGATTAATTGGGTTCAGCGTGGGTCGAGGTGTTAAGGGTTAAATTGTCTATTAGCTTAAACTTGCTGATGGTTTTTTGGCTTGGAAAAGAATTCACTTTACTTTTAATTACTACGAAAAAAATTCGTTTCTAACTTCCTATGCAATTCTCTTCTACCCGAAACCACTTACTGTATATATACGTATAGGTTGACCAATAAAAAAAGAAGAAAACCGTTCACGCGCCACCTAATATAATCCCGTAACCCTTTAATCCTCAAATTACAATTTACAGACGCAGCACGACGCGCGCACGCACGCGGAGAAAAATAAAACACTTGGCAATATTCGCAGCAGTATCAGTATAGCACATCCCCGCAACAGCGGCGGCAGCAGCAGCAGTCAATATCTCGCCCCGCGCGCGTCGACAATAGAAAAGACATAAATGACTCATAGACGCGCGCTCGGCGCGCGGAGTTAATAAAAGAGCGCTCCGCACAACTCGCGCGTATTATACCGACGCGCGGCTCATCCGTAGCGCACACACATACACACATACTCACTTCCATATATATAGTATATATATCTATGTATGTGTGAGTATACTAGTAGAACGGGTACACATAAAGGGTGAAAAAAGGGCCGAGAGAGCGCCTCACTCGAATTGCGCTCGCGGCGCGGCGTCATAAAAGCCAGCGTTGATCGGAGCAGACGGCGGCACGTAATACCCCCTCCCTCTCTCTCTTCTAGTCGCGCGCGAACGTATCATTAAAGCCTCGTCGCGCATTATCATCCGTCACGCGCTCCTCTATCTCTCCCACCCGCTCTCTCTCTCTTTCCCCTACAACTAGCAGCACACTGCTGCCGCTACATCGCGGCGAAAATCAATTGATACGAAAAGCGCACGGCGGGGCGAGAGCGCGCGCCGAGTCAAGTAATTGGTGCGGGAATGCGTTTATCGGGGCATAAAGCGAGCGAGCGCGGGCGCCAACTGTATATAGCCCCCGGGGTGGGGTGACTGCGCGAACGCCGCGCACACGAGAGAGAGAGAGAGAGTATATAGGGGAGCAGCAGCAGAGCAGCAGTAGCGCATCGAGTGCAAAGGGTCGGGCGGGTGGTAGGTAGTATAGTAGTAGTGGTGGACGCGGCGACGACGGCGCGGCTAGCTAGCGATGCCAACAAAAAATCGATATAATCTCCCATCTGCTAATAATAGAGGCTTATCCCCCCTCCCACCACACTCTCTCTCCGGGCGGGCGCTAGCTATGCGCTCATCCGCCGAGGGCAGTTTTCTCCTCCCCCCCGTTCCCAAAGACGACGACGTCGACGACATTCTTATCTCTCGCGAGAGCGTAAGGCTCTCTTCTCTCTTTTCTGCGCGCGCTTCTTATCCGATATGAGAGAAAGAGAGAAAGAAAGAGAAAGGAGGAGGAGTGGAAGGCGGCTCCTCGATCGCCGTTCGTGTCCCTCTTTCTCTCTATCGTTTCGCTCGCTTTATTTTTCGGCCCGCCGGCGTTTTATCTCTCTCTCTCTCCGGCAGCGCTGCCGGTCGCGTGTAAAGTCGCGCTCAATTAGCGGCGAAATACGCGCCTGACCCGCGCGATCTCGCTTCCTCGATCCGGGACACGAAGGTCTCGCTTTTCTTTTTATGTATATCTATGTGCTTTTTTTTTATTAACAAGAGAACGCAGGGAATAAGAGAGCAAAGGATTCAATCAAGATTTCTGGAAAGCCTATGTGTATAATATGCATATGTAGCGAAGCGATCGAAAGCGAGAGAAAAAAAAGAAAGAGAGAGAGAAGACAGTCCCGTTCGCAGAACTCTCGTCGTATTATAATCCTCGAAGGCTTAATCCTTGTTCCTCTCGTTTTGTTCCCCCCCCCCCCCCCCTCTCCACTCCACCTGAGTCGTCCTCGTCAGATAGCGACTCGATAACAGGCTCGTCCTCTCTATCTTTCTTTCTCTCTCTCTCTCACCCGTATAATATAAGCGCATGCATGTACGAAAATCCCGTCGGACGACTTCTCGCCGACTATAAAGCCGAACCGGAGGCCGCGAGGTGGTCCTTTAGAGCGAAAAACGCGCACCGCTCTCTCTCTCGAGAGAGAGAGAGAGAGGAAGAAGAGAAGTAGGTGGGGGATATGGATTCCTTAATTCGCTCTCGGAACTCTCAGCGAGTGGGAGAGAGAGAGCACGAGAGAATGGTTCGTTTGCATCGGAGGGGAGACTGAGGAGAAGAGGAGAGAGAGGAAGAGAGAGAGAACGGTCTTTAAGCGCGCAAGAGCGAAAAGGGATCCCTGAGCGCGCGCGCCGAGCGGCAGATACGCGGCTTGCATGATGATGGGTGGTCGAGCGAGCGTGGAAAGAGTATGGGAGAGGGGAGAAGGAGCGGAGAAACGCGCGGAGGCGACGAGAGCCGCTAATAAATTCAACACGGAAACTTTTTAGCGTCGAATATATATATATACGTACGTATATATGCCGCTTCTGCTGCGGCTCTTTTTGCCAAGGGGACGGTATACGCGAGCGTGCGATTATCGCGACGTGTCTGTCGATGTATCATTTGAAAGTAACGAGGACTATGCTTGCTTCTGACATTGCGCGATTTGAGAATTTGAAAGGAGATGGGCGGCTATGCGCGCGCCTGTACAACTGGTTTCTGACGCATATATATATAAAAGCGAATAATTGTGTGCGGTTCTGGTTTTGTCTGTGCATATGATGGCGCTGCTATACGCGTGTAATGAGAAGAAGTTTTTAAGTTTCCGGACATGAAAATCTGATAAGAGCCAGGAACGAGGATAGGCTCCGGGTTTTTGGGCTTGAAAGAGTTCGTTCACCCTTGATGACGGCTGACCTATACTGCATGCGAGAGGTTACCGGCTCCTTTTTCGTCGCTTATATATATATATATATGTCGGTATGTGATAGTTAGACAAAAATCAATGTTGTTTGTCAAATGGCTGAATGGAGATTTTGATTTGGAAAATGCTAGTCTTTTATTATATATTTCATCTTCAATCGCTAACAAGGTATTCAGCGTTCAAAGTATCTTCAGAAATTAGAGACTTATATATACATTATTATTAAAAATTTCAATCTGAAAAATCACGCGCAGCTATATAAATTAAAATATCATCGAAAGATAGTCGACAAAACAAATGGAAAAGAAAATTAAAATAAAAGGTTACAAATCGGAAGCCGCACAGCAAAGCTCGGCGCGGTTGAAAACGCGGCTCAATTACCCACTAATGGCCAGCAGCCGTTACTTTCCACCACTTCACCCGCGGTCCCCTCATTATTCTACTTAATTTTTAGATGATAATTTTCGCAGCACCTCCACGACTATCGCCATAGCCACTCGCTCCACCCTATATATATATATACATACACGCACACAGCCTCTTGCGAACCCTCTCTTCCTTTCTCTCTTTCGCCCCGTCGAGGTCAAATGGGGAGTAAGGGAATTACAGACGCGCACGTTCTCTCTTTCTATATATATACATATATATGAGGCGAGGGAGCGAAAGTGACAAATAAGACGTAGAGTGGAAGCCTGCGTCGGGCGCTTGCGCGAACGAGAGAAAAGATTAGCAGCGGGCGCGGCAGCGCGCACGATATACTGCCGCGGGCCTCGAGAGCTGTGCGAAAGAGGCGAGAAAGAGGAGAGAGAGAGAGAAAGTACGCGCCATCCCAAGCGTGGCGCGGCAGCGGCGGCGGCGGCCGGGTGGCTAACAAGCGCCGAGGGTGGAGAATTAATGAGAGAGGGCGCCCGGGCAGACACTTGTGGCTAGCGCGCGCGCAGCCAAACTGCTCGCCTTTAAACTGATCCCCTCCCCCCCTCCCCCCCATCGCCATTTCCACACCCCACCCTTGCAACATCCCTCCGCGTCTAGTGTTTCTCTCTCCAGTGTGCGGCTCCCCCGGAAAGGCGGAAAACCCGGCAACTTAGCTGCTGCTGCCGTCGCCCGCTGCTCGTCTGACCTCGATGGGTATATATATATATGTTGCTGCTGCCGGCAGCGTTCTTCGCAACTCGCTGCGGCAGCCACGTAGTATAGTATAAGTACCGTATACGACGGAAAGAGATAGAGAGATAGAGGTATATATAAGGGAAGTGTGCAGAGAGACGTCGGAGAGGAGCAGCAGCAGCAGCAGCAGCTAGGGAGAAGATTTTCGCGTCTTTTACCGAACTTGCCGCCCAACGCCGCGTGCGCGCCACACCGCGAGTTTGGAAACTTAGTTATTTCGCGCGCGAGGGTCGAGGAGGAAGGGAGGAGAGATGGTGCGGTATAAGATCGAGAAGGAGGACGACGACGACGACGATTTTTAAGTCTGTTTAAGGTTTGATCTTTCGGAAGGAAAGTGTATACTTGAAGGATACTACTTCAAAGAATTGCAGTGCGCAGGAATATTGTCGTCTGATTCGTATATCGCGTGGAAAACTTTTACTGTCATATGTTAGGAAAATACTTATATATATTGTTTAGGTATATAGGAAAATATATGTACATACTGCATATTATTATAAATTTATGCTTAAATGAATAAAGCAAAAATGCTTGTAACGTAATTAATCATCTATTTTTCATATATATTTATATTTTGGCGAATACTATAACATTGTACCCTATACGTATTTCTGAATATTTTTTTAATAGTACTTTAACATATTTTCAATTCTGTTAATTGAACACCACTACAGACCCCCGATCGCCCACGTTTAGTATAACATTAAACATTTTTCACTCAACCACTCACCTGCAAACAACACACTTGCACAACAATTCCCCTCGTATTAATCCCGAGCACGCGCGCAGCACAATTGTGCACGATATATATATACACGTATATACTATACCTGCATGTATACAGTCAGCCTGCAGAAATCCCGGCACCGAAAATCATAACGCAAGCTCCGGGAATTCAGCGAGCCATCCAACAGCCAGCAGCAGCAGTGACGGCAGGGCCTGTCACAAGCCACATAGCACGCGGGCGCATCATATGGAGTGGCTCACACGCGCGGGCGTTCCGATATATCGAGCCGAAAGAGCTCCGCAATTAAGAGCCAGTCGGCCGCTCTATATACCTACCACCACTACCACCACCACCACAGCAGCAGCAGCAGCCGTTGATGCTCGATAAATTGGCGTTCACAGCAGCAGCAGCAGCAGCAGTAGCGCATCGATTTCCACGTAGCAGCAGCGTTTTTGAAAAACCTTCGAAATCGTACGCGCTGCATTGCTACATTCTCCATCATCATTCGAACGCAAGGTTGGTATACAGTGAGTGAGAGAGAGTTGCAATTTGGCTGCGGCGCCTTCAATGAGCCGATTGGCGAGGATCGATTTGGTAGTATATAGGGAAAGAGAGGAGGAAGAGAAGAACGTGGGACGATGATGAGGGAGAGGTTCGAGGATCGATGATCGGGAGTTTTTTTTTCTCTGAAAAGCAAGAGGGGGAGAAAAGGTTTTGAGGGAGTTTGACGGCGCGCTGGAGAGAGGATTTGGCGTTAATGTGTTTTTGATGAAGGTGTAAATGATTTGACTTGAGAGGAAGGTATATATATATATGGAGGTTTGGTGAAATTGAACGTCTGACCGTATGCGTCTATTTCTACTTTGCATCGGATAATGGATTCTCGAGGTTCGCTCGGGGAGCTTTTTAATTTTGTATAAAATTCAAAGAGAAATCGCACGGTATATAATATTTCCTTCGAAATTAATTATATTTTCCCTTTGCGCATGTATATATATATATCATGCGCAGCAGCGGAGAGATGGGCGAAGAGAGATAAATATGAAATATTTCACATTAAAAGTTACGCGGTGCGGAAAATATTTATTAATTTCACGGGTTTTCGACAACTTTTTAAACACCCGCGCGTATACGCATCGACAACTGTAATAGCGACGCGGTCTTTTAACCACATATATATTATACAGCTTTTTTTTATCTATACAAGCTCGCTCTCGCAAGCCAGAAATGCAGAAGTCACTCGTTTTCTCTCACTCGTACATGTATACGTACACAACCAAACGTACAAGTGGAAGCAGTTGTCGGTATACGCAGCCAACGACGGCACGGGTCAAAGTAAAAGAGCGAGCTGTGTATATACGGTTGCGTATCGTAAAAATCGAATTTTTCCCTCCAAGCGTGTCTACGTATACGTATATATCTATACATTGCTATACGCGAAACGTTGCAGCAGCAGCAGCAGCAGTACCCGACGTGACTCTCGGCAGAAGTAGCGTATATACGTATATAGATATAAGCGCGTTGCACGCCGTAGTATCGGAGAGCGCGCACGAGAGAACCGTGGAAACGCAAGCTTCTCTCTCTTCCTTTCGCGCGCGGGCGGGTGCATGCGCTCACACAGGCGAGAAGAACAAAGAGCGATGATGGAGGAGGGAAATAAAGGAAAGAGTCGAGGCAGCCAGAGAGAGAGAGAGCAACCGCGCGCTCTACTCGTGCGATGCTATGAAAACAAATAATAAGAAAGAAAAAAGCGGGGGGGCAGAAGAGTTTGATAAATAAGAAAAGTTCTTTTATCTTCTCTCTACTTGCGTTGAGAGAATCTATGAAGCGTATAGCGCGTAGTCGAGGTATAAGGGAACACAACGAGGATAGTTACTTGTTCGCTCCGCGTTGTATGTATTTAAGTATATTGCTGAAAGATTTTCGCTAAAGGTAACACCTGTGCGAGAAATTATCGAGCATTCACTCCTTAATTCGGCCTATTGGAAAGAATTAAACTTTCTCTTATATCCAAATATGGTAATTAACTATATATCATTGTAAATAATTTAAGAAAAAGAGAGAGCCTATATCGAACAATATCTTTGTTGAATTACTACCACTACCTACATGACAGAGAGGCCGCACTTTTGAAAAGGCTAACTGTACACAAAAATCATTCACCCAACCATTGAACAATACTCTCACCCATAGGTAGCGGCACACAAACGTTAGCTGAAAACACACACAGTCCCCATTGTCCGCCTGCTCGACCAGAGCAGCGCGCGCAGGCGTTGATAGCCGTTCGGCAAAGTGGCTCTCGCTCGCTCGCGCCAACAAGCAGTACGCGGCGCGCTCGAGCCAAGCAGTCGTCGCCGCCGTCCAACCATCCGGAGCGCCGCACACTTATACACAGATACACACACACATACATACATACACGTTAAAAGATTTTTTCCTGTACGCGCGGCTACGGGTACAACGCCGCTTGGCAGTAGCCGCGCGCACGCGAGTATGCATATGCTTCCTGGAAAAATGCCAGCAGCCGGGGCCCTCGTTTGTACACACACATACATATATAGAAGCCGCGCCAAAGGGACGACGACGACGGCGACGACGCGCGCGCGCGCATATACGTGCCCAGACTCGCTCTTTCGTTCTCTCTGTCTCTCTATCCGCTTCGCCTGGTCTTTCGCTGCGAGCAGCAAGCGAGAGAGAGAGCACATACGTCAAGGGTGCCCGTAACATTATTTGCTTAAAGAGCTTGGTTACCTCTCCGACGGCGCGTAAGGGAAAGAGAGAGAGAGAGGAGGCGTAGTTGGGAGTCGGTTTGCTGAATGTGTGTGTATGTATATAGGAGAGAAGAGAGGATCAGAGCATCTGGCTGTTTCTGGCTGTGCTTGCGCGAGAAAGTGTTGAGTGCTTGCGAGTCTGCGCGGTTTCCTGGATGATGGGTTATACGAGGTTTTCTGGAATTTTATAAGCGGAGACTGGTTGAGGTTGATAAGTGGCGCATACATAGGGAATACGGGTTGTTGAATTGTTTTTCAAAAGTCTTTTGTGTGGTGTAACGGTAAAGGGTATAATTTTATTAAAAAAGATACTTTAGAAGAGAAAATTGGAGAATTTATTTGTTAAAGTTTCAACTTGGTACAAAATAGAATTATTATATAGAGGTTGCTTGCGCATTGCGTCTGACCAAGTTCGGCCTTATTCTACTACTACCCGTTGTCGTTTTAAATCTGTTTTTTTTAATTCAAAAGAAAACTAATACTTATCTATTTTATTTTTTTTTTGTTTGGTATTATTAAAAATTAAAAGAATGTTCGTAATAATAAAATTTCTGCATGGAAATAAAAGAAATTACACATGTTCAATTAACGAGGAAATAGAATTTTCTACTTTCTTTTTAAGTTTGTTTTTTATTTCTATTGGAAAATAATGTCATTGCTCTATACGAGTTGAAATGATTAAGCATATACCCGTGCTAGAGAAAATTTTTTAAGTTTAAGTATACTTTGTAATAAGTACAAGAGGTAAAAACAATTGATACGGCTTAAAGGATCTAGTGTCGCCAACTTACAGTCCCGATGGACCGCTACCACCTAATTTTTCTCTACAGAACACATTTTTATTCAATTATTGTAATTGATATCAAAAAAGAGGAAATAATAATACTAGTTAGCGATACTAAAAATAGAGAGCACTTTTAAAAATTTTAATTGAAACGGTATAAGGATTTTAATCCCAAATACTGAAATTTTGAAAATACTTTTTACCGCCATCTTACGGATATATGTTTTAGCTAGATAAAAGCAAAAGGAAACTTAAAATTATCGACGTGTACAAAATCATCGATCCTACTGTTGGTAATGAAGGAAACAAACTAATTTTTATACCAAAAGTTTGTAAGTGTCACAAGATCACCGTTGATACCGATAAAATTCAATAATTCATAACTGTTTCAGTACTTCGCAAATGGTCAAATATTTGAAATATATCGGTTTTTTGATTTTTTAAATATATTTACAAAATAATACATTAGCTAAAAAAAGAAAATAGAAAGAAATAATAATATTTAGAAAAGTATAAATAAGCATTCATCAAGAGTACTTTAGTCAATTAATTATTTTTTTATAAATATAAAATATACTTGCGAGATAATATTGTAAATTTCTTATTATCTTTATTGAATTAAAATATTTCATTACTGATGTCCTGCAGGAGCCTGGAAAGGCCTTGGCGTTTTGAAAGCTACACTATCTGGCACTGGCTTTATGGAAAATAAGGAGCCAAATAGAACATGTTGTATCACAGGAAACTTTGTTAATACCTAAAGAAAAATAAGTGCATTAATTTTAAAAATATTTAAATATATATAAATACACATGTTAAACTTACTTCTGCCTTGTACATTCTTATAAGACCACTATTAACTTTGGACCATGATGCTACTGCACTCACATTCCATAACTGATTAGAATGTTCTGCAAAGGGTCCAGTTTTAACCTGGAATATCAAACATGTTGCCAATTATTTCAGAAAATATTTAACATTAATTTTATAATAAATTACCTTTGAAATAAATTCAATACATCCTAAGAACATGTATTCCTTACTGTGTGCTTCTACTATTCCATGATCTACAAAATGTTGTGGTTCAATGCGATGGTGACCTAAAAGTATAATTAATTTTTTAAATGAATTATCGATTTATAATATTATTAGAAAGCAGATTTTTATATTTACCCATCAATTGAGCACTACCCCAAATGAACGGTACAAATTGATAGTCATCTAAACTCCAAACCCCATGACTTCCAGCAGGTTCCATTCGATATGTTAGCTGTAGTCTTCTTGCTACTTCTAGATATCTGATGGAACATATTACATTATATTAAAACATTTTGTATAATCATTATTAATAATTATATCTTAATTCTTACCTGGAGAATATTTTCAATCCAACAGCTGTTTTATCATTAAACTCAAATGCACTAATTTTGAACAAACAACACAAAAACATGACAAAAGCCATCTCATGACCAGTGCCATAATCTATCCGTGTTGCATTTCCAAAACTTTCTAATAAATATCCAACAACTTCAATTACAGCCTTATGTAGATTTTCAGGTAATATTTGTTTTAATTCTTCTGCAGCAGACTAAAACCAATGTGAATTTTACAAATAAAATACAATTTGCATTATGAATCTTTAATATTAATTTTACGTACATTGTGCAATCTTTCATGCCACTCACGAAATGATTTATTACCAAAACGTTGTGGTTGTTCTGTTGGTGGGATTTCATCAATCCATTTATCAAATTTATTGAGCATTTCTACTACTTTATCCACAGTTTCTGAGCATGAATAACTTGAATCAACTGATTTTCCTTTAACAGCATCATTAATAGCCATTAAAAAACCAAAATATTCCTGTAAATATAAACATTTGTAAATAGCTATCAAAAATACGCAGCTTTTTGAGATCGAGTAAATATAACTTACAAAATAAGCTTCTGACTTTTGCCATGCTGCCATATCATTTGGATTTTTAACTGCTTTCTTTGGTTCAACAAATTCATGATCAGCTGGAAATATGATGTTAAATTTGTCCTTTGGAGGTTCTTTTGAGACATAAATTTATTTAAATAAATAAAAAAAATTATTAATTTGGATATATTACTACTTACGAGGTAATTTAAATTCCTGTGCTTGAGTTGGACTTGAAGCCGACATGATTAAGAATTAAAATAAAAAAAATGTAATTGTAAAAACTATATTTTAGTAAACTCTAGATAAGTAATGGAATTACGTTGTACAACACGAAAAAGGCGAATTTGAAGTTTGCAAATTAATTCACAATTTTTTTACATTATCTTCCATGAGTACATAAATGCGAATAATAACAATTCATAGTTTACCGACCACAACACTAAATAACCTAAGTATTTTTTCAATATTTGTTGATGATACCGGCTTAAAACATCTCTTCTCGAAAAATGTTACCGTGGAAATCCGGCGCACTCATATGCACTTTGCAACGTTGCCAAATTGTCGTTGCACCAAAATTTTCGCCAAATTTAAATTTTTAAAAAAATATTGTTAAATGCCACACGAAAAAACAAAATTATATTCACCAGTCGAAAAATATTATATAAGTTAGTTTATGAAAATAAATTAATAATTAAATGTATTCAACTTAATTAATTGTTGGATTTCGAAGTCTCTATCTATCTTGGATTTGCGGACCAATAGAGGTTAACTGGTTAAGTGATATCTCAATGCTGCAGACGACGTAAAATGTCGTCAGGAAAGGATAGGTACAAACAAAATATAATGCATGTTCAACAGTTCAAACGAAGTGAAATGATATACGTTGAAAGAGTAAAAATGGATTCCTTATCATTATAACTATAAGTGTTCAGTTACAGGTTAAAGCTGGGTTCGTTTTTTTGTTTTGATGAAAAATTCATGGAAACTAAGAACAAAGAAAATTTTCGACTTTCCCGTAACCTTAACCATGTTGGATCGATAAAAAATTTCTATATTTGTAATTATAAAATTGATTTCAATCATTTATATTAAAGTAGATATAAATAATTATCTTAAATAAATTGTTTTAATGATTTGTTAGCCTAGCTATTATCATTTTAAAAGTGAAAGGTATGCCATATGTTACATATTTTCATGAATATGATAATTAAAATTTTCCAATTTACATTGATAAATTTAATTGTATTTTATTAGACATGTATTCTAACGAGGAAATAGAAAGGAAACGCCAGCAAGCTTTGGCACGTAAAAAGCAAAAGGCATTATCTAGCAATGCTGTTGATACCAGTACTGCAAGAAATGTCATTGCAAATAATTATAACCAACAAAGGATATCATCCGATTTTGGAAATAATGCTTCAAGAAATCATATGAATAATTACAGAAATCAAAATGTGACTCCTAATAGAAATAGAGCTACTGCTTTTACAAGTTCACAAAATAAAAGTCAGAGTTCTTTTAAAAAGCAGTCTTCGTCAAATCGTTTCAATCCAATGGGAGCTCCTACTAGTGCTAAAAATTTTTATGGTAATTGTCAACAAATGTGTGAAGCCACATGTTCAATGTTAAATAATTCACGATTTGCCGTCGAGACATCATTGTTTCAGCCAACTATCATAGATTTATTCAAGACAATACCAAGTAGATTATATGGTAAATATTTTATTTTATATTTTTCTTAAAATAGTAACATTTTGATATTACTTGTTTTCATAAAACTATAATAATCCACATTATAAATTCTTGTATATCTACTATTTCTTCAGATGCTAAAACTAGAACATGGAATTTTCATTTAAATGATTATGAATTGTTACAAGAAAAAATAGTTAGCATGAAGTCTGATGTCATATTTAAAGGATTACCAAACTTTTTATTAAAGGTAACACTTTCTATTATTAAAAAATTATTTCCATCAATTTTAATAAGTTTTTATTTTTTTAGGTTTGTAAAACTTTAATATCCCAAGAAAATGAAACTAAAAAGTCAATTGATTTGTCTCAAATTGATCCATGTTTATTAAAATCATTGTATCCTTTTCAAAAAGAAGGAATAGAGTATGTAATAATTATATTACATAAAATGATAAACTGAAAAGTATCAATGAATTTACTCTAAAAATTGTTAATTTTAGGTATGGAATATCTAAGAATGGAAGATGTTTTATTGCAGATGATATGGGTCTTGGTAAAACAAGACAAGCTTTAGGTATTGCTCATTACTTTAAAAGTGATTGGCCCCTTATAATTGTTTCCCCATCTTCTGTAAGGTAAAAAGCATGGTTTGCATAATTTATAAAGATCATATTTAATAAATACATTCTTATAATTTTAGATATCAATGGTCAGAAGCAATAATTGAAAATATACCTTCTGTAAATGTTCAATCTATACAACATGTTATAACTACCAAAGATTACATTGAAAAATGTCAAATCTTAATTTTATCTTATGACTTAGTTGCAAAAAGAATAGATGAATTAGTTGCGCGGAAATTTGGTGTTTTAATTTGTGTATGTTTTATAAAACATAGATTTAAAATTTTAATATTTTTATCTATATAAATAATAATTAAATTTTTTAGGATGAATCACATTACCTAAAAAGTGCCAAAACACAAAGAACAAGAGCAATTCAACGCTTAGCCGCTAATGTTAGGCGAGTGATATTTCTGACTGGAACACCAGCTCTATCTCGGCCGATAGAATTACACACTCAAATAAAAATTCTAATGCCTCATTTTATGAGGTTTGTAATGAACATATTATACCCATAGTAAATAAATTAATCAATTAGTTTCAAAATTCATTTTAATTTTAGCTATCAAGAGTTTGGCATGCGATACTGTGCTGGTGTACAAACAAATTATGGCTGGGATTTTAGTGGGTCATCAAATTTAAAAGAACTTGATATACTATTAAAAGCTTGTTGTTTGATTCGTAGACTGAAAAGTGAAGTTATGACACAACTTCCTTCAAAAATAAGGTATATAATCTTAAAAATAAATTTATCATTAAAATACAATGGTCTCATTAAAAAATATGTTACTGTGTAGACAAAAAATTATTCTTGATCCACACTTGATAAAAGCTGCAACTAAAGAAATGGAAGCTGCTTCGAAAAATATGGATAAAAAGGGGATAAGTGGTTCTCAAAAACACACTGCACTGTTACAGTATTATAGTGAAACAAGTAAAGCTAAAGAAAAAGCTGTCTGGTAAATATAAAAAAATACTTCAATATAATGATTATGACTTTATTTTATAACTTTTTTTTCTATTTCAGTAATTATATCACAGACTTGATTGAAAATCAGCAAAAATTTCTTGTTTTTGCTCATCATCAAAATATGTTGAATGCCATTTGTGAAATTCTCACATCAAAGAAAATAATGTATTTAAAAGTTATTTTATAATTTTTAATTCCTTCTTTTAATTATCAATATTAATATCTATTAATTTTCAAAGGTTTATACGAATTGATGGAAAAACTAATCCGGAGCAGAGAAAACACTTTGTAGATACATTTCAAAATGATGAAAATGTTTTGGTTGCTGTGTTATCTATTACAGCTGCTAATGCAGGTATCACCATGACTGCGGCTCAGTTAGTTATTTTTGCAGAACTGTCATGGAACCCTGGTGTATGTTAATTTTCAAAGATTAATTATCATAGGTTTTATAAGCTCTACATCACAATTACAAGTTTATAAAAAATATGTATTTGATTTTCAGATCTTATGTCAAGCAGAAGACAGAGTACACAGGATAGGTCAAACTGACAATGTTGTAATACGTTATTTACTGGCAAAAGAAACTGCTGATGATCATATGTGGCCTGCAATTCAGAGGAAAATAGATGTATTAAATGAGGTTGGATTGGACCAAAACTTTGATTTAAATCAAGCAGATGTGGAAAATCAACAGCCAGATTTCCACAATCAACAAAAGCTAGACACCTTTATAGAATCATCTACTCCAGCATCCACAAGTTCACCAAACTTGGATGCTTCAGGCAATGCTGACTTGCAAACAAGTACAGACAGTCTGAAAGATCTTTTAGATCTAGATGACGATGCATTTAATGACATCGATTTAGATAGTATTGTTTGATCGGATCTAAATTTTTTAAGATCTAAATATTTTGTTATCCTAATTTATATACCCTTTAAGCGTAAATGTATAAGTATGTTTTTTGCTCTATTTACACGAGATTGCCTTTTGTAACTTTTATAAAAAAAAAATGTTGAAATGTTTACAAATATGAAATTGTTTGTGCAAAGTATTTATAAAAGAATGGTTGTACAGAATAAAACTATATTTCTACATGTCGATTTAATTCATTTCTATCGTATATATAAATACGTGCATTCATCAATGCCACAGGTTTCATTTGAAAAGCCCTAATCTATTTAAAACGACTAGTACATTATACCTAATAAGCACAACTCGAACGTAAACATCGCGTAGATAAAAGCGTCCAACCAATCGGAGCACTTGTCGCTCCCGTCGCCTGTCCTGCGAACCCACCCGTCGTTGCTCCGAAAGATGCTACGGCGCAATGAGCGAGAGCCTCGAGGCGATCATAGCGTATTATACAGCAGCGAGTCAGCCGATCAGAGCGAAGAGGACCGAGCAGTGTTTGGCGCATACAGAGTAGTATAGGCATTCTTCTGCTATTTTCGTATCAATCCGGACGTTGTGAACGCGCGGACAGTTCGCCGAGCGAATTAATACTATAGTGTCGAAGTAGTGTGGGAACCTAATCTGCGTAACGTCGCTCGCCATTCTACCGGAGCTCGCTCTCTCGTATACTGCATTAGTCGCATTACATAGCTACAAGGAAACAGTAGTCGTCGACGACTACTATACAGCACTACGTCAAAATGAGGAAATCAACGGCACTGATCCTCTGCTGCGTTCTGATTTTCGTGTCAGCAGGTAACGTTTAATATATCGCTCGACTTCTATAATAATGTCGTCATTCAATCGTCGCTCTGCTTTAGCTCTTTGTTGCTCCGAGCTTCTTTCTCGTTCGTTCTTTCCTCCTAATGCGTTCACGCGTATAGACACATCACATCCGCGGGACTTTCCGTCTTCTCTCGCTCGTCAAGTCTCGACGCGCCAGAGAAGCGAGAGAAATATGGTTGACAATGCTTTTGGAATGTTCGTGACGTTGCATTTATACGTGCGCTGCTGTGGGGTTACACGGTGTATATACGGACGATGCTATTATAAAAGCTCGATTATTACCGATTATTATGATGACCCCCCGCGGTCGCGAGGGACATCCAAGTGTGTCGTTATAGTATTTTTCTTGTTATTACGCCAAAATTCTCCGATTTTGAAGCGCCCGCACGACCTATAGAACGACCGCTGTAAATAAATACGCAGATTCGTGTATACTCATTATTATTATTATTACGCTTTAGTTTATTTTTCCCCGTTTCTTTGTCTCTGTATCTCTTCCTTTCTCGCGCTTGAACTCGTGACTGCCTTTTTTTTTTTTGACGTTGTATATGCTTTAACGCGCAACGTATCGATAAAAATGCACGAGAACGGCGCGTATAATGATTAAGATTCCGGTGACGGCAAAAAAGTATATAGATATATATAGCTAAATGATAATACGTGGATGCGAGACTGCCGAGAACGATTTATTCGTCGACTTTGTTTTTGAAAGTATCAAAAGTTTGTTTTGCTTTCTTTTACTTTTATGTAAAGTTTGTCTTTAACATGCCTGCGTAAATATTTTTATCTAAAATGACTTATTTGAAAAATTTATAAAATACGTTGCGTGTTTAATTACAGTCACGATAACACAGTTGATAAATACTGTTTCTTTGTGATGCTTCATTAATTAGTTTCGTTTCAGAATAATTTTGATTTGTTTTTCTATTTATAATGTAATTTACTATTGTTCCAAATTTATTAATAAAAATATTATTTAAATGGGTTTAAAGTTAATGTTTATATATAAGTATGACTCATAAATTTTTTCCTCTCAATATTTTAGCTCTTATGAATTTTTAATTAGGTGTAAGAATTTATTTCAGTTCTGCAATATTCATGCATTTAATTATAAAAGTAAATTTTCTTTTAAATAATCTTTTTTTAATAATAAATGAATATTCAAATGTAGTTTACGTCATAAATTTATTTATTGAAAGCAAAGTCATTTTAATTGTGTTTTGACTATCTTAGATAAGAAAAATAACTTTTCGCATAGCTAAAGCTCAGATTCGCTGTCTTTTTATATCAGTAGGGATAGAATTACATATTCTGTTCCATGTATTGGATAAATAACCACTATCATAGACATAGGCAAATTCCACTGATATTTTTCATTTGAATTTATTTATTATAATTTAGAATTAAATTGATATAAACAATAAAGTTTAATTAAAGAATACATTTAATACCAATATGTTGAATTTTTTTAAGCAAGATTTTTATAAAAGTTATAAACATTTTATAGTTTTCATGATATAGTGTAATAAGTATGTATAGTATTGCATTAGGTTTTGCATACATCTTATCTACTTACATTGACTCATGACACCAAGAAACAAAGAAACATGAACTTGACCAATGATTATTGCGAACTTTGAAATGAAAGTTTTAAAAGTTTAAATTTAAGGAAAATTTTATGTACTTATCTTATTTATACTTAAATATAATAATTTATTGTAAAGCATATATATCTATTTACTTTTTACACATTTTTGGTGAGTCTATAATACTAATTATACTTTTAGCTGATGAAGTAAATAAAAAGACAACTGCCTCTAGTACTACAACTAAAGCTACAACAATTAAACCTGATACAACATCTCCATCTGATACTACAACTGTACCAAATACAACTACTGAGAAACCTGTACCGCCGACACCAGCAACAACAACTACAACTACAACTACAACTACTACAACAGCTGAACCGACAACTGAACCAGCAACAACTACTCCTACCATCCCTACCACCACAAATGTACCAGTAACAACTACTCCTGCACCAATTGGACCTCCTAAAAAGGGAAAATGGAATGTAACTGGTGAAGATGGTTTGATTATTGCTCAAATGGCTGTACAGTTGAATATTGTATATAATGCCACAAATGATAAGGTACAAGATATTATTTATTACTTCTATGTAAGAGACTTGATAGTAAACTCATATTATATTTTCATGTACAGAATGTGTCCAGAGCGATAATCAATGTTCCAAATGATGCTACAGTAAGTGGTACTTTTGATAAGAGTGATGAGTCAATGAAATTGACATGGAGGTCTGCAGGAGTTGGAGACAATTTTGTAGTACTTTCTTTCAAGCGAGATGATAAAACATACTTACTTAGTCGTGTTGATGTTTCAATTGAACCAGAAAACTTGCCAGGATTAAGTATGTACTCTTATTGTAACAAATGTTTATAAATTAAATTTGCAGAATTATTTATCACTAAATATTTCAATTTCAGACTCTACAATGAAACTTGTACATAAACAGGAACATTTCAATACAACTCTTGGAAATTCTTATCGTTGCATTAGATTGCAAACTTTCAATTTGACAGCAGAAAATGACACAAAACTTGTACACGCTCAAATGGAAGTATCCGATTTACAGTTCCAAGCATTTAAAGCTGATAAGAAAGCAAACTTTGGTCTGGGTAAGTGAATTTCATTCATAAATTTTTTAAATATAATTTCACTATCTGATAAAAAAAAGTGTATTTATTATGTGATACTTTTCGCGTTTTAGCCGAAGATTGTGCGTTTGACACACCCGATATTGTGCCGATTGCTGTAGGCTGCGTTTTAGCTGGTTTAGTAGTAATTGTGCTGGCTGCATATCTCTTTAGTCGCCGACGTAGTCAATCTCGTGGCTACCTTAGTATGTAAACAGGATTTTTACCTAAAATTTTATATTATTAAACTAATAATTCTTCGTATGAATTCTGTATCCAAAACGTGTTTATTCTCCACTAAGAATTCATCCGTTCCGTTCAACATCATTTAGATCGTAAATATTGAATTGGACAACATTGCATATTACAATCAATCATTTGTAAAAATAAGAAAGCCATATAATTATAAGCCGTTTTTGTAATTTGTTAACAGGCGTTTTTAGTTGTACTTAGATCGAAAAAATATTTAATATTTCTATGTGTTGAAAAAATATTAAAAGATTGCTTTTAAAATCCATTGAAGAGATTACAAATATTGTCAGTTAAAAAATACAAGGTTTAAATTTGCCTATACTAAGACAGTTGTATTAAAATATAATTTTTTATTTTCTTAATTGTATTAAAATACAGACAAAATTTGTATTAATTCATAGTTGAAAATACCTTATCTCTAAAAATTTAATATTTGTAATAAAGTTTCTCCAAGTTTATTAGGAGACACATTTCGGAAGGAATATTTAGTAGTATGAAAGTTTTGATTTATCAGTTGTATGAAGGAGCACGAATGTCGGTACCATGACATTCGGAATTCGAAACATCAAAAGTAATAATTTTTACTTAACTTAAAGCTAATTTATATTTTTTGTACTATCAACATTCCCTTCCCAAATATTTGATTGTTAACTTACAAGCTATTTTACTTTTACTTTTGTTCTCTTACAGCATCAATTCAGTGTTACCATTCTATTTACAATGATCTGAATATTAACATTAATTGATCATCTTTTTTTTTTTTTTTAATATAAAGTTTATATTGGTTAAAATGTTTTTATCTAAATCTATAACTTTTGTGATTTAATAGAGGCCCCATTATACCATACACGGCCTTACGAATTAAATTGTGATATACTTCGTGCTGCTTCACGAATAACCGTCATAAGACTGACATAATGGAAGTCGACGAAGATAAAAATGCGTGAAGTCCTTTGAAAAAGAAAAAGATCTATATATTAACTATTGAATTACTTTTGATTATAGATATGTACCGTCTTTTGTAGTTTTGGTGCTTCAGTATGAGAAAGTAAACATAAATTAGCGTTTTTAATCTATTGTATTTACGATTATTATAATTATTACTTTATTCAATAGTTGAACTATTTTTTGTAAAATATACAAAAAAAATTTCTGAAATTCAATTATTTTTAAACACGAAATTGTTAGGAAAGTATTTGGAAGTAAGCTTATAAAAGTGGAGTTGTAAATTAATAAGTAAAAAAGTGTTACAAAATAAATGTTTTGTCCTCAACAATTTTCAATAAAAAATGTTAATGTAGTATGGAAAGTTTTATTTACTACAGTCCTCTTTCTGTTCATTTTTAGTTAATATATATGCGTTTTAATTTTATTACAAACCATTACTTTTTATTTCAGTACATAAATATTTTTCCTTGTGACGCATTTCATTTTTAGTGTATTAAGTTTGGTTTTTTTACAAAATAGATTTTGTAAATTAATTCATTTTTTTTATAATTCTTATGAATTAATGAATTCTACATGTAAATTAAGTATGTTAAAAAATTACTTAACTACATTGCTGTACATAATCAGGTAATTCAATAACACTACACCAGTATATATAACTAGACGTCGGCGCGTAGTCAAGGAAATCTAATAAGTTTTTGCGCTTGAAAGTTAGAACTTTTCAGAAAACATTGGGCGAATGACTGGCAGCGCAGAGTACCTAGCAGACAGCCATGATATAGATAGCAAGGAACGTCAGTGTATAATTTGGCGGTTGTTTCCCGAACAAATTTAATTTTTAAAATTAAGGTAATTACTTTTTCGAAGTATAGTAAAAAGATTATTGTATTCTTTTATATAATTACATTATAGTTTTCTTTAATAACCTTGTTTTTGTTTATTAAGCATTTCATAACCTCTACCTCGTAAATAATTACATAAATTAATTAGAATAATCGATCCAATTTTAAGTTTTGTATTGTGCACTTAACAATAAAATAATAAATATTTTATGTAAGAATCACATTTTGTACAGATATGATGTTAATTCTAGATAAACTCCTAGCTAAAATTTAAACTTATTTTTTATTATGGTTGTGTATTAACAGTAACGATATATAAATATATAGTTAATTATTTATAGTTGTTTACAATGCATTTGTATTTATTATATAAGAATTACTTATTCAATATAATGCGACAGTCTCAATCACTATTAATAAACTGATTGATTAATCAATATTTTTTTTAATAAATATATCAATTTTTTAGTTACCCTAAATCAATAATTTTAACAATGTTGGAGTGGGCATATTCTGGAGTAAATGCATCTATCCCAAGAAATGTAGGACCAGAGTGTGCAGGTTACCTGTCTATCAAAAGACGTATCATTGAAACCTTGTTAGTTTCAATATATATTATTTTCTTGTTAACATGGAGCCTAAAAAGAATGACATTACCAAAGACAGTGCCATATGTACAACAAGCAAGAAAAGGAAAAATTATATTACTAACTGTCATGTGTTTAGTATTTGGTGTTGAAATTGGATTTAAACTTGCAGGAAAGACTTTTGTGTACATTCTAAACCCCTGTCATATTTTTACAATCGCAGAGGTATTTATAAACTTTAAAATTTTTATTTGATTCTTATAAAAATTAATATTTTTTAAAATTTTTAATTGCCTTATATATTAGATATATTTACTTGCTACTGAACCATCGAGTCCTATGACAACAGCTATCTATAGATTAGTAGTATCAGGTTTAAATGGACCAGTTTTAGCATATGTATTTCCAGAAACTGATTGCCGACCAGTGGGTTATCTATAATTTACCATATTTATGCTACATAAGTTTCAACATTAAAATTTTATTATTATTTTTAGATGTTTGCTGATAAAGCAGTATATTATATTCAACATGGTATAATGGCTGTGATTCCTTATTATCTTATAAGACTTGGAGGTTTGCATTTTATGCTATTGAAATTGTAAAAATTTTCTTATATACTTAAGTTTACATTTTTAAAATAATGTATATTTTTCCTACCACAGGTGCTTATACTGTAGAACCATTACATGATATGAGCTGGTCAATTTTTGGTTATGCGGTTAATTTAGCTTATCACTTTTGGGTACTTCAAATTGTTGGAATGGTATGTTTTTAATTATAAATTTTTCCATTACTGCAATATGTTTATAAAACATTTACTATATGATCGAATTTTTAAGTTTGTTCAAGTGAACTTGAGCCACATGTTGTGTCCGGCTATTTTGGATCCATTTGAAGGACAAAACTATCGACTCTGGGCTACAGGTCATCAGTTATTGCTTATTCCTTTACTATATAAGTTATTTTGCATTAGTGCAGATTTTTTATTTACAAAGTTTCCTTTGACGAAAGTAAAATCTACACTTGACTATACACTAGTAAAAGAAACTATAAAACCAAAGAATACTTGCAAAAGTTATGAAGTTCCAGAGGGTTGTGAAAATGGACATAGGCATAGAGAATGAAACTTAGTCAAATTAGGCTGTGATAGTATTTTTGCCAATATATACAAATTCACTATAAGCTCGTGATAATTATGCCTAAGATAAGAAGAATCAAATACTGAAATTTTATGAGATTTGATGAATAGAGTTCAGTTATAAACAATTGTCTTCTTATGAAGATGAAGGAAATTTAACAAAGAAACTGTGTATTATACACTACTGGTATCCAGTACATCTATGTCCATGGGCATAGAATTAAAGGAATTTAGTTTTTAAAGTTTTAACTATTGTCCAAAATATAGAGTTTCTATTTTATGGCGTAATTATTATAAGACTATATAACGTAAGAACACATACTATGAATTCCTACATACGTAATCTTATTTTAGATACGAAACTAAGCACTATGGTTCAGAAACGATTAGCTTTTATTATAAGATTTTTAAAACGAAAAATATTAAGAAAACAGTCAGTCTTTATTTTTCTATCACTTTAGTTGTGCTGAAAGTAACTCTAAAAAGAGATTATTTTAATTAAATGTAATAAGAGAGGTTTAGGAGAGGTTTAGAGGTTTTTTGTTGGTCCTAAAATCTCGGTATGAGATTATTATTTTGTGATTCTTACATTTGGTAATCAACGTAATTAGTTTATATTTTGGAATGAGATCAAAGCAGTCCTAACTTGTTACATCCTAAAACAAGTAATACGCGGCCTTGAGGTGGTTATATACAATCACATAACACGTCACATTGTAATTTTTCAATTTTCACGAAAGCGACAATAGTTATTAATAATTTTTTTCATAAAAAAAGGAATTGTATGTTGTAGTTGTACTTAAAATATCATACATCAAAAGACGTTATACAAACAAGATCGTTTAAATTATCATCTGAAATTCCTATCGTGTTTCTACATTTAAAGAAAATTCAAATCTAAAAAATTATTTCTAGAGAATGAATATTTTATCGTGTGAAGTGTACTATAATATATAGGCTGAGCTAAACGAATAATGGCACTACTGTATAAACGCCGAGTACAAACTTCCTTTGAGATACTATTTTAAGCTGTAACCTGTAGAGATTGTTTGGTTGCTCCAAATTTGATTTGGTTGCAACAATCTCAAGAGCATTTATGTAATTATTGTATATCTAGTCTTGGTAAAATTATATGTTATTATACCTATAGTGCAATATATAGTGCAATTAGAGGGAATTGTAAAATTATTACAGAAGTGAAAATATATTTGGAATGGAAAGTTAAAAATGAGTTTATGATTTCGTTTTTAGTTCCCTAGCTTTTTCTATTAAGTATTTACTGTCTCTTTCTATTTATAATCATGAGAAGAATATATTAGTTGCGGATCAAGAATTTGACTCAACTTTAGAATACTTACTGACCTAAAAATACAAAAAATCGCAATTAATAGGCTGTAAAAAAATGAGTTATAGATATTTTTAATCGTTATTTGAGAAAATGTTAAAGAAGTTCTTTTTTAAACAGCAATCTCATAATCTCAGAAAAATCACATGCTTAATAATGATAAAAAATTAAGCAAAATTAGAAAATAAGAGTTTTCACCATACTCTGCCCGAAAGTACCAATTTCCCTCCCTGCACCGAATCGGAAAAGTGATATTTTCGGTCTGGGTATGACGAAAAATAGTATACGCACCACGGGAGGAAATTTGGAAACCCTACAGTTCGGATGTCAATTTACACGAGCTGTGTAAATACGAAATTTACACGAGATGCGTAATAAAGGAGAGTGCTGTATTTTTGGAGCACGAATTTCAAGACGTCATTCTTTCGAACAAAAAATGTACACTACTTCAGATCTCATGAAATAAATATTTGTCATGCCGTGGATCGCAAGATAAGAATCATTAAAATAAGATGATTCTCGAAAAACTCAAATGTATTTGACAATCGCGAAAAATGAGCACTGAAGTCTAATTTTTCTCAGGTTATTTTTCGCCATTTTCACATGCACCTTTAAAACAGCATCAAAACATTCAATTTTAACGATTTTTAATTCAAAGTTTTTTTCTTCTACTTTGATTTGTTTTTTTTTCTTATGGAAATAGTCTTGATGTCTGTAAGAGCTTAATATTGGTTGATCGTTGAAGTCATCGTTTATTATTGTAAAAAAATTTATTGCAGAGTTTTGATTTCCCGTTACGTAGAACATATTCTATCACATTCTTTTTTTATAATATTTTTCTGATGCAATTTCGATCTAAATAGGCCTTTTTCTGATAGAAGAAGCTTTATATCGGTAAAAAAATTTCTATACTAAAAAAGTTAAAAAAATGTTTAGGCGATAAGGATATAAGTCGGTATTTATTGATTCGGAGAAATTTTTTTTCGCCCGTGCGTGTAAACTCTCCATATCTCGAAAACCATTGAGCCGCTTTTCGTCGAGTAAAGCTTATTCTTTTCATCTGGATAGAAATGAAATGTACTCTGACCTGATTAATTTTTGGATCAATTTTCTTTTCTTTTTATAACAAAAAACGATTTTGTATTTATAGTTTTCTTAATTTTTTTATATTTTACAGTCCATTATTCATTAATGTTACAAACTTTTCTTGAAAGGTATTTAAATTATACATAATTTCTTTTTTTAATATTCAAATTATCTTGTTATTTATTATAAAGAAAAATATCCGTTTCTTTTACAGAAAATAATTATTTTGTAAAAAAATAGTAGTGTTTTCGTTTCGAATTTCAGCAAAGATATAGCTTTTTCATATCTTCAAAGTTAATTGCCAAAAGAATTGGAATAGACCAAAGACATTTAGGGTTGAAAATTTTTAAAAAAAATGTTCGATTCGTATTTTCCTAGAAAATACTTGATTTATCAAATAACTAAAATGATTTATCTAATAGCACAATAAATAAGTTTAAGGAAGCCATGAATTAACAGCGTATAGTTTTATATGGTCATTTTGAATACTGTTTCGAAATTTAAGTCAAATCTTCGATCTGGATCGAACAATGCTATATTCCTTGTAACTTAAAAAATTTTCCATTTCGCAAAATAATTAATTTTTCTATGTATAGATAAGCATTATCGATTGTTAAAGTATAACATTTTTTCGTCCTTAAATAGAAAAATTTTCCTTTGTTGAACATTATTCAACCTTATAGTAGGTATTTATACCGTAAGTCCATTACATTTCCTACAATTTCACTTTGACATATGAAACATCACCTACGATGTCTTCAACAAAGTTTTTTTTTCTAATATCGCTCGTTCTCAAATGTTTATTATACGCCACTCAAACTATACTCCCTCAATGATTCACGCGCATCGGATGCTCTAAAAACATCACTGACACACACACACATGCCACGCTTTCAACTCGCTTGAGCATTAAAGATAATTCGCTGCAATTTTCGGTTCACAGCTCGCAAGTCTGTTCGCGACCTTAACATTTTTCAATATCACACATGTTGCACAGCGTATCTTATATATATATATATATATATATATATATGCGCCAACTCGTTAAACCGATCGGTTTCGCGTGTTTCACCGCGCATGAGTATATAACTGCAGCGACGTGACCTTGTGCCCCTTCAGCGCGAGCGCGCGTTCCAATTCCCCATTACTAGAACGAGCTTCTCAAAACGTGCTTCAATGCCCTACAGCGAGCGAGGAGGCACCTGTCGTTTGGCTTTTCCTTTTATTTTCGTCGTCGCTCGTTTTTACCAGCGAGATCGGTGAAGAATAACGCAAGGATCCCAACGCGACGCTTCAGTGCGGACGCGCGGGTGGAATGCAGCATGTATACGAGGTAGCAGGGGAGTTTTGTAATTGGTATTTTCAAGGTTTATCATATACAGAAAATCTGATAGGTATAGTATGGAGAATTCGGCAATGAAGAGATTAATTGTAATAAAAAATGTTCCGCATGAATTAACGGATTGAATAGTTTTATTTTATTCTACTTACTATATACTTGTTATTTAAATTGTACTTTTGTCTGTTTAAAAAAAACCCTAGATATAACTTTATTCCTCTAAATTTTTACGTGTAAAAATTATACTTAAAATAATGCCAAATTCCACAAGCTTATGAAATACATGTAAAAGAAATTTTTATATAGTAATAATAATTTGGATCGCCGATAAACATAAATAGTTTATCGTTTAATTCATACAAATATAAAGCTACAGGCCGATTATATTAAGACATCAATTATTAACCGATTTTCCATAATTCGAATCACCCAAACCACGATCATTTATTTCCTCCGTCAATTCCAGCAACTGCGATGACTCCGCTCGTGCATCATTCCACTCCTCACCATATACTCAATATACCTGCGCGACAATGCGACGCGACGCTCTTTATACCACGTCACACAGCAGTCTCGAGTTAATTATATACCGATCTCGATCAAGGTCTCTCTCTCTCTCTCTCCCTCTTCTTATTTTTTCCTCACCCTATAGGCAGCTATATACAAAACGATCCTTGCCAATAGGTAAATAAAACGTTCGTGGCGAAGGTCGCGCTCGCGATGCTCTCCTTACTTATACAATGCGCTCGATTTTTCCAGTCGACCCTCATGCCTCAGGCACCTCACGACTTCCTTCTTCGTCGGTGTCGGCGATTGTCTTTTCTCTCTCTCTCTCTCTCTCTCACTAACGAATTGTACATTTGAAAATTTCGACGAGTAAATCGTCGTCGTTGTCGTCGTTTACTCTAAGGAGCTTTGCATCTCCCGCGCCTCTCTAGCCCAGTTTCTTCTCGCGCGCTTGCTCACTGATCTGGGTCAAAGTCGTGTCCTCCGAAAGGCCAAGAAGCCACTTAAGAGACGCGCGCGCGCGAGTTGCCGATCCTCGCTGTATGTGTATATAGCACCACCTTCCCCTCACACCAATGTGCTTCGATTACGAGCTATGACCGAGATGAGCAACCGTTTATTTATGGATCTGTATCGCCAAGCGGACTTCTTTTATCTTCTTCGACTTTATTGCGCGTTCCTTTGGTATATATATGTTCACGTGTGTATCTATAAAAATGTAGTAGTAGAAGAAGAAGTCCGGTTAGGTAGCGTAAAATTCTCACGCGTTCGCGCGGGAGAGTTCGTGTGGCATGTCGGGTGCGTATATACCACTATATACTACAGACTCTCTTCTCATGCTCATCTCTTGCGGGACGTTTCAATCAATTTTTTCGAAACTTTCTAACGGCGAGAAAAAGCACGCGAACTGTGCTGGCAGCATAGAAGCCGCTGTTTCAGAAACAAGAGCAATATATATATACACATACACACACATGCATACCCGCGGCTGCCGACAAGTGCGAACCACCACATCACACACATACATACATACGTGTAAGTTCGCGCGCGCGCGCGTTGGCTATTAGAAAACCAGTTTCCGTGCATTTCTATTGCCTGCTAAATCGCGCTCGCTCAGTGTTGCCTCGCGCCCAGACCCATTCGCGAGATTTCTACGCGAGATTATCGGTCAGGGGAAAAAAGCCCCGGCGCATTCCTTCTTCTTCTACTTGCCTCCTTCTTCTGTATATATATATATATATATATATATAGTCGAGGGACAATCGTCACGCAGTATAGTATAGTGGCGTGATTACACGGGTTCGCTCGCACTTTTCTTTTTTTCCCGTGTCGTTATCGCGCCAATTGCTGCCGTGCGTGTGCGTGTCTCTTTCTCGATGATAGTATAACAGGCGCGACAACGACGACGACGACATTCAACCCTTTATAGTTACCGGGAAGCCTTTTCCGCAAGCGATGTATCCTGACGTGTAAGACACGACTGCGGTGGTTAGAGAGAGAGAGTTTTCAGCTTGGACGCGAGCAAAACAATTAGTATGTAGTTCATTGCTGCGCGATTCAAGGATGTTTAAGAGGAGAGTGCGGGAATTTATTCTCGAGGGAGATAAGAGTAGAGTCGGTGCGCATGAACGCTGATTTATAGGAAAATTTAATTGATGGTCTTTTTGTTAATTGTTTGTATGAAATAATGAAGTTTTGCTGTTCTGCTTTTTTTTTGTTACAGATGTTATCTGTTTGATATAACATGCTTATGAAAGTGTTAATTATAATTTCATAAAAGTTATCCTTGAAATTGAGATTTGAAATGCTTGAAGTTTAGTTATGATGTGTTAAACTTCATTGAAGCGAGAATATATTTAAAACGCGCGATAATCAGAATATTGCATCCAAATGTATTTCTTATATACACTTCATTGATTTACAATTTAAACCTCATTAATATCAATCGTAGACTTAATCTCGAATAAAATAAATAATTTTGTAACATCTTTCTTATATATATCTTTTGAATAGAAGCTAATCAATTATAATGAAATCAATATATACTGTCACACGCGCGAAAACAGTCTGCTGCTCGCAGCTATTATAGCCGTCTGTCAAACTTTTGATCCGCCCGTACCTCTCAGAGGTCATTTTTCCAACGCACGCTGAATAATTCATGACTTATTATTACACATAGTGTCGCTCAGTAGACACGCACTTCTATATATATACATACAGTTACGTGACAAAGCGTTATCTCCAAAGGGGTTAAAAATTTCTAAAATAAAACAAAGAAAGAAAAAAAAATCAAGTCCATCTTCTCTCCATAATTTCGCAATTCCCGCGAGTAGCGCAAAAACACGGTAAAGAAGCAAGACACTTTTTTCTCCTCTCTCTCCCTCTCTCTTTCTCGTACGTCGAAATATCACTCTATATGCTTTAGCGCGCGATTTGTCCTCTCGGTCACGTCTTCGCGTCATCGTCACGAGAGAGTAAGTATATACGCGAGCCTTCCCTGCTCTGCTCTTTATTTCTCCAACTCTTTTTTTCTTCTCTCTCTCTCTTTATCGTGCCTTTTCCCGTCTTTCTCTCTTATATATACCGCGCGTTCCGGTTCTCAGGCACCTCGCATGACCCTATACGTGGACAACTTGCTCTTTTCCCACATTAATTGTCGCGTCGCTTGGCGGCGCCGGGACTTAATTTTGAGGAAATGTCTCCATCAGTGCTTTTATATATATATTATATTCGGTAGTCCTTTCCCTCTCTTATAGACGCGTTGCGCTTTTCTGGAGCACGCGTATAAGTAGATTCTCCCCTCTGTGCGCGTCATATGCACTCCGACCTCGCGCGACAGACGAAAAACCGGACACTCACGTCCTGCTCGACATGAAATTTTTTAGAAATCTTCGTGTCCGCTGTCGTATAAGGATTGTCATATTCTTTCTTTTTTTTCGTCTTTTTTGAGGACAATGTGTGTATACAGAAGGCAGGTTAAAACCATTTATTAGCGTAGCTTAATGCTTACCTTTTTGACGGGTTTGTATGAGTACTGCAACGGTAAAAACAAAATGACGCTTATGGTGTCCAAGTAGTGCGACAGGTAATTAGGGTTATCAGGGCGGGGTGAAATAAATGAGAGAACACAGATTCGTCATCGTTTTTTTTTCCAAACGTATCGTTTTTAGTGTATTTTTATCGAATATTACATATCGACATATATACAGTCACCACTATACGTAATTTCTACACAACACGCGACTACACTAATAAAACGTTAAGACAAATTTTTACCGATCGTCAATCGAACCACTAATCGCAAGATAGAACAAACAATATATATATATTTCTCTCTAATCACATCTTTTTTTTTGTAAATTTTTTATTTTATCAATTAACCAATTCATATAGATATATATACATCTAGCAAATCGTTTCGATCGCCGATCGGTAAAACAAGGCTCGTCTTTCGTTCACGCACAATAAAAGGAAGAAAAAAAAATATATATATTATAATGTATGACACTTTCTGTACAATGTTTTGTGGGTATGGGGGGGAGGCAGAAAAAAAATAGAGGATGAACGTCAGTACGAGCTTAAAACTTTTGACCTTAAAAACAATATAGCTCAATAAAATATTGTACAAACTAAAGGTAACGAGCGCTCGTCGTCGCTATATTTTTCGTCGCGCGCGCGCGCGCGCGTGCGCCTGCGCCGTTCACGAGTAACACGTTAGGTACGTATATATATATCGGTAACCTCGATGAAATCACATTCGCACTAGATTTTTTCTTTTTATGCTTAATAAAAAAAAAATATATATATATATAACACACACAGACATACATCGTGTATGGAAGGAATGAGAAGGAAAACAAAAATAGAGGAATGTTAAAGGGAGGCTGCGAGATTGATTGGTCGTTTAAAGTTTTTTTTTAACTACACAAAAATCAGCCGAAGACGAGGAAGTGCTCGGAAAAGAAGGAACGAGAAATCGCTTGTTTACATATATATATGCGTGGGTAACTATAAGAGATGACGAGCTGTCGCGTGGAGAGAAATTTTTCCAACGAATTGGTGCGTTCTTCAATAGCTGGTGTAAAAATATAACAATTATTATAAAAAAATATATTCTCGAAACACACGCATATAACAATTCAATTAAAAAAAATTCGCTCTCCAAGCGATTGACAAAATTTCATTCGTTTTGTTTTTTTGTTTTTGTTTTTTCGAGCAAACTCTACATCGGTGGGACATTCGCATTCTCATCAGCACAGACAACTTTGATATTGCGCGTACGTCGTACAACAAACAAAAAAAAAAGATAAAGGAAGGAAGAAAAATATAAAACAAACATTAAGGCGTGTATAGTAGGCGTGCACCGGGATCACTGTTAAAATAGTTACAATATACAGGAGCGAAAGTATACAGGATATAGAGAAAAAAAAACATAAAAGGAAGAGGAGACCGCTGCATAACAAGAAGTATCATATAGTGGTATAGCGTGTGGTTGTGTGATAAAAGTATGTATCGTAAACGTATAGGATAGAAAATAAAAGAGGAAGCTAGACCGAACGCGACCAAGTATCGGTCGCGTTCATATATTGAACAAAATATATAAAGTATAAAGGTATAAGGAACGTCGTATATTTCGCTTTTTCTTTATCATTTCTATATTCAGAGACAGGAGAGAAAGAGAGTGTGTGTGTGTGTGTGAGTGATCGATCGCGTTGTTACGTAAGGTCAACTACTACCGTTGTGGGAGGCGTTTGACAAAAGGAGATGATGCGTATACTTGAAGGTAGTAGAACAGAGAATAATACGTGCGCGTGTGCGCGAGATCGTAGCTGCAATATCGATCGATATTATCGGAGAAAGAGAGATTGAAGCTCTCTGTGACGTGAGCACAGTGATACAAGATCTCGCGTTCACGCGTACGTTTACACTTGTGCATATAGTGTATAGGGTATATAGAAAAATATAGCGTGTGTTGTCGCTCGCATAAACGCACTCTCTTTCGGTATTATGTACGAAGTACAAGAGCCTCGGTACAATGAGTATGTGGTATACAAATATATATATATATAGTATATATATCTCGTCGGGGGTCTTCTTTGGGCTGCGCATATTAGAAATCGTTCGATCGAAGGCCCCGTTGACAATAAAATGACACTTTCGCCGCAGGCTCGGACTTTACAATATTTATATTATATTTATAAACGTGTCTCTCTCTCTCTCTCTGTGATGATGCGTGTATATTTATTTATATATTTATAACTCTTTTTCTCTCTCTGAGTGCGCGCGTCGACGCGCGACTTTCTTTATTTATATATATGTATATTTTTGTTTACTATATATTACCTTGTATCCGATTCTTAAAAATCTTGTCTCGTTTTTTTTTGTCTATTAAATAATAGAAAATACATCATAAATTTTTCTCTCCTCGCGTGTCGTACAATGTATATATGTATATATAAAGTACGCAATTTATTTATTTATTTACTTTTTTTTATGTATAAGAGCATATATATTAACTATATCGTGTATTACATCGTCGTATCATCATCTATATTTACAATCGTATATAATATTGCGCGTACTGAAAGACCTGTACAATATTCATTCTTTTACAATATATAATTCTCTCGTCGCTACATTATTGTCGCGGTCGCATATACAGAGGAGAAATTCTCGCGCCACCTATATGTACTTCGGATAATAATTATTATTATTCCCAAAGTCTCGAGATAATCTCTTTCACTCACTCGTATTCTCTCAACTTCTAACGATTATTTACAAAGTACATGTATATTTTACAAAACAAAAGTATTAAATTTTGCCGATCTTTTTTTTCCTTTCTGCGCGCGCGCGTGAATTTCCCCTCTCCTATATAGTATATGTATATGCGCGATCGCGATAAGACCATATCGCGGATTCGAGTCTAAGAATTCTCTGAACTATACGTCTCTCTCTCTCTGTATGTGTATGTCGCAACGACTTTTTGAGATCGTCTAATGTTTTGCAAGCTTACGCGAGCTCGTATTTGTATATATATATGTGAGTGGCGATCTCATAGCAGAAAGCGAAATTTTCTACTATTTTTTTCCCTCTTCATCTCTCGTTGTTCGAGGCTCGTCTTCGCTTATATATATATATAAAGAGAAAGAGTTATACCCGATTATAATTGTTCGCGACGACGACGACGACGACGTGATTCGTGTGCCAAGTGTTTAATCGCGTTGTCCATATCTCTCTTTCTCTCTCTTTTTGTTTTGAAAACGAAAGCGCGCGCGCGGGTAGCGATAAAAAACTTTGGGATACGCTTAGACAACGCGCGGATCAAGATAACACATGAGTATATATACTCTTTTTTAAATTTAGCTTGGATAGAGACCGAACGAACGGATTATATCTGGGAGCTCTCATCTATATAATCGTGGTGACTATACAAATCTCATCTTGCTGGGAGAAAAAGAGAGAGAGAGAGAGGCAGATGCCTCGTAAGTCGTCGTATGATGACACTAATGAGCACATATTTTATTCCTAATGGCCAGGCTAGAGTCGGTCCTCTTTGCAGAGACGCCGTAATTAGCCGTATGTTATTTAGGTAAAGAAGCGTATATAAGAAGAAAGCTCGTAATTATCCTTAAGAAATATAATGTTTCAATTATGTCACTTGTACATCTAAAAGTATTAATTCATTCCGTTGCGTAACAATCAACAACAACGGCAGTCTTCTCGTATATACATGTATACATGTATATATTCGATGAAAATTATAATCTCTGTTTGTTTTACGATACGTAAATTAAGCCCGTTTAAAGCGCGCTACTTTCTTAAGGACTTCATAACGAAGCTTCTCCACTTATTGTCACTCGATCAGCGTCTCTCTGTCTGTTTTGAAATTGTCATAAGAAGACATACGTATATGTATGTATATATAATATGTGCTCATAGTATACAGACGAACTTTTCTAAGAGATTTATTGCCACCTGAAATCGCTAATGGCTCGTTAATGGGCCTCCCGGCTAGTCTCTCTGAAAACACATGTATGTACGTACACGGATGACATCATCCTCCATTGGCGCGTTACAAAGCATCATCACGACGAAAAAAAAACACAAGCCCAGATATATAAAGAAAGAAAGAAAGAGACGAAGACTACACTGATCTTTACCAGCTTACTCTCGCGACAATTCGCGCGCAACAAGAGGTCGCGCTGAAAAAGAGAGCGAGAGATAACAGACGGGAGACAATTACATAGCCGGTGGGGCTGGGTATAGGATAGCCTCCAGGTATATATATATATATACACGTATACCATACCGGCGGACATCAACCGTTGTTGCGTTAACTCGATCATATCTTTCTCTGTCCCTCTCTCGCGCGCGGGCGCATAATCGCGGGCGCGATTCGCGTAATCCTCCTTTCGAAAGGATCCGCACGGACGACAGTTGTCGTCGTCGTCGTCGTCGTCGGCTTGCTCGTTTCGGCGATAGTGTGCGCGGTGTGTATATATATATATATACGAGGCGTGGACGCGTGGGAGAAAAAGAAACGATTTCAGGCACGTGAGCGTAATCGGCAAAAGATCTCTTTCTCTCTCTCTCTCTTGCTCGCGCCAGATGAGCCGAGGCAAGTACATATATATATATATATATATACAGTTCTTGCGCGCAGCGGCAACAGCAGCAGCAGCAGCTCCTTTATGGCGTTCCACTTTCGCGAAGGGGGAGAAGGGAACCACCTCGCCTTACTGTATATATATATAAAGAGATATATATATATACATACATGTGTATGTGTGTACGTGTGGATGTGGCTCGCCGATCGGGGCGTAGCAGCAGCAGCAGCAGTAACACTGCGGCTTCTCTCTTTCTCGCTCTTCTCACCGCTATATATACACGCTGTACTGTGTGTTATTGCATGCGATGGGAGCTGCCTTCCGCGCGTATATATATGTACGTGTATGTGTGCGAGAGGATCTTTCGCGCGATTGCAACACAGAAAGACGACGACGACAGTATTTCGAGGCGGCGAAAAATTTTCAATGCTTTTTGTTTTGACTTTTCCAATGGTATATATATATGTGTGTGTGAGTGTATATATATCTTTCTCAACCATATAGCGAGGCGTACTCGTCAAAATTGTGAAATACGGGCTATAGAATTCGCACAGATCTCGCGAGTGTATATATATATATAAATCCGCGAAATCGATCGAGAGGAGGAAGAAAACCCGAAAAAAAAGAACGACACAGGCTCCACACGCGGTGGAATTTACTACGATGAATATAATGAGACAAAATACTCGACGGTATGGTATTGGGCATTGCGAAAACTCTGCGCGCTCTTGTTTTGAGCGGGCACACATATATAGAGGAAAAAATTACACACGCCCGTAAATTACGGACTTGGAAATTATCGGGCCACATCTCTCGTGCAATGAAAAAGCTGCGCGGTTGTGAACGCGCATTACGTATATATATATATAGGTGAGGGATATAGCAGGCACACATATGTGCGAGAAATAAATGGCTGCGGCGAAAAACCGACGACACTTACGTTTTCGATTAAAATCGTTTATATAAATACACACATAAACACCCGGAGCTCTCGTTTCTATATACCGTTTAACGTTAAACAAAAAAAAAAAAAACGTGGAGAAGGATCGGCCGGTAAGATAAAAGATGACAAATGAGCTCTAAGCCGAGAAGTATACGCGAGCTCGCGTAAATTGCACGCGAAGTCCAAGTAAATCAATTTAATCGTCGCTCGAGCTTCGATCCGCTAATGAGACGCGAAAAAATATCACACTTTCGAAATGAATTAAGCTAATTGAGCGCGCAGTATACAGCCGCGACTGCAGCCAGTGGTCAGATGAGCTGCGTGCATGCGGCTCAGAAGGCAACAAAAAAAAAAAAAACATAATCCGTGAGGAGAGAAAGAGAGGACAACTCGGCAAGTAGAAAGGACGCGAAAGGCGTGTGCTCGTGCACGCGGAAAAAGAGAAAAAGTATTATGTACGTGTGTGTGTGTGTGGATCGCGTAAAAGGACAAAAAGAGCGCGCGGTGAGAGAAAGAAGGAAAGAGAGAGAGAGAGAGGACGAGAGCGAGTGCTCGGAAAAAGCGAGAAAAAAGAGCGCGAAGGAGAGAAAGGAGGATAATTGAAGGCAATGATCGAGAGGATCGATCGCCGCACAGCCTCGCACACACATACACATACACAGAAAGGCTCTCTTTGCGCGCGAGGCGAGGAGCGAGCGGCGTGCGGCTTCTTTATTGCGTTTCACTTTCGCGATGCGCCCGATCGAGCCTGGCGCGCGCGGGGCGTGGCGCAAAAGTGTAACGCAACAGGACCGAGGTCATCGTGCACACATACATTTACTAAAACCGTATATATATATATATATATATATATACATATCCACACGTATACACACAGCATCCGTGCAGTGTATATACCTACACGGCGAGGGCAAAGAAATAGGAGCTAGCGGATTAGCGGACGCTTTAGAGCTTCATTTTCACCTCGTAGGCTTGCTTATAGTGCGCACCGCCCGTCTATACGTATATGTATATATATCTACGCGTAACTGGACTTTCCACTCGACTTGAGACTCGAGCAAGACGAGCTCCCATGGAGTTAGAAAGTAAGATCGATTCCGATTCCGATGTATTCCGACGCCGCCTGGCCGCTCTAGCTATATCCTCTCTTTGCACGCGTATATACCGCGCCTCCGAATCCGAGTAGAGCTCCTTTTATATATATATATCTATAGATATATATTAAATTGCGAGGCGATTGTGGATAGAGATAGCTGTCTGTTTATTGCTGCGTCTCGTAGTTCGATTATCGGTGCGCAGAATTTCCGGGAAACTGGCGTTTCTTTTCTTACCCCGAGCTCATTCCGCGCGCGCGCGCTTCCTTTCGACGCGTCTAAATTCGCGATGGCATTTTACGGCGATCTTCGAGAGTCGAGTTTATTATTGTTACTCTCGCTCGGACGTATAAGAAACTAGCGATTCCTCAGTTGCCAAGTATAGATATATATATATAAACACGCAGGCTACGATTAGGGAGTGGATTGTGGTCGTAGAGAGGCGCGCGAGCGCGGATCGTTGTGACGAGAATAGAGCGTTGGTCCGCGGCGATTTCTAATAATTTTCATCGCGCCATTGTCCCCGGGGTCCCTCTCCGTGTACGCTCTGCTTCGCGTTTTACTGGGTCGACGTAACTTAAATTCACTTTCTAGGTCGTAAAATCCCCGCTTGCCGATATCGCGCCCCGCGCAGCGCGTTTCCTGGGCCTTTGCCCGAGTGTTTCCTGCCCGGAACGAATTGCTCTTTCTCGCGGCTCTCTGCTTTACTACGCTCGACTGTTTTTGTCTCCTCCTCGGCTCTCCTTCTCTCTCTCTATATATACCTTTCGTTCACTCCCGCGTCTCTTTGTCGCCGCGTTGCCGCTTTCCCCAGATCCGCGAGAAGAAAAAATTCTTTACACAGTGAACGTTCGCCCGACTATTACGCCAGAGAGGGAGAGAGAGAGAGATTCATCGAGTATAATCGGGCGTGCCACTCTCGTTTCGGGGAAGCATTGCCAATCGCCGTTGCTTGCGAATTGCGCGCCGCCTTGTTGGTGCTCGATCGTTCGCGCAAGAAAGCCAGGGTAAAGAGAGAGGAAAAAGGAAGAAAAGAACCATGTCTCTCTCTCTCTCGTTCTCTCACGCTGATCGCTCGCTCTCTTTTCTTTCGACTCGTAAATCAGTGCGACCAATTTGTAACGAGAGAGTCCGCTCGCTTTTTTTTTTCGCTTCGCTTTTTGCGTCGCTTACACACACTCATGCTATATACCGTCGCGCCTCCTTTCCTATCGCGCACCGATTTTCGGCAATCGATTCGAGAAATGAATGGAGCCGGAGACAGCACATGCGTGGGTCCGCCTCGCTTATTTACATTCAATGTGCGCTAACCGTTATCAAGATACACATACACAGCGGACGGCCCGCTTTCGAATACATGGTCCGTGGGTCCGGCAATAAATTTCCTAATTTCAAAATGACCGATCACGGCGATTGCTCTCAATATATCACGAGGCTCTTGCGTATACAGGTCCATGGTCCGCCAATGTTTCTTCCAAAGACGTCGCGTCCTGGAGAAGTCGATACGATGTGCGTAGGGGTATGAAATTCAGTAACTATATTGGTAATCATTCTCGGGCTCTCCGGGGGAGGAGAGACGCCACTCGCTCCTAGCTCCTTGCTTGCTTGATTCTGCATGGCAGAGCGCGGAAGACACGGGTGGTTGTCGGCAGTGTAAGTCGATCAGGATGTAAGTCCTTTGGAGAGAGGTATGCGTATACGGAGTCTAGTGACAGTCCGTGGCTCAGGTATTGTTACCGGGCGATAAAGGTGGCGAGCTCGCGTCCCGCTGCTGGTCCTCGTGTAGACTCTCTGCGCGGCTTGCGCTGCTGCTTGACCTCGAACTCAGGTTGTCCCGGTCGCTAAAGTACGAGGAGTCACCTTGACCGGCACCGTTGCCACCGGCCTGTTGGCGCTTCTCTTCCAGTCTCAATTGCTGCTTCTCACTCCAGGCTGCACGGTCCTCCGCACTAGCTCCCAATAAACCTGGGAAGTATGGCAGACCCTGACCTCGAGATGTGATCTTTCCCATAAAACTACGGATCTCTTCGAAGTATGATTCTTCGGCACGAGGGAGTTGACCATGATACCTCGAGCGAACCTCATCGAGTATCGTGGGTCCGTCAGCGTCGTGCTTTTTCAGATGCCTATCCAGGTTCGTCTGCTGACCAAAGCAACGCTCGCAGAGAGGACACTTAAATGGCTTCTCCTTGTTATGGATGTTGCGCACATGACGCTGCAGATTACTCGAGATGCTGAAGCTACGTTCACAGTACTTGCACTTATAAGGTTGCTCACCCGTGTGGGTCCGCAGGTGCCGCGTGAGGTTAGCGGACCGAGGGAAAACCTTACCACAAAATTTGCACGAGTACCGATCCTTAGGCTTCAGACCAGCGCTTACTGCTATCGAGTAGGCTGGTAGGCTGGAGCTCTGTTGCGCAGGCTGTTGCTGCGTCGATGCAGAGTTAGGTGGGGAGGATTCGGAGCTAGGTTGAGGTTGAGAAGGTTGCGCTGCTGGGCTGGAAGGCCTCGCTACTTGGACCTGTGCCGAAGAAGCGGAGGATGACGCAGGCGACGCCGTGGCAAAACGACTGCTGGGTAAGGGTACCATCGTCGGCAGTGCCCGTACCTGGATCTTTGGCAGATCCGCGACGGGCGATACGTGCTGATGCGACCGGTACATAGCCTCAAGTACCAGCGGATGCACCGCATGATGCTGGGGGAATAAAACAGTGTGGTACGGCAGAGTTCTATCACTACTACGTTCCAGACTATTCTGGTTCAAAGCCTCGATTTCGTTCTGGTTCTCATCTCTCAGGCTCTCCTTCTTGTGCTCTAAACGCAGATCCAGGGGCTCGCAACTGTCCATGTCCAGTCTGCTACTACTCCGGCTGGGTCTAGCTGCAGGACTCATGTGTGGCTGCTGCTGGTTTGACTGTTGGGGCTGGTCCCTGGAACTCGAGCAGGGGCTACCGTGACGCGCTTGTCCGTGACTGAGGTCGTAGGGGAGCTCGGGTTCGGGCTCCGCGGGTCCGCCAGAGCGTTGTACACTGAGCGGATAGATACTCGCTTGCTTGGGGCTGATGTGGCCAGGCATTTTGCGCGGGCTCGAGTCCTTCTCCCGCATGGCTGGTGGGTACTTGCTCGGGCTGTTGCTGCTCGGCCGACCGAGGTACTCGTTCATCACAGTCGCCGCCGCCGTGGTGCGGCTGCGACGCGAAGGGACGGGACCGCGTTAGTCAGCCGCGGCGGCCTTGGTCCTTCCAGCGACGCCCTGCGCCGACCTGAAACACAAGAGGTTGAAACGTATAATTAGATGAAGATGCAATTGGTATTAAATGTAAGTTGGTGAATTGCATAAATAATTTTTATGGGAAAATAAAGAATTACTTAAAATGATTAATTAAAATTTGTTCCATTACAATATACATAGAAAGTTATTTTACTCGAGTTTAAACAATTATTGTTTTTGAATTTAATATTTTTTTTTATCTAAGAATATTGGCGTTTTAAGAAATAATTTAATTTACACCTATTTGCTTTTAATTTTTATGTAAAAAACATTTTTTGTGTAAAAGGACGAAATTCCATGTACTCTTTCACATTAGCATAAATTAGATATTTTAGAATTAAATTATCTTAATTATATGCTAAAAATAATGAGACTACATTTTACAAATTATAGTTTCTATTTCAACTTGAACTTTTGCACAATTTGGAATTTCAACATTTCCATTTAGTCGTTTTTCCGGTTGGTTTCAAAACTTTCATTCCGCGAATGGAGAGATAGAGATAACGACTGCTCGCTCGCGACTGCTCTCGATTTCAAAGAGACCAACGACCAATAAAGTAGGCGAACTTCCGTTTTCCATCTCTCATATGAGTGCACATAAGAGACGATCTTTCTTCAAAAGAATGACGTTATACGACGTTAACGACGATGAGACAGACAAATTTGGAGCGAGGGCACACCTGTCATAATCTGGTCGATCGTTATAGAAAACCGTCCCACACACGTACACGAATATTTTGGGTCTGAGACGAACACCTCGATACCGTGGGCGGCGCTAATAAGGCTTCTCGTTTGCTTACACATGCCTGACGTTGAGTAAACACGAAGGAAAATTATTATTAATAAACTACTGTGCGAATGATCATCAATAACTTTGGCAAATAAACACGTCGCGAAGTGGTAGCCGCGGTATTTATGCGTATTGTTCGCGTACGAGGATGAGACAAATGACAATAATAGAAAAAGACAATTCATTACTCATCGTATACACCGATAGTTTAAATACAATAAATGTTTAACATTATTACTTGTTTTGAGTGTCGTCACTGTATTATTAAAAAAGATATATGACGACGCTTAGTGACAATGCGACTGGTCGTTTCAATGCTAATTTATCTGACAGACATACGGTCTTTGTGAAAAATTTCGTCGTGATTTATTAAACATTCATTTTTCCATTGTATATCCATCAGCTAATATAAGCTTTTAGAAATCAATTAAGCTACCCTGTATATAAAAAGAAAAGAATCTTATATGTACAATGAGAAAAATAATAAAATAACCATATATATCTCCACTTCCTCATCTTTACCCACTAACCATCGCGCGATAACATAGCCCTATCCATGAGGATGGAAAAAAAGCTCCCTCATGAAAATTTAATTTAACGATAGAGCCGCAGCCGTCACGAGTATACCTACACACGGGCATTAACTTAATGTGAGATTATCGCGAGAAGCGCATCGAAGTCTCCCCCTCTATCTTTACTTCTCTCTACGGCGGCGGTGGCGTCGCGTTTCGCGCGCGTTGATGTCTCTATGCATTGAATGGAAGGGAAGGGACTGTACATGTATATATATATACAAGATACACTAAGCGCATCTCGCGTGTATATATATATGTATACATACACACGTCTACCTCAATGTACTTGGCTCGGAAATCAAGGGGCGCCAGCGCAATACCGAATAAGGAAAGTTTATTATGATTCGGAGCGAGGTATAATATCGACTCCACCGACCCATTTTGACCAATTACGGTGCTCTGACGCGAAGGTGAAGAAGGATGAGTCGAACAGCTGTTGAGGTTTAATTGCCCATCGGCTGTAGTTTATTTTGGGAGGATGATTTTATTTTATATATATATATATATGTACGCAGGTGGTTATGTAAATGATATATACATACTCGAATTACACAATGTAAATATGGGAGGGCATTTGCGAAATGTAGCACGGATGTTTGCCAAATTTAGGTATATAGGTGGGGTTTTTTTCGGCTGTTTATATCCATATACCGCGCGTATATGTAAAGTAATAAATCTTTTTATGCACAATTATAAAACACTTCTACTAAACGGTAATCTCATATAGATACGACTTAATAAATGCAGGTCGCTTGATTAGCCTATAACTTTTTCACAAAATTCGCCACATCGTCGCGGCTATTGTCTTACGTACATATATATATAACATCGCCGCCGCGACTTTTTACAACATACTACTACTACTCCGCGTATATATCGAATAATAACATATTTACTTTACGATACTTAATTGCTCGTGCGGTTATTTCTTTCACAAGATACTCGGCGCGCGCTTAAGAAGATCATTTATCTATCCATACCGCTCATCGGATAATCTTTTGTTTTTTTTTCTTGTTGTCCTCTCGCATATACACGTACACGTATACCTCCATATATAACACGTCATATACGCCCGGCAATCAAAAGTTACGAGGTGTATTACGTTTCGGACACGCGCGTAATGAATTTCGATGACGAAATAACCCAATCGCGCGCGCGCGAGAGAGTGAGAGAGAGGTGTCATTTAATTTGGCAAGAGAGCACAATTGCTATAGCCGCATACTTTTTGCCCCGTGTAAATTGTACGGTATATATGTACGAGAGTCTTCTTCTGTATAGGCTACGGAGAAAGAAAGTAGTAGTGAGTGTGTGTCTGTGTCATGGGCATTCTTTTATCGGCTCGCGCGCGCTCGCATTAGACAGGTTAATCAATCACGTTAAGCGAGCGGCTGTCGTAATGGTTTTTATGTATATACTAGGATATATGCCTGATGGTAAAAACTACCACTTTAAAGCTACTGTTACATGCTGCGGATGGAAAAAGCATGCTATTTAATTATTAATTAATTAGTCTTTTTCAATTGTATATACAGCATCTTGTATACTAAGTCATCAATCAACGAGGAACGGTCTAATTGGAACCAATAAATATTCTGCTAATTAAGTAATGTTTTTGTAAATATCAAACGTATGTATAAAAAAAGGTGAGAATTCGATGACGTATATGTACATACGCAAAATCGTAACTGTACCCACTGTATAAGTATATGTACACCAACCAAACCCTCGCGATAACATATCCATGTAGCTTATTTATTATTAAACGCCACCATGCACAGTTACATACACGCACTCTCGACGCTTTAGCGAACAATAAAAACCACGTTTTCCCATCTCTTCCTTCCGATAAGCCATACCACCTCTCTCTTGCATAAATTTCTCTTTCGTTTGACATCGTGCACATTTTATATAAGGGTTTTTTCACCATATCATATTCCCTCACTCACTCACTCTCTCTACACATCCGTTCCACATCGACCGGTCGCTATCAATCTCTTACCAGATATACCCCCCCCCCCCCGTGCCACCTATATAATACATCACGCGTACGGAACAATGTCGCCAAGCTGCCGCAACCTACACACACGGTAGAAGGGCTTTAAAAGATGAGCAGCAGAAGCCTAGAGGGGAAATAGAGGATGCTGCAAGTTATATACTGGCCAGCCGGCTTCTAACTGGAGCAAAGCAACGGTACTCTTGCGGCCACTCCTCGGCGCATCTCTCGCTCTCTCGCGCGCGCGGCCGATACACATCCAGTCTTGCTATATGTACGCGCGTGTGCGCTGTCTGAATCGCATCCCGCATCTTTCTCTTCGATCTCTCTTTCCCTCTCGCACGCCCGCGTATATATATGTATATGTATACTAAGGTGCGTGCTGCTTCTGATGCTGCAGCCTACGCCTATGAGGGAGAGAGAGAGAGTACGATAGGACGTAAATCACCGCGTCAAATTGAAAATCGGTCTACCGTATAGTGCGCGCTATATGCGCGCGTGTGTTGGAAAAGTGGTAGGGAGGGAGAGGATTTATGATTGCGTTTCTTGGGCTGCTTGAGAGATTATTATATTATTTTTAAGGGGGGTTATTATTTATATTAGATTTTGGATGAGTTATTTGGGAGTGGATGATTTTTGTGGATATTTTTGTTTCGACGTTAAGGGTATTGTTGTGATCGTTATAGCTACCGCGTGTCCTATAAGTACGACACACACGCGTGTATGTGTATGTATAATTAAATTTAAATATCTACATTAAGTAGCGCGTTATAAATAATGGTCTTCCGCGACTTTTAATAATACTTATTTTTTAATTAATACTTATAAAGCACTTTTATAATCGCTCCGCGCTGTATAGACTCGCATTCAATGGATTATACCTATACATAACTTTTTGTCGTGTCGAGCGCGCGCACGCGCACGCGGAAAAGCTATTAAAACTTTTCTTCGGTGAACATCATTACTTAGCCGTTATTAATGATTTTTAAACACTTCATTAACGCTAGGCACAGTGTTTTCATAAAGATCTAGTACTCTAAATACTGTAATTACAATATCAACATCGCTGTTATATTATACCTATATAGCACTATACTTTATATTTTCCTAGATATAACCCCTTAAAATTTCAAGGAAAAACGTTTTACCTATAACTATATGTGTATGTTTATATATAACGACCGTGACGTGTAGTTTTCGAAAGATGATTCACGAAGAGGCTCGCGCGCGAGCAAACTGAATATTAGCGCCAATCAAATCGCGTCGACTTGCTGCTCTCTGCATGTACATAACCATATTACATCTTCCCTTTTCTAAAAACCATATAGGTAAGCCAGCGGGCGCATCAAGCCTAACAATAACTCACAATCATTCGCATGTATATATATATATACACACCACGACCACGATTCATCGAAAACTACAACCGAATTCTCTCGCTTGCACTCGCGCTCTCGATTTACGGCCGTTTTCATTATCGACTCCATCTCTCATGCAACACTATACAAGCGCGCGCGCGAAAGAGATTGAGTTGCACCCCCCGCATCGACAAATTTACGCACAAATAGCTTGGCAGAGAGCGTGGGAGCTGCGCATGTACATTGGTTCTGCTGTGCAATGATACGTATATATATATATATATATATACCTACCTACCTACCTACGGTCGATTACTTAAAAGGTGTGAAAGTTCGAAGGTTTTGCGCTATACTCGCTCGCTCGGCGCCGAGGAAAGTATATACATCCACTTTCAACCTCGATTCGCTCGCGGTGTGTGACTACTCCCTCTTTACGATGAGCTTCCAGTTGTCCGCGCGCCCGTCGCGTGTCAGCTTTGCGACGTGTATATGTATGTGTGTGTGTGTGTGGATGTAGGAACAAAAAAGAATTTACCGGTTCCCGCTAAGAAATCCGAAAGTGCGCGTGAGCAGTCGCTACCTCGGCACCTTCAATTTTGCCTTATTTCTTATGAGAGCATGCGAGAGAGAGAGAAAGAACGGGAGTGGATGGTTATATGTGCTCTGGTTTTTGTGCGGGAATATTTGCGCGCTGAGAGACTGAGGAATTTTAAATGGGAAATTGAAATCGTATCGGATGAGTGTTTGTTTGTTTGTTTTTTTTGGCAAAGGGGGCGGTTAATGATGTTAACGAGGGTTTAATTAATTCATTAGCTTCGCAATCTGCTGATTGTACAAGATTTCGGCTCGTTATAATTCTTTTGCGTTATTACGTATTATACACGCGCGCTTAACAATAAACGAGTATGCGCACTTATATATATCGAGCAATTTTTCACAACGTGTCCATTATCATTGTAAATGTGCGGATTTTTCGTGTACACCCATATAGCGAGCCATAAATAACCCAGACGAAGAGAGCTTCACGTGCCTCGATAAAGTAAGTAATGGAACTTGTTGAACACGACAGTGAAAGGATAACGTTAACACCTTTCGACGACACGCGCGTACGCGCAAGCGTCCAACGATTATCCCTATATATATACGCTTATTCATCTTTTTAAACCTCCGTGCTCCCACGTCACACTCCCAAATTAAAAGAAAATTTATTTATACCACGAGTCGACTCTGAATATCAATTATAATCAGCGTGTCCACAAGATACAGAGGAGAGAGAGAAAACTCGTAATCCACGGCTGAATAACTTAACGGTCCCTCGCTCGGGGCGACAAAAACTGTCGCTCGACGCTGTTAGTATCATCTACAATAATGCACAAAGCAAAGTGGAGCATCATCCTCTCTCGCGTGCACCTCGCCTCGCCGTGATATTTCAGGGCTACGTGAATCGTTGCGCGAGAGCTGCGCCTTCACTCGAGAAATCCAGTTTTTGGCTTCTAGAAAGCTGCTGCTGCTGCTGTATGTACGCGTTGTGTATATATATATATATACACATACCAACAGGGTGGTGCATCTCTCGTCCTCGCTTGCGCTGCTCTCTTGGTATATATATATATATACATCCACATGATATTTCTTTCTCTTCCAAGTGAACGCGCGCAGATCCTCGGCTCTTTTCGCCAGTGGCTCACGCCCTTCTCTTTCGGCCGCTCACTACTCTGCTCGTTACTTTTGAAGGAGGCCCCCGCACTATACTATATATACACGTGTACATGTATATATAACGCTGTCATACGAGCTTCAAAGAAGATTTCAATCGCCCCGGCACACACACGATTTCTTTCGCGTCTTCCTTTTTTTTTATTGCGTCGCTCGGTTGTCTTCGTCCTCCTTGAACGCGCGACCTCGACGACACAAGGCTTTACGAGCTGCTCTTCCGGAACCACCTTTTTATCGTATATATGAGTCTGTTTATATATATATATATATACGTGTGAGTAGGTAATCTTCCAGGACGCGAGGATATGATTTTTACCCGCGTTCGGGTTTAAGATTGTGAACAATCAGAGCTTTTCGATCGTAAACCACGAATTTTTCGCAATTAATGATCCGCTACGACCTTCGGCCATTATAAGGCTTCTTATAAGGTACAGCGTTCACCTACTTAAGAGTGTATATTATAAGGTATCTGTAAAAGGCGTCGTTATATTTTATGAAAAAAAAAAAAATTTTGTTTTTAATGTGATTTATTAATGAATTATTAAAGGAAGAGTTTCTCATGTATATATATATATATAGCATACCTTTTATAGCCATCATTAAATTGTTTAAAATATCCCGACAGCTTTACAGCTGTATCGTTCCCGGTTTTATTAATAACAATTTATTAATAACCACATAATGCAGCTTTTCAACATCGAAAAGTACCTGTTCTCTCCCTCTCCCACTCTACCGCCACATTAACCAAACCTCTGCGTAATCCACGTTGCACACGTCTGTTCTCTAAAAAAGGCCGATGAGCCTCGCTATATATATACATACAACAGTGTATCCGCTTCTCTCGCGCATCTTTCCAGGAACGACTCATCATCATCATCATCATGAACATCGACTCATCTCATTATCTCTGACGCATCAAACTGTCGCCGTAGTCGCATCGCGATGCCATTCTCGGCGATGAGTCCATTTTCGTGAAACCAGACCTTCCATTGTTCTTTGCCCCCCTCCCCCCTCTCTTGTTGAAACCTTACTTCCTTAGCTATAATTCGAGCAATCGTCGTCGTCGTCTCTTATAGCATTATAGATGTCAGGTGCATGGACAAGTTATATGGCGTAGATGAATATGTATCGGCGGTACGATGATGTAAGCAAAAAAGCGCGCATCTCACGTATATAGTAAGTATAGCGCATAATATATATCGAGTAAAATCTATATCCACGGCGCGCATATATGCTAATATAATCGGCCACGTCGGTGCACGAGATTCCGCGAGTATTATGTGAGACGAGATTATTATTTATGACTCCTCGTCGTCCCCTACCACATCTTATAATCTATATATATATGGTAAGATGTCCTCCTCACGTGTATGTGCGAAACAGTAGCGTATACGTATACGATATATCTATACACGTGTTTGTAGAAGCTGCACAACGGCAGTAGTGGTGGTGGTATTAGCATGCGCACGCGCGGACGTTAAATATCCATTTCGCCGGTCGCGCGGAGAACAGGCTCGATAATATGAAGAGAGATCCGTGTATAATAGAGCGTAGAAGAACGTTTTCCTTTTTTGCGTTCGGGTACCTTTTTTGTATATATAATCGGTACATATAGATGAGAGACAGGTGAGAAAGAACGATGTTTCAATTTGGCTTCCGCCGTATACGTATGAGACAACGAGTCTGCGTTACTGCAGATGTGTTTGCTTAACTCTCGCTATTATATAGACGTGAATATCGTCGATTCACGGATGTAATGGCGCGTAATAGCAGTTAATGTCGGCTCGAATTAGATTGTTTATGGTACGTTTGATTTCTTCATAGCCGCGGGTACATTTGTATTCTGAATATATATAGTGATTATTTTTCAAAATCAACTCTGCGTGCGTCTATTTTAAAGTCGGTAAAGTTAACTCGACATTTTACGCGCTTGCGCTTGCGCTTTATGTTGTTAAACAAGGCTACCGAGTGCTACTACTATACTTTGTTGAAACAAAAAATTACTCATCTTTGAATAATGAACCCACGTCAACGTAGCAATTAGTCGGAGCGCGTTTTTTTTTCTCTTCTCATTTAATTACGACACATATACGGTCTTGTACGCTAGGAAGCGAACCGACAGCTTACTCTTGTCCACGCTAATGAACTTCTCTATATAAAAAAAATAAAGAGATCGTCACTACCTCAAACCTTATTCAGACTATATATACGTGGACGGATACAATGAAATCGATGATTCTTGTACCTTGTGTCGCGTATACGCAATGTAAAAACGCCGCTCACAACAACAACAACATCTACATAAAAACTGCTCTATTACTCGTCTTGGACACACTCGACGCTGATCGACTCTGTATATCGACACGTTACGTTATATACATCGCAAACCTCGTATAGCGCTCTACTCGTGATATATCGCTGTTCTTAATTGTCATCGTTCCACGCGGAATCACAATACGCGCGCGAAAGCCACTTTAGTTCGCTCCTATTCATATATCACATACATAGGTGTATATATATATAAATTCCTGGTACATTAACGAGCGTCAAAGCGCGACGCCATAGAGAGAGATAGAAAACGATCTGAAAAAACGATCTTCGCCGTACGCAAATCAGCGAGCTAGCGCGCGCGCAGAATGCAATTTAAATACAAAGATCGAGGCTACGCGAGATAAGATACAAGCGAGCGGTCTTGCGACTACGACTATAGCCATGCTCGCGTTATACACATCCTACTGCACCACGTGACTTATCTAATGTGCACTATATATTTTTCTATTATACGTTGTCGTTGTCGCCTCAGCGCGATATTGTACCTGGAAAAACCTGGACTGCTCGGGTGTGTATGTACTAACGGTCAGTTTGCAACACTTGGCGCTAGCGATTTGCCTGTGCCCACCGTTAACACTCTCCTCGAAAGTATAAAAGAGCAAAAAATGAAGAAAAAAAGGTATTGTAAGAGTGATTCTCTCAAGCGGTCGCTTTTCATTTCTCCGAATTCTCATGACAGCAGCAGCAACATCCATCAGAATATATATATATCTGGATATCAGCTTTCGCTCACGAGGATTATAAGCCTCATCGTTCGCGCGTGTCTTTTTATCTCGCAGCTTTTATTTTTTTTTTTTATTTTCGTTTTCTGTATCAGCCTTATACGGGGAACGATCGCTTGACGGCCTCACTTCTCTACCCATCGTCCTTGTTGAAGAAAGAGAGAGAGAGAGAAGGCAACTCGGGGTAATCAGCTTGCGCACTGTGAGTGAGTGAGAGAGAGAACAACCGCGACCAATCGATTCGCGCTCCGACTTCCGCCACTTTAACAGACGTCGAAGCTTGTGACCCTAATAGGCGTCCGGGAGGAGGCCAAGAGAGTGCATATAAGTGCGTGCGTATGAGGCAAGATGCGACGTATGTATATATATATACACCGCGAACAATGCGCGAACGTGTCATCCGTGATTCCTCTTGCTCAGTAGCCTATCCTTTTTGTTTGTTTTTGTAATGTGCCCGTTTTTCGGTCGATTTCCTCATCATATGTCTTTTGTCGGAATGAAATAATTGCAAAATATGGGTATATATATATAGGTATAAAAAAAACTATACGACGGTCTTTGTTGACTAATTATAATATATATATAGAAGTGTGCGAGGAAACTTCTCAATCATGCGGGCGCAGTAGTAGTACCGCTGACGCGTTCGAGCCATCGCCTTTTTAAGTCCACTCCTATATAGCTTGCGTGTATACGCGCATCGTAAGCTATTAGTCGCTGTTTATTCACCAATTGTCCATTTTCGCTGGCACCGTGTGCGCGCGATGATTAAGACGATGAATGTTTTTTCTTTCTCGCTCTCTCTAGCGAGGATTTTCGCTCCTTTTGAATGAAAATCGAGGTGAGCCAATGATGATGATGATGGTGATGATGACGGACGATGATGATGTTTTAGTGTTAGTGTGTCTGTGTCATGTTTGCTTTGGTACATTTTCATCTTCGCCTGGCGATGATGTTTTTGTTATCCTTTCGAGAATTTCAATCGACGAGGATCGCTAGATACGTGGACGAGAGGAAGATGAACGCGCTTGAAAGTGCTACGCTCCAAAGGAAATATTTATAATCGACTTGTGAAATCTTCGATAAACACTCGACGTGCGCGCGCTCGGGATTACATTGAGAAAGTTTTGAGATTTTTTGCGCAGGCGCGGTCGCGTCTTGGTCCGCGCGAGTGGCACGTGCGTTTCCCAGCCAACTCGCGAGGAATGTTTCGGATAATTATAAGCCAAGTGATTTATTTATTTATATCGGAATAGTCATTAATCGAAATTTCTCTCGATGTATATAGCTTATCTCATATAAAAAAAAAGTTTGTTTTTAATGTACTGCAGTTTTGTTGTGATTGCAGTAGGTTAATTAATTTTTTTATCTACATCAATTTTTAAGGATCAATATTAATAATCTTCTTCGTTTTATTTTTATATACGAACGTTTTTTTCACTACCCTATAAGCGATCTTTACATAACTGAATTATTCAAAAGCACGCGCTATAGCTGCTCTATGCAAAATTTCGATCTGTCACTGTGGATGACAGTTTTTTTTTCTTTTTTTTTTTTTGAACACCGACGGCGTCGGATAGTCAAGCAACCTACCCTAACATTATGCAGAGAGAAAGTCATTAATAACAGATTTCGATTTCAAAAGCTTAATATTTTGACTCGTCAAAAAAGCTAGACGCATCGGTCACACGGCACTCAGACGAGGATTACCTTCGAATTTTTATATACATACGTATATATAGAATACAAAATCTCGATCGATATAATTATGACGGACGAGTTCTCTGTTTCACTCTATAATATCTTCTTTTTTTTATTTCCAAAAATTTATCACTTTATTTTTTGTCTTCGCTTTTATATGAACGATCGAATCTAGATCATCGTCAGGTATATAATCTACCCTTTCCCGGGCACCGATCACCTCACGATCAGCCGCATGCAGATGCGCGTGCGTGGCCCCATAAACTCGCGCAGGACATTGAAAACCAGCGGAGCTCGCGCGAGAGTTGATCATAATGGGATTCCGCTCCTATTAGCATGAAATTTCACCTCGTCAGCCTTGCGTCTCTCTCGACTTGAGAGTATCGAGTATCCATCGTGACATCTCAAGAAGATCTGGAGCATCTTTCGACATCCTCTCTCTCTCTCTACCAAAAGACGGATCACTCGTTCTCCTCGTTATTATTTATCTTCAGTGGGGCGGCAGGCAGACAGCAAGAAGCATCAGACACGCCGTGACAGTTCTCGGACGCCTCTTGCGCAATATTCGCCTCTGTAACGCCACATTGGCTGCCACCGCGGCGCTGTTGAGCAATAATCTGCCGGTCATCTGATTCTCTTGTCGTCCGCACGAGCTCTCCTTGCGTCCTAACCCGTTGTTCAGTCTCTCTCTCTCTCTCTCTCTTTTGCCGTCACGACGTTACGCTTTTTCCACTGGTTCCGATATATTGCTCGAGGTGCGTCCGGTATAGTATCGGTCGGAGGTCGATGGACTCGGTTGTGTTACAGTTACAGTGGGGTGTATACATACATTTCCTGAGAATAATATAATGATCGAGATTTTGCGGAAGAACGTATACTATGTAAGAGGAAACAGTATCGTTAAGCGTTCGAACTTTGATGGATTTCTAGGTAGCTTAGATCTTGAATATTGATGGTAGCGCGTAGCCGGTTAAATAAGAATAGTGACCCATTTCTATTATGGCTATGTAGTTGATTAAATTAACAAAGATTAGAAAGTACGCACGATGAATGTATTGCGGCACATGATCAAATCATTTTTTCTTTTTTCTTTTTTACATAAATCTTACGTAAATGTTATAACAAAAATATGTATCGTCCACGCGTACTATATATACTTCCACGCGATATCTGAAACTGCATTCCAGTCCGAATTTTTTCTCCCCGACGCTAAATTACAATCCTCACTCTGATTACGACGTCGAGATTTATATCATCATTAAAGATAATTAAAAGTAATATCAAACTGGCCATAATAATCCTCTCTGGTACCTCCACGTGTACGGGTATATATACAGAATGTCATTATTCACTGCATCGGAATCATGAATGATGAGTTACTGTTATGAACTGTCGGTCAGTTTTTATTATACACAAGACACCGTACGCTTCAGTAGAACCACACGCTGTACCTCTCCCGATCGCGCAGGACTATTAAAGCTGTACGAAATTGACTTTGAGAAATCATGCAAAAAGAAGCGACGACTAATCGGAATAACAAATAAGCAAGACGCGTACACGCACGTGTGCGATATGCGAAAAAAAGTCAACGTAAAGCCGAGCGGATATAGTGTGATATGTTGTGCGACATCATGGATTTCTCTATATATACGCGTGTCTCTTTTACTCTTACGTTGCAGTATTTGAGTGTGTGTATATATATCTAGAAATGAGTCGTCGGCATCACCGCCAAGAGTGACAAGTTTCGCATCTCCGTTCGCATCATCCTCATCATCACACGACACTTACGCCGCACGCGTGCAAAATGTGAGAACGCGCGCTTTTTCTTGTGGTCTTGTGGACGACGCGAGGCGATTGGCTATGCGATATCGTCGCCTGAGAGAGAGAACAACGCCATTAGGGACGCTATATAGAGGTGTGTATACATATAATACATACGCTATATGTACGGTTGTCGTCGGATTTGTACCGCATATATATATACACGCGCGGAGCAATCTTCTATACAACCACGCGGAAAAGTCGGGCTTGCGGTCGTTTTTACGTTTTCTCTACGCGCCTCGTGCGCTTTTTTGCCTTTTCGGTTTTCTACTACCGCATGCGGGCGCGCGCGTGCCTGCGATCTCTACACCTGACATTGTAGAATTTCATGGATATCACAGCTGGATTTTCTCTTTGTAGGTGTATATATATATAACTCGTGGGAGAGAAAATGACATACGTTGGAAGTGTTTTTTTTTTGGAGAAGCGGTATGTAGAGGCGGGGAATTAATTAAGGTGTTTTTATGGATTATCGATATTAGATATATCACAGCTGAGTGATCGCGACGAGAAAACTTTTCGACGTTCGACCTGATTTTTCATTATGGTATATGTAGAGGAGATAACGTTATAGGATTACTGTCACCCATGGGTAAAGCCTAAATTTTTATAAACCACGCGAGGAGACGAGCGTCGGTCGGAAAATATATATCGATTGGTGAAGTAACGATTTTGACAAGTAACACGCTAAATACGGCGTTAATCCATCATAAGAATATTTCATTTGCCACATAAATTTCTCCAGCTGTCAGTAACTCGATCGGCAGCAGCGTAGCAGTGCTCACACGTGTATGCGTGTCTCATTAATTCCCGCTGCAATCCGTTTTCCTATTGATATTAAAAATACGCGTATTGTAGGAAAAGATCATATATTGAATATTTCATTCGGAGCTTATATGAGCGAGTAGAAAACTCGTTTTTGTGAAATCAAATAATGCGTTTTTCCAACCTCGCGTATACACACGCGCGTACTTTAAATGACACGCGCGAGTGGCATATTAAAAATTAAAATACATATATACGAGAACCGTGTGCGTGTGTATATATAGAAATTTTAATATTACCATGTTATATACAAAGGCAACTTTATACTATCGTGTCGTAATGAAATCTAGTCCTCCTTATATACCACTAATTCACTCCATCATGAAAATTTGTCACTCGAAAGGACAACAAGTGAAACCGAATCCATATATATATACCGCTCTTGTACAGCAGTATATCTATACACACAACCATGCCACATCATTACGCTCGGAGCGGAAACAGAACAGTAAAACGAGACCGAGAAGGAAAGTCGCAGACATATACCGCGCATGCATTATCTCTCGAAATCGAGGCATAGATTTTCATGAAAATCTCCGATATTAGCCGATCGAGCCGGTCAGTCTTTCTCTCTCTTTCTCTGCATAACGGAAAAGGCTGCACTCGGAGATGAGAGAAAACCTCGCCCTAATTCGCCCGCGTGCTTCCTGCCGCATCTCCCTTCTCCCATCATGGCCATTCTCGGCGCTCGGCAAGCGCTCATGAAATATTCACGTGCCGCCCGACGACGACGACGACGGGGATCATTGTTTCTCATTTTCGACGCAATCATCCTCTCCTCTTTCTTCATCCGCGGGAGAGAAGCAGCAGCAGTAGTAGTGTACAGCCCGCGCCTTCCTTTCTCTCTACCCCGATGCGCTTTTTTCTTTTTTTTTGCTTTCCGGTATGTGCGTGTGCCTGATTTCGTATATAGGAGCGCTTCATTAGCTTTGAATAAATGTTTTCGTTCGGTCGATGATGAGGAAAGGTGGATGGGTGGAGCGCGCATGTGGGATAGATGCACTCGCGTCGACCTGAAAGTGAGTAATGCGTATGGACGTGTGCTGCGCAGCGCAGTAGCGTTATCTTATTCATGACACCGATAATATTAATTAAATTTCAAAGTAAAAATCCACTTCCTGCGTGTTTACATAAAGATTCGTGCGTGGGATAATAATTAAAAATTCGGTGTTTCTTTTTTCTTTCTTAATTTCTGTATATATAAATATATATACGATTGAATAACTTCCGCTGACATCTTCATTTAATCGAGGCGCGTGAGTAGTGATTAAAATTTACGATTCAAGGTGCGAGAGATACACGACTAGTCTGCTGCTATGTTTCTCGCCATACGTTGCTACTGCTGTATACCCGCCTTATATAACAAAATCGAAGAATTCTTAATGGTCCAGCAGTAGAGGCCTGATTTCGGAAACAAATTCTATTCGGTTGTCGTTATATAGTAATTTCGATTTACACGCGAATCTCTATAACCTACTATTAAATTCTCGCATCTCTCGCAAGTCAGGACGACTTTTAGCGCACGCGTGAGCGAATATCAGCTTGAACGCATTTCAGTATATAGTAGACACGCACGATCGCGCCTAGATTATAACGGACAAGATATACTTTCGTAAATCTTCACTTTCAGATACGCAGGTATATCTTATTTTATCACTTTCTTCCATAATTTATATACGCATATTATACATAAATTGTTAACATCGCTGGTTAATCAACTGATTACAAAGCAATAACCATCCGCGATCGGTGTTCTTTCTAATACACCTATACGCACTCACCGTTACCCTATATATATATATATATATATACACGACAAATACGGGTTAAATAATCTCTCAATCCAAACGTTATATACCAGCGTCACACACGTATACCACCTATATACGATCACGAAAAAAAAACCAGCGATCGAAAAAATTCGAAAACTTCAATTAGCCCAATTTTTTCGTCTCCCCCCGTCATCTCGTATATATACATCGAGAAAATGCGCAGTCACTACCTATATATATATATACGCTGTATAATACCAGCATCGTAACCCATGAGTATATACCGCGATCACAGCGCGTCGCCGCGGTTGATCGATGGAACGTGGAGAAGAAATTTGGCTAGCGGAACAGCCACGAGAATGCAAGGACCACGATCGCAAGGCTCCTGCCTTTGTTTTTTCTTCATCTTCTACTTCTTCTTCTTCTTGCTCCGTTCCGTTCCGTCTCGTCGTCAGGCCTTAATAAGCAGGTATATACACGCGCGTCTCCCCCTTTTTGCCGATTCTTTTCGACTTGGCCTTTTAAACGGCGTTTTTATATACGCTCGCTTGCCTGCCTGTGCGCGCGGGAGTATAGCTTTTTCATGCGCGCACAGCGATCGTGGTCTACGCTGGTGGCGGATAATCAGGTCAAAAACGTTATGTTTGCATTTTGTTGAAGACTCGAGGAGGATAGGGTAAAAAGCTCGCGGTATAGGCGTTTTCGTTGTATACCGATTTCTATGTAGTATTAAAAGAAAAAAGAAACGTTTATTAAACGTTTATATATATATTCCGATATTCAACTTTACATTTTTAATTCGCAGCGGTTACGTGTGTTTCGCAACCTTTGTACAGGTTTACCTCAGCGAACCTCGCCTTGCCATCAATTCACGTCGTCGGCCTCTTATATATATATATATACACATGCCTCTCTTTGTCCCTTCTCCGCCCTTCGTCTTCCATACATCCCATCTCTCTCTCTCTCTCTTTCAGCGCATCATTGAATCGCAACCTTGCGCGAATTTCTGGCTCTCCGGCATGGCAAAGTAATTGGTGAAAGAGCCTTCGGCGCAATAAAAGCGACACGTCCTCGCGGCGCGGACATATCCACGTACCATGGTATATATACACCAATTTACATTCCGCTCCATGGCGGTAACAGCAGCAGTCGCTACGTATATATACAGACTCTCGCGAGAAAGGCAATTTATTTGGGAAAAAGGAAGGCGCGTCTCTCTCTCTTTCTCTTACTCGCGTCCGAGTTACGTCAACTTGTTACACGGATTTTTTGCGCTCGAGATCAACGCAGCCCTTCTCGCTCCTATATATATATATACACATGCGTGTGTGTGTGAGCGAGAGTTGGAACTGATCGATGTCTTTATCTCGCGAAGGAAAAGCGCGAAAAAAACGGGGCGAGCGTGCAGTGCGAATGGCAGCGCGAGTGTACTTTCTCTCTCTCTCTCTCTCTCGCCGAAGAAATGCTATACCCCCGATCGATCATCGATGCAATTGCCCGATACTGCGAGGAAGAGAGTGAGTGAGAGAGAGAGAGAACGAAACGTATAGCGGCGCGCCCTCTCTCTTTGCCCGCGAGTTGCGGATATTTATGGTTCTTCAGAGCGACGTGACTTTAAGTAGTTTTTGATGTTACTCAAGAGGTCCGTTGTGTGTATATATATATAAGTGTGTACTGTATATATTCTGCGGTAATGTACTTTTGTCGGATATCTTTGGAATTTAATAACGCGTGTAAGATATATTGTAGAGGCGGTTTTATAACCGCATTGTATTTATTAAGTTATTGAATTTATGCGGGAACACAGATTCAATAATACAAAGTATATATATATATATACATATATATACAAATAGAATTTCGTAGGTTTGAATTAACCTTTATCGTGTTCGATCATGCAAATCAATAACGTTTTTCTTTTTCTTAAGCTCCTCGAGATCTACACTTTTTTTTTTGCTTGCTTGAAACTATATAAACGTTTTTAATGTTTACGAAAATCGACCTTACACTTTTTGCAGCCTCGCACAACGCTGTACCGCACTTCTTGTGCATTTATATACGGTTGGATAAAAATAAACGACGACGAGACGAAAACAAGCGCAACAAGGAAGCCGAATAGAATAAAGAGACAAAAAGTATATATATATCGTTCGCGTATGGTATATAGCGTACATCTCTGTATAAGAGAGAACGATAGTAGCGCGTGTACGCATAGTATAAATGTGTATACGCTGCGAAATGGCTTCTAAATATGTAGTAGTTCTCTAGGTGTACTGTTAACAAACAGCGCTGTCGCCGTGCTGCTCCAAATCAACGTTATTTTCATTCTTACATCACGAATGTAGGCTGCGGCCTCAAAATTTTATTTTTCCCTCTCTCTCTCTCTCTCTCTCTTCCCTCCTCCTTTCCTCGTATCTCTATCCTATTATATATACAGAATCGGTAATCGTTGCGCGTGCATTTTCTATTTCGCGATAGTCTATTTGAATGCCTATATATACGCACTGAGATTTTGTTTATATGCATGTAGTAAGAGACGATATGCGTGCAGGAATATATATATATATATATAGGAGACGATCGAAAATGTGGTTAAAGTATAAGTAAGGGTGGATTGTTATGTGGATAGTCTTGATATATGCAGGATTTTGAAAGTGAAGAGGAAATGGGATTAATCGTATAGAGGAAGAAAATTTGCCTGATGAGATATAGAGGTGTGTATGTGTGTGTAAGTCTTGCTCACTTAATTAACGGAGGAATATATGTTTCGTTAAATGCTGAGTGAAATTGAATTTTCCCCTACCAACTTACTCTCGCACGTATAGTAATCATCTGCTTACTTTCCGTTTTCGCGCAAGCGTCAGAAATAGATCGTATAATTTAACCATTTTTCATAAACACACACACACACACATACACAGAGAAATGCGTTACTTTTGCCTATATGATATATTATTTTACGATTCTGCGGCTATTTAACTTTTTTTCTTTACCACTTTTTTTTTTGTCAGACACATAAATCTACTCCTTAAAACGGCAAAATTTGCCATTAAAAAAAGAAAAAGAAGTCAACCATTACAGCCATTTAAAACGGAATTAAAAATAATCCCACTAATCATTCATCTGACAAACAAAATTACATTTTTCTCGCAGTAAATCTCAACAGCTCAACATTCCACCTATATACGTATACGCTTTTATCTCGCTGAAAGAGTTATTACCGATTCTGCTCGACTGACTTCTCTCCCGCTGAAAAGGAGAGAAAAAAAACGCTTTCCACGAGGCTGTTTTGTTCCGCGATTCGTCTTTGTTTATGCTCTTTTATTTCGTTGTTTTTCCTCTTTCGAATATGTATATATCTACTCCGTACGATCGTATCTCAATGGTAGTATAATAGTAGTAGAAGTTGTATAGCCCGCAATGCACACAAATGCTGTCGCGCGAAACTCTTTGCCCGCGTCCAAATGTAGTCGTAGGCGGGTCCGTGTAACGGGAAATGACCGAGGAGACACTTATCTATATGCGCTTTTCTCTATATATGCGATACTGTACTTGTTGATGCAAAACAAATTTTTGGGGAGATAAGCTGCAGTGCAGATTTCTAAAATACTCGTAGAAAGTGCTGCATATGTTTGTATATATATATATATATATATATATATATATATATATACACGTATTTATAAAGATAAGGTTTTATCGATTTTCAACTTATCAGCGATCGTTCTCTTATCACTGCTAGAATCAAGCGTATTTAATGATTTTTTTTTCTGCATACACTTCCTTGCTAAACCAAACTAACGATCGTTTCACCGCAACAGTACGACATTATACCTACATAGATATATACAAAAATGTTGAACCGTAAATTTAACGGAAATTGAAATTACACCAGCGAGTATAAAAAAGAAAAAAAGCCAAGTTAATCCTTGCGCTTAAACGACATCCTCCGTCAATGCACTTTTACGTGCACAAGCAAAACCCATCACACTCTCTCTCTCTCTCCCCGCTCGTCTCTTCCTCTTTCGTTTTATTACCGTTTTGCGGCTCGTCCCCACTTTAAACGGCGCCGCGCAGAGTACTCCACTCGCGCGACATTGTTTCGCTGGGAGTCTCCCACGATTGTCCGGCTGCTCCTCATTCTCGTAATAGCATTGCTGGTGCGCGCGCGCGCCCTGCGCGTGTATTCAAATATGCCGCGTTTACGTTGGGCAACCGTGCACGCTGCTGCTGCTGCTGCGTCGAGCGCGACTTCGTCAGGCTTTTTGAGGCTAAGCGACGATTGCGATTCTTCCCTTACTTGGGACATACATGGGTGAGGTTTCGTGAGGAGTAAAGTGGGGTTTCTATCGAAAAATCAGTAAAAGCATGTGTGTAATGTAAGAAGGAGAGAGGAACAAACGGTTTGTCGCTTTTCCGTTGCTTTTAGGTAAGGCGTGTGCCCGCGTGCGAGCAAGGATTTAGTGGTGTCTGTTTGGCAATTGGTGTTGCTTTAACGAGATGAAATAGTGGTTCTTTTTTTCTGATGAATTCACAGGTGCTAGTATGCAGTTGTTTTAATTGATTTACAATGTTATTCAGAAGTATATGCGAATCAGATACATTATGAATAATTTGTTCTTGTATATATTATTTATTTTGATGTTTGACCAGATAAATCATATTCTTTTATGTACATACGTACACTGTGTATATACCTCTGACAGTTAAAATAGTAGATTGTCTATAAAATAATTTAAGCCGAGTGCCTTTCATTTGCAGCAAATTAAGCTTTCTCGAACATAGTCAATGTTTTTTTACCCACATAACAAGTTTCACTCAATAAAAGCTACACCAACGATTATACTATATAACCAGCCAGTATACACCGCGCAAACTCAATACCCAACCGATCATATAGAATATCAGCAACGAATTCTTAGAATAAGTGCATCCCAGCGACCACCGCATAAAAAATCACAACTTTTTTTTTCTCCTTCTACAACAGTACGCACGTATATATACACAGACATCGACGTAGCCATCATCAACCGCCGCGGTATACGGAAACTCGAGCCTTTAGCTATATAACGCGAGCGCGCACACGCGCGAAAGCGAAATTACCGCCATAAATCTCGAGTAAATTGAGAAGCATCCGCGATTGAAACTTTACACATATTCCATTAGCGCTCATTGTATATCCCGCGGAAGAGAGAGAGAGAGAGAGAGAGACCCATAGTATCCGCGAAAATAGCCGGTTTCGAATGACTTAATAATTTCGACGCGTTGCCGCGGCCAGCAGCCCTCTACTTATATACTTTTGTATGCGTATATATATTGTAAAAGAAAGCACTGATGCATAAGTTGTGCCGTAGGCTACTATACTACAATACACTGCCATATATATCTATATACTACCATTACTTTTATATCGTCCACGTGCGTTCCGAGCGAAATTTATGAACGAGGAAACGCGGTGGTACATATATATATAGGAGGACGAAGGGGAGCGTGGGTGCGCGAAGGAGGTGTGTGTATATAAGTATACGACACGAGGGAAAACTGGTTTCGCAAGAGAGCGTAGCTCCTTTGAATTTCGCGCTTTCCGCTCCTTCGCGCTATGTTCGTTCGTTTTTAGCGCGCACATCCTCTTTCGAGAGAGTTTAACAGAGAGAAAAGAGAGGATTGTAGAAAGAGGAGGAGGAGGAGGAAAGGCGGAGGATTATTTCGTCAATAGGCGTGCGAAAGGGAATTTGGTGAGCGGTATGCGCGAGTGGAAGTGCATTGGCAGATTTTGAGGTTGAGGTTTACGATGAGAGAGAGAGAGAGAGAGAAAGATTAGCTAATTCGGTCTTTAGGCGAAAATGCAATGAAGTATGCACGTTTATAGGTAAGATAAGTTTGTTGCTTTTAAAGAGAGTTTTGATGAGGTGAAAAGTTAATTTCACGGTGTAACTTGTAAATGGTCGAATAGGGTAAACAAGATTTTTTAGTGTTTAAACAAATTTAACTGTAAATTTAAATAAACTAAATTTTATATAGTTTAACATCTTTTTTACAAAAGAATTTTTACCTTTTTTAACAATTTTTGACTAATTAAGTCTTTCCTTACAACTAATCATTTCACCCTATATTAACCAAAAATTATCATTCAAATTACCCCCCCAAAAAACGAAGAACAACAAAACCATTCAAATTTCCCAACATTAATTCAATCCCCTCGCAATCAATTCACAACTCTTAAAACCCCACCGACACACCGCGTGCACTCAGCATCTCTCTCTCTCTCTCAGCCGTAATATACCTCAATGCATCTCTCGTTCGCGCACGCCGCGCGCGCGTGCACTATACAGGCAGGGAGCAATAGCAACAGCATCGGCGCGCGCGCTTGCGCTTGCGCTTACCGTGCGCGGGAATTTCGAATCGAGCAGGGAAAGTACTACGTAACATCGTCTGTGTGTATTTACCTTCTCTGTCATTCCACGCGGAGCCGGAGCGAAGGTGAAGATCTCGTGGGAACTGTGCGATAATCCGTGAGAGAGCGCACTGTGGACGTGGTTTAGCTGCAGCCGACGCTACAGCAGCAGCAGCAGACGCGCCTTCTCTTCTCCCGAGGGCTCCTCCCTCGCTTCTTCTCTCTCTTTCTCGATCAAGCGCCGCGCTCTCACGTGTGTACTTTGTGGATATATATAAGTACGGTTGTATCACGAGCGTATATGTATGTATATATGCGAAATGTATCACACTTTTTTTTTAGTCACCAGTTAACAGTCGATAATTATTTTTCTTTCTTTCTTTTTTTTTAATTTCGGTGTCACACTGTACTAATATAGGAGTCAAGGGCTCGTCGAGATTGAAGAGAAAAAAAACACACTTGTGGTATAATATAAAATAGTCGACGGCAATTTGTATTAAAAAAAAGTAACCGGGTCTACGCAGGGTTGTTTTTATTATTATTAAAAAATTATATTAACACTGATCACTGTAGGGGTATGGCCATCACGGAGCACACCGACAACAGTCCTCGTCTCTTCTGCCGATGCGCAGGAGTCCAGCACCGTATAACAATCGACAACAACGACGACGACAACACCACGGACACTGCTTAAACTCTGTCAAGAGCCGCTGGTCATCTTTCTTCTCTCTCAGTAGTAACACTCGTCGTCTCCTTCAACCCGACCAGCACGCCCGGCGTTCGAATCCCGAGTGCGCCGTTGCTTCCGCGTGTGAATCTCCTGACCAGTAAAAGAGAGAGAGAGAGCAAGAGCGCGTGGCACGCGAGATATACAAGTATTCGCGTGCGCGCGACCGCGGGTGCCCACCGAGTGTGTAAGTGTGTACTCGCTCGAGCCCGCGCGCAGTAAGAGTGAGTGAGCAATCAGGCGCGGCGGCGGCGGCAACGGCAAGCAGCCGCTGAGAGAGCAAGAGAGTAAGAGAGAGAGAGAGAGAGAAACCGGGGGGGCGCCCGACACACCAACCGATGGGCGGGGAGCAACAGTCGCGCGGCTCCTCTCCACGAGCGGCGCGGCCTATACGCTGAGAGCGGCGGCTAGGTAGGTAGGTTGGTAGGTGAGCTCCGCTCTCTCTCTCTCTCTCTCTCTCGCGTGAGATACCGGCGGAGAGGATATATGTTGAGGCGCGCGCGCGCCGGCACGCGACCAGCTGCCCTCTCTCTCTCCCCTCTCCATGTGAAGCTGCACGCGGCCGCGAGCAAAGTATGTATGTGTGTATGTATGTATATGGACGAGGTCTCGTCCCTCTACTATATATGTGTACCGAGAGTTCTCTCTACACTGGATGATTCTAATCGTATAAGAGGGAGAGAGAGAGAGAGAGAGGTGTTGTTCTTCCGTCTTCCTTGTTCCGCGCGTTCGCCGCGAGTGTATATATGCATGAAGTGCTGGACCGAGGCCTGCCGATTTCTATATAGATTTATAAGCGGCGGGGAATGAAGCGATTATTACGGTATAGAGAATCGCTTATAATATACGGGTGAGAGTGAAATGTATATAGTGATGGTGGTGGTCGTGGTGGTGGCAGGTTTATTGTTTGGAGATTCGTAAATGTGCGAACGGACAGTGACTCGGCGGGAGCGGCGAACGGAGGCTTTGAAAGTTTTATCGCGGGGGGGAACGGAGTTTATTATAGATGAGGATTGTAATGTATCGAGCGTTGCGTTGCGTTGCGTCAAGAGTCGTTTCAATTAAACGTACTGGAAATGAAACGCGGCTATTGTTTTGTTAAAATTATAATTAATTGAAGTAATAATCATCAGGTTTGTTCATCTGCTGTTGTTGGTGTATATATATTACTTTTATATATAAAATGTTGATTAAAATGCTCCAATTTGCAATTCGGAGTCGGACACACCCAAGTTCCTCATCTTTGCCATATTACAATAATTCCTAACAACCAGATCATTTTTTCCAACCATATAACTGCCTCTCAACTTTCTTCGAAAATTCATCTCTTCCTCACGGAAGTGCAATAAAAACAACCGAAAGTATACTCCGGATCATCGCTCTTTCATATACCGCAAAAAGAAAAAACGAGACCCAATAATAAGTACCAGGATTAATAACCCTCGTGCGCTTCTCATTCATCTATATGATATATCTCTAAGCGACAGAAAAACAGAGAAGAAAGTTATAGACAGCAACATCTCCCCTGGCAGTCACGTGGCTCAACGAGCGCGTACATATATACCTACTCTCATCTCTCTCTCTCTCTCTTCTGCATGAGCGTATACAGCACACTCACGCGGCGCGCGAGCCGCTGCACGGCCTAGTCCCACCTCCGCGCGCGCGCGCGCGCGTCGCTTATGAGCTGGATGTAAAGAGAGAGGAAAAAGGAAAGAGACGAGGCACGCGCTCGCTCGCTCGCTCGCGGGAGCGGAACCCCCCACCATCCGTTTGGGTTTACTCCCGCTCCCGGCCAGACTCGCGCGCACCGCTATATAACACATACACACACACATACACACATACAGCGCTTACTGCTGCAACTGTACCGATACCACACCGGACCTCGCACCGTTGCCTGCGTCCTAGCGAGAGAGGAGAGCCCCGCTATTACGGTTTCGCCCTGCCGCCGCCGCTGAGCGGTGACGAAAGAGAGCGGCGACGGCGACTGCTACTCCTGCAACGCCGGACTTTCCCGCCCTTCTCTCTCTCTTGTCAGAGTACAAGTAAGCGAACGAAGCTTCCTGCGCGTTGTACGACGAAAGATTTGTTTTTTTTTGCGAGCGAGAGAGTGAGTGAGAGAAGAGGATGTGGGAGGTTTGAGGTGTTTATTAGGTGGTTAGCTATATAGGTATATATATATATATATAGAAATCGTTAGAATTTTTCGGGTTAAGAGGAAAGGAAGAAGAAGTAAAAAAAAAGTAGCCTGTCATCGGTATATAGAATGAAAGTTGACGAAAACGCGACCGGAGGTGATTGGAAATACGGGAAGCGTGCCGGAATGTATCTTTTTTGTTTCTATCATCGGGGTACCAGTAGAATAAGGCGGGTACGGCAAGCCATATATATATACGTGTTTCGTCATAGCCTATATTTCATAGTGGTCCCACCGAAAAAAAAAGGAAGTGAACTCTTTTTACGTCAATTTCTAACAAGAAGCCACAAGATATACCTGACAATTAAAAAACTAACGACAAGTTTCCACCAAAGGAAAGTATATATATCTTCCCTCAAACCGCGACCCCAAAACACAACCGAAATTGGCCAACTATACATATACTTCTCCTCACTGATACCGGCAATTTTCGCTAACTAGCCTCGTCGAAGTATAAGGAGACGACTACGACGACGACGACGCTCCTTATACCCGTAATAGACAGAGAGAGACTCATCGGACCCAAGCGCGCGCACATATAGCTTGTGATCGATGCGCGAGACAAAGAGAATAGCTGCAGTGAGAGCGTTGGGCGGGCCTGAGTAAATCGAGAAGCCACTGCTGCTGCTGCTGCTGCTGCACATCGGATCTTCGTCGTGATCTGCTTCGGATAGGGCGCTTGCACAACCATAGTATCGTTGTAGCTTATATATATATGTGTATACCTCTGACACAGTTAGTATAGCGTATACAGAGCTGAGAACAGGGCGTTCCGTATACAACAGCGGCGCAAGATTCCTCTCTCGCGTGTGCGGCGATCATGCGGAGGTTAATTGGGCTCGTGTAAATTGAGACTCGCACTTAATCAGGGAAACGCCGAGTGTGTGGTTTGGGTTGAGATAGAGAGAGAGAGAGAGAGAGAGAGAGAGAGCGCGACATGGGAGGGTAATATAAGAGAACCCGGCTGTAAAATTAGCAAGACGAGATTAGGTCGATTCGGTAGTTTCGGTGTATGTATATGTAGTGTAGAGAATGTGGTGGTATATGTAGGATCTTTTTGCAGTGCAACTACGATGGGAGGGGTTTATTGAGTGTCAAAGAGTGTTAAAGCCTTGCGAAAGAGAACGTTTAGTGGCTTGTATGACGGCTTTATTATTTCAGGACGCGCTTTTGACTTTCGGTCTATCTGGTTTTATAATTGCAGCCTTTTAGCGCGTTACAAGTCAATCGAGGAATTACGAACGAATATACATGTTGTTGTGGTATACAATAATCCCGCGGATAGGATGAATTTACTACAATGGTATCGTAAAATTACCTAATAATTAGCTCTGGCTTTTTTTACGATTTTGTGTAAATAAACGAATCACCGATCGAGCAATGAATTCTTTCTCACTCGCAATTGTTAATAACAGTTTTACAACTACCGGGCTTTCCGCTATCATAAACCTCCGTATTCTTAACAAGGACAAGCTTATATACAATATAACCACGAGCCACTGTTCCACCACTTGTTATCGCACGTGAGTTTGCTAAAATTCGACATCTCGCATATATACGCTTCCGGTTCACAACACTCTTACTCTCACTATATCTACCATGAGACACTATACGTATATATCTGCCGCTCCCGGTAAAATCCTTGCAACGCTGTTGACACATCACGCCCTCCGTGCGATTACAGTCTTGCGCGTAGGCGACGAGAGGTAATGATACAGCGATGCGCATTCTCTATTCTCTATGATGTTGGGATCGTATATACGCGACACTATATAGAGGGACCCGCCTTTGATTCAAAAGGCGTCCTATAATACGCGTGCGCGTGGTGCTGGTGACAATGTAGCCTGTGCCTATATATACATCGACCCTGAGCTGCGCACATCCATTATGACACTATCCTCATTTTCTCGCGGAATCCTCTTTCACCTCGCGCACGGCGACATATTGTGTGTGTGTGTGCGCGACTTGATTGCGTAATAATGTATACTAGATGTCTATGGTATGCAGCAGTGTGTCGTGTGCAACAACCCGGGATATCGCGTATCGGGATTGAAGGAGGTGTGAGTAGTATAGACGATGGGATGAGCGAAGAGATTGGGTAGAAAAATTATATTCTGTATATATATACGAAGGTGTGAGATGCGGAGATTGTTCGATGAAGTGTGTGTATACGTGCGAGTTTATGTTATGGGTATATATATAATGTGGGAGTGGTGAAAAAAAAAAATTGGAATTTTGAAAGTATATATAGAGGTTATAATAATTGGATAATATGTCTTGTGGCGGAATATGTCTTTCCAAAATCGGGGACCCTGTAATTGAGCCGAGGGATATATAGCTAATGATCAATTTTAGGACGAAAATGAGAGTTTGAAACTTTGAGGAGTTAATTAATGAAACTACTTATATATATAGACAACTTGCGAAATATTAGATTTCATCATTTTGATAGATTCAACTCAATCATTCGTTTCTTTTTTTTTTGTTTCTTACAAACGTAATTGTTTCTCTCTTACAATCGGTTAAATAAATCGATACCAATAAACCTGCAACGCAACTTTATTATATTCATGCACTGTGCGCGCACCTGCAAAATCCTTCCTTCCAACATTGTCATTTATTATCCTTCCGAACCTCTCGCTCAAGCCGTTCCCATTACCTTACCGCGCGCTCATAAACTAAAAAGCTACGCTGAAACAACGTTTTTCGTCGAAACTCACCAACGACAATGTATATATATATATAACCCGGGCGCACGCTAAAACTCACGAAATATCTACTGAGCGATTAACCAACGGCTATACTTCTTTCCCGCCTGTGGGGATGTGTCAATAGGAGCGGATCCCCCCGAAAACTCAGCTGCTGCTGCTGCTGCTCCGGGCGACTGCACCGATTTCGTCAAGTCGTATAATTTCACAGATTCTTTACTGCCGATCGTTCACCTCACTCAGCTGCCCTCCTTTCCTTCGCATTTTGTCGTCGTTATCGTCGTAGTCGTTGCGGGCGTCGTGTATATATATATATATATTTGCGCGGTCGCTTTAAATCTTGAGGTTTTTAATGGTCCGTCGTCGATCGACGGATCGGCGACAGCTTGGGACGCTCTTGGCCCGCGCGGCTGCGCTTTTGACACCTGCGCGAGCGCGCGCATAAGGGGAGTTTCGTTGCGCAAAACTAGATCCTCGCTGCGGTATATAAAGCAAAAAGGATTATATAGATATATATATATATCGAGGTATATGGGAAAATCGTCCGGTTCGTGTGAAAATGGCCGTAACCGTATATAACGATTGCGTAAGGAGCCGAGGGGATTCGGGAGAAGAGAATTAATATAGAGATATTATATATGAGAAGGAGACGATGGGACTGTTGGGAATACATAGTATATACGCGTGGAAAAAGGTTAGAACACGCGCGTGAGTTGTGGGATTTTTTTGGTTTTGAAAGATTTAAGTAATGGCTTATTAATTCAGAACGATTTAACGCAGAAGTTCGGCGTTGACTCTTAGCTTCTTAACGTTATATAGGCTTTGATGTATTTAATGAGAGGTGTTGGGATCGTTGAATTCGGATGCTCTCACGTATTAGTTTTTTTTTCTTTTTCTTTTTTTTGATAAAGGCGTTTTTAATTATGTGATTTTTTCGAAAATTTATTTGGTAATATCGAGAGGATGACATTCTCAGGCGCCTCTATAGAGCGTGTCACTTTTTTCACCTAATAAAGTAACGGGCCTAATTTGGAATGTCACATAATTAACTCCTATATATTTCTCAACTCGTTTATATACGCATTATACCTATAATTTTAAACTTAAATCGACGATATATTCTCTCCCTAAATTCATATACATTATACACACTTCAACACCTCGCTAACTGAACTGAACTCGCACCATTCTACCGCTTATACATATACATATATACTAATCGATCGCGACGCCATTTTACACGATCGCCACTGTACGCTCACACATATATAATACCACCGCCTTCTTCGCGGAAACAATACCACCACGTTAACACGCTTGGCATGTCGCCTGGAACGGCGCATCCTAGACTCTTCCATACGTGTGTGTGTACGTATGCGGAACGTCCGTCGATTGGTCAAGCGGTCTTTGCGAGCGTATACGAAGCTTGTCGCGGTGGGAGGAGCAGCAGTAGAAGCGAAGCAACAGCGTATAGTGTGTATGTGTATATATATATATATATATGTGTGCGCGTGCATACTCGGCATGCATAATACATACCGCACGTAACTGTCAGCTCGGGTTCGCGCAGCGTAGTAGTAGTAGTAGTAGTATGTGACTAAGTGAGCGTTTGTAAGAAGACGATGCGATGCACACGCGAGCGAAGAGGAGATGCAGATAATGGAAGATTTTGTCCGGACGACGGTGTAATGACGTCTTTATCGAGATAATGGAGATGATGCTCGTAGTTGTGTATAGGAGAAGGATAGGATGTACATTACAAGGAATATTTAGAAAGGAGCTGTAGGGTTTATTGAATGTATATATGTATTAGCGACTGTTGTTTTTATACCATAGATTTATTAATTTAAATCACTTGGTATAGAAAATTGTAAATATCGCAATGGTCGCGCGTGCACTTGCGAAAATCAGCAAGCTCTGTGTTCATCTGTCACAATTTGTAAGCCGGCAATTTATCGGCCTGCCGGCGCGTAATTGATGTAACGCTGTTCGCGGCATTATATTCCAGTTTAAATTCGCGTTATGTACATATATAATACATAATGTACAATTTTTATATCCATTAAACTCGTTCGCGCGAGTTGGCGGTAAGTAGAACGAGTCGTATATGCACGGCTGTATGGTGAGGCTAATGCATTACGAAGGGACTTTTATCGTTTTTAACGGCAGCATTAAGTAACGTTAAATTTATTTATCACCCGTGACTAATCGAACAAGTGAATTATAATGCCGATTGCCGAGTGAAAAAAAGCCGGTAGCTTATCTTCCATGAATATGGTTTATTATGGTATACGTATTATATATATATGCATCGTATATTCACCATACAACAAAAATAAGCTTAACAGGTGTGTTGCAAAATTATCACTCGCTTCGTTGTATTATCCAAAACCAGCATTATATATCCTCTGCCCCATGTATATTAAAAAGCATTTTACAAAATTACGAAAGTATGTCAAAACTTCGAAAAGTCCTAAAAAGCGTGCGCGAGAGAGAGAGAGGGAGAGAGAAAAAAGACCCCACAGCTTCGACAACAAGGCGATTATACACCACGAGGTTCAACACTGCAGCACACCGCGGCGAACAGCGAGAATGCTAATACAGTTTACGAGCTGACGAAGAGCCGCCCGAGATTCCACAAGCTGCTGCTGCCGCCGCTTGTATAGTGAATCGCTCGGGAATTCCAGGTCGGCGCCGGTGTAAGATGAATTCGCACGCTCTCGGATCTTGTCGCCGCCACGGTATAAAATACAAGTATATATACACACGTGTGCACGGTTGAGTGTGTTGTACCTATATATCGACAGTGGCAGCGGCGGTAGGCACCGAGTGACCAAGGTTTCGCACTTGCAATTGTGCGTTGTAGGTTGATATACTTGCCGCATACTGTGCACACGCGCGGACGAAGAGAATATTGATTTATAGGGGTTTCTAGAAAAAAAAAGAATATGGTATATAGTTGCTTGGTATATTACTGCGCGCGGTGTGTGTGTGTGTGTGATTGTGAAATATGACGGTTTTTTGAGTTTGTTTACTTGTTTTGCTGTAATATATACGGTAGAGACTGCAGTAGTGGCAATGACAGTGTCGTAAAATGTGTAGTAATAAGTGCGGTAATTTGGATTTTCTGCGTGATTTTTATTTCTAGAAGCGAAACAGATTCCATTTCGTAATTAGGAGAAAAATGTAATTTTCATTGTATATTTTAATATACATTAAACAAGCTAATAATCCTGGTATACACAATATGTATATACAACCGCAAATTCTATTTGTTTCGTTACGTAAATTTTTCAATGAAACCGGCAGCCACCTGCCCGTTAATTTTTCAATTTTATAACTCTTGATAAATTCTTTTTTTATATATACACACACACACAAATACTTCAAACATCGCACAAAGGCAGCGATAAACCAGAACCCCTAAAAAAATCGCTGCGCTGCACTATTGCCCAACCGAGCTCACTGGTTGTTGAAAAATTAGGATAAAAAATTTCCCGTATACATATACACACACACCGCGCTCTCAAGAAAGAGAGAGAGAGAGAAGGGCACACGAGCGGGTGGGCAGCCGCAACAACGTAAAAAAAAAGAAAAAAAAGCAGCAGCCGCCGCCTTGCAAGACACACACACACACACACACACACATATATAGACTTGTACACAACAATAGACCGCGACGGCTATACAAGCGCTAGAAAGACGAAAGACAGGAGGGAGGTATAGAGAGCAAGACAGATAAAGAGCGGACGAAAGCGAAAGGATCTCGACGGCGCTCGCGCGGGCTTTTCGCTTATACCGCGGTGCGCGCGCGCGCGTCAGCTCTATATACACGCCGTCGGTTTTTTTACGATCGTCGTGCAATTGTGCGGTAGCGATTAATATCGCGATCGCGCTCGACTAGCTTATGTCCGAGAGAAAGAGAGAGAGAGAAGCTCTATACGCTACAGAATTATCGTTCGGCCGCCGCCCGAGGGGTCCCTTGTATATATATATATATATATACACACACACACGTAACGTGTCGCAAGAGACCATAGAGCGTGCAAACGATGACTCGGTACCACCCACTGTATATAGCAGCAGCAGTAGTTGCCTGCCTGCCTGCGCGCGCTCCGCTTTGTCCTAATCTTGCCGATCGTTCGGTAATTATCGGCTAACTGGGCCAGCGCTGCTGTTACCGCTCGCTTGGGTTAGAGAGCCGACGTTGGTATAATATGTACACTATAGGAGTAAAGGGAAAGTGACAAGTGCGGACGACGACGTAGACGACGATGATGATGGTGCGCGATGCTTTTGCAATGCTGCGAGGCGATCTATCGCGATCGATAATCGCTTGACGATGACGATGAGGATCTCTTATGGATGATGACGATGGGGGAGTTGAGGATTCTGATGATGATGATGACAATTATATCGAAATGTGATTTTTCACTTTCTACCAGGTTTCGTATTGTATTGTCCGAGAGATGGATGTAAGAGAGTTATGAGGTGGGTATTAAGTAACGAGTGGAAAAGGGGAAGGAGAGATCTTATATTGTTTTTGGTTTCTTGAGCGTAAATATATGGTCAGTTTGGTATTAAATGATGTATTGATTGAGGTGAAGGTGGGAGGTTACGTGTGGATGATGGAGTTTTATAAATGTTGAATCAATTTGTTGAAGTCGTAATTTTTAACGAAAGTGGCAACTATACATTTTATGATCAGAAGCTTGTTTATTTGGGTAAGAGGCTATAATTCATGTTTAAGTAAGAAAGTGAATGGAAAGTTATAATTTTCTTATTTTTCATGTAATTAAAAACGGTCAAGTTCCCTTTTTTTTATATATAAAATAGTACAAAAGAGTTAATCAACGATGGTATGTATATTTTTTTATTGTAAAAATAATCAACGTATATATACAGCTACAATTTTTTACCACCAAAAAATAATGTACTTTGTTTTTCCACTCGATATCTATAGAACAGTCGAGTCACTCGTACATTATGAAGCGAAATGAAAATATTTCATATACAAAAAACTAAGAAATCCTGCTATATATATACTCTCTATATACATCGAAGTCAACTATCTAAAATCTGTGAACTCCGCCGCCTACGTAAAATTCGGCAACTACCGCGTCGTATATAGTCCCATTAGCCACCTTTTGTTCCCTCTAATTGCCACTATATACGTAAACTACTACGTAACTATACCATACCGCGGGATGCGCGCTTAAACAGCGTCGCGAAGCGATATATTCACAGGCGTGTATATACATACGTATATATATACACTTTTGCGCACTCGCAGCCGCATTGCAATAATCAGCGGAAAACGCTCGAGCGTTCGCCTCTTTTGTTTCGTTCCGCGAACCACTATTCCATTTCGAGCGTATATATATATGTATATACGCACGATTCACCTATTAAACCTCTTTTGCGCTAATGGTGCGCGCACCTGAGGAGCAAGTCGCTGCTGCTAGAAATCCGACAGAGTCATCGGATTATAAGGCTGTGACTAATTAAACAAAAATTGTCTAGGAATATTTTCTCCAACAAAGGCTCCGGTATATAAGTATAGCTAAAGTAGGTTGCTAGGTTGCTATATAGAGAGAAAGAGAGTATATATATATATGCCCGTGACACTGCGCGTATAGTAAAGATGGGGTATTGTTTAGGATGCGCGGACAGGACAATTAAAGCAGAGGGAAGGTATAATAGGTATAAGTATATAGAGCGATGGTGGATGGGAGGAAAATCGATCGGTATATAAGTATAATGCGAAGCTCGCGGAAAATCGATTGTCTGACTGTATCCGACCTGCATCTACTTTGCAAACTCTATATATATCCTCACAAAGAAAATCGCGTATATGTAGCAAACCTGCGTTTTCGCAGAATAACGCGCAAAATTCATAAACAAATCGATAATTATACACAGTATATACTTACTTTTCAGAAAGTATATATATAGACATATATACACTCGCCGATACCCATCATCTCATAAATCAACTAAAAAAATCATAATTTCTCACGCTAAACACAGCGCGTGTATATATATACGCAGCTATACGGAATATATATATACATATATATCCCGCGCCTAGAAATCTCCACTATCGCGCGGGGCAAAGTGTAAAACACTGCAGAGCAGCGGTGGCGGCGGCAAAAAAGTCCGCATAAATCAGCGAGATGCATCTCTTCTCGCTTAGAGAAAGTCTGTAGCTATAGAATATATATATACGCTTGCAACCGCATAGAACCGCTGCTGCTGCTGTTGGTGCTGATGTCGAATAATTAGGCGAACCTCCGGGGCTAATAAAACGAAAATAAGAGTAAACGCCGTACTTCCGAGGATAGAAAGAGAGAGAGAGAGAGGGATAAAGGTATATCCTATGGAAATGGAAAGTGAAATACATATATACACAAGTGCTTCTCCTACGTATATATATACATAAGTATATATTCTACTATGGGAATGAAGATGATGCGGCTTGTGCGTGAGAATAACGTGAAAGAACGCGCGTATACGTATAGGTATATAATCGTCGGCGTTTTGTTGTAGTTAATCATGTGCACGCGCCGCGCACGGTTGTAAGCGGAAGATTCTCTCCTCCCTCTCTTTCTTATACTGTATACATATGTATATATGCGTATATATACAAGCGCGCTACCGCGTTGTGTGCGGCGGCACAGGTATTACACACATTCTTCCCACACGCAACATCCGCGCGATGCCCGTTGCCGATATATATATATATATATGTATACGCGCCGCGCGGCTCCATGTACGTCTCTGCTAACTGCGCTGTATTACGTACAATTGCCACCCTAACACGCGTGTATATAGATACGATGCGCGCTTCCTTATATTCCTCATGCGCATTCCGCTGCAGCTGTGCGCGGTTTCGCGAGCATCGTTTGTATATACATACATACGCGGCGTATATAGCCGATTTCCGCGAACGCAAAACTATAACCCCATGCTATATGTATACACCTCGTTTCGGTATATTATACGTACGCGTATACATACGTATGTGGATATATGTAATTCACCGTACGTGGGGGATCTTTATCGACGAATTTTCCCGTATAGCGGTTGTATATAGATATATAGATAGGTAGGCTGAAGCGTTTGTATCATCTGCAAGTCCGATTGATGGTATAGCAAGAGGGCAATTTGTACATACGGGGGGAAAGTTCGATCGTAAAAGACGACGATGTATAGAGGTGGTTATATGTGTGGGGGGGGGGGGGGGGATAACGAAACTCTTGCAAGTGGGCGCTTGACATTTGCCCGCGCGCGCGAGTGTAACGAGGTGCGTGCGGCATCCCCTTTTGCAGAGAACCGCGCGGCAATTGGGTATGATGAAATCGCTCATGGGTTAGAGATGATTTTGGTTTAGCTAAATGGTAAGTCTGTATACATACTATATATATACGTGTAATTTGTAAATATGGAGGTTATACGGAGATGTGTGTATACGAGGCAAATTTAGTTTATTTTAATCGGCAAATCGGTACTTCAATTGCCGAATGATTCGTTTACTATACGTCCTCGCGTCGACGTAAATGTTCGCGACAACTGGGGAATCCATGTTATTTTGAAAGCTCGTTGTTAAAATTTCACGATTCCTTTACGTAACCTACTCCGAAAAAAGGGAACCGCGTGCCAAATAAAAGCATCGTTTGATCCAATAAAACTCTCCATCTACAAATAAATATCCTACCGATAAATTTAGTACCCACATTCTTATATATATACTCTATAGGCAGGATCCACAGGTGCGACACAGCGCGAAGACGCGCTCGAAGCATCGGAGAGCGCTCCTAAACGCTCGCGCTGCGCGCTCGCAATCTGGGAAAGGAATGACCCGTATTCGCACCTGCGCGCGGTTATACTCGGTGCCGGGCGCGGGGAGACATACATATACACATATAGTATATATATATATATATAAGAACGGCGATCTTCGCCCATATATATACACACATATAGACACCTACTATACACGGAGTTTCTTCTTCTCAAATGTGTATATATATATACACGCGTGCCATATACGCGAGTTAAGGAAGAAGAACTGCGGTAGTATAGTATTTAAAGACGATAATGGTTACAACGCTGCTACTCGTTACACGAGCGCTAATGGATGCGCGGGAGCGCGCACGTGATTGATTCGTCGTTAACGCTGTAAGTGTATACTATATACGCGAATTCCCAGAGAAGAGGAAATACGTATGCGGTATATACATCTGCGTATAGGATAATCGACCGGTATAATATAGATGCATTATAGGTATAGCATCAGGGTGGAGTCGCTCCGGTTCTATATACTGGCTCTCGCGTGCAGCTCGCGGTTTCTTTAATTCAGTTTTACTTTCTATACGGCGCGCGCGCGGAGCTATAACACTCGTGCGCGTGTATCCCTCTCCCCTTCCACACACATACACACATACACGAGAAGTCGCGAACAAGCGCGGGAGTAGGAGGTAAAAAGCTTGTCGAGCTTCGTGCAACTCGCGTTTTTGCGTACATATATACATACATACACACGCATATAGATATACACATGTAAGAAAGAATCCGCACACGGTGATAAAAATACATAGCTGCACGCACGCGTTAGGCGTTTTTCTGCGCGCGGGAAAAAACGAAGCCATGCAGCAGCAGCAGCAGCAACATCGGAGCAGGGTGGGGCTCTCTCTCTCTTGCCTAGCATCCGACTTGGTCGTTTCAGTTTCACTTTCTAAACGCTCCCCACCATTGGCCGCGCGGACGAGCCACCGCTGCTTCCCTCCTTCTCTATCCGATCTCCGCAGTAACAGCAGCAGCGGCAGCAGCAGCCGCCCTGCGCTGCTATTCTGTCTATTCATGCGCCCGCGAGCGGCGAGAGTATATATAACGCCTTGCCGTTATATATATAGGTATGTCGGCGTTTGTGACTGTTATTCAGCAGTTTTTTTTTATGTATGTCAAGCGGGTTGTGTTTACCTTTTGATTATTGTCAAGGGAGTGTAAATTGCCGATCGATGATTCATGAGGATGCGGGGTTGCGGTTTTGTAGAGTTTCCCTTTCGGTTGCATGATTATTGGCTATAAGTCAATTGAATGATATGGAGAGTTTGCGAAACTCGTTGATATGTTGACGTTTTTTTTTTTTTTTAAAGAAGTTTTATGCGTGTAAGCGTGATGAAATAGTATATATTACTAATTAGTCGCCGTGGCACTGTATTATAGGTTTTAGTTAATCAAGTTCGCTTTATACGTTCGAATTGATAAGTGTTTTCTTTTTTTTTTTTTACAAATATTTAAATATCAGCAAAACGCCGGGAATACGCTAATTAGACGCAGCTGTTAGACTCTGGTAAACAGAGAAAATAAAAAAAGTCATGAGTGTAAAAACAGAAATTGAAATAATAGGCATAATTATATCGAAAGGTCAGTCGCACTGCCACACGATCATTATGTTGTTACGAAAATTAGACCCTGAAAAGTGGACAGGTATATTAGTATATGTAAAAGATAATATACAAAACACTGCATTAAACGGAGTCGAAAGACAAAAAAAAAGAACGAAACGAACACAGACGAAACCATTCTTTCATTCATGTATCCATTACTCCTACAAAAAACTCATTAGTTATATTTCAAATCTCTATTATGACCCATTATACTTACGAGAAAATTACGAGTATATCTCTTTTATAATATCTGATTTGAGTAACAAAAGTCCAGCGAGCCATAACACAAACAAAAAAACAATAAGCGTAAATGTGACATTATATATTTGTACATATAGTCTTAATCGACGACGCTTATAAAAATCCAAAATCCTATAATTAAAACAATCCTGTATCAATTACCTTTCAATCGCGATCAAAAGCCGCCCGCTATCAAATCTCGCTTCTGAAAACGAGCCCCCCCCCTCCTCTTCTTATACACAACAACATAACGGTCCACACCAACAACAAAAAAAAAGAACCGATCGACGTTCGCCTTGAGGAAAAGGATCTATCAGACTGACGCGCTTGCGCACCACGCGGGACCCCATTGTTTACGTCGTGGCGCGAGTCTCGCGCGCGCGCGCATGAAGAAATAAAACACTTTCAAAAGCCATAAATTCAACGCAAAAAAAACACACGACCGCGCGCGTGGTACAAGAAGCCACGCACGTCGCCCGTTTCTTTTGGCATGCCCCCGAAGCTCTTCTCCCTTTTTTTTTCAGCGCGTGTATGCCGCGCGTGACCGGCGCGAAATTGATCACTTGTGAGTACGTAAATGATGACGTCGCAGTGTGCGCGACTTCTATATACTATACCGTCGCTGCCTTCAGGGAGAGAAACAAGATTATACAAACCGATCGCGAAACCTAGAAGTTTTATTCTTACCAGAACGATCGCGTGTAACTAACAGAAAAAAAAGGAGCAATGATTTCGTCAGTATATACGCGAGAGTGCGTGAAATTACCGATTACGAATTACGAGAGAGAGAGAATTCTCGCGCGCCACCTCATCGATTTCGGCACCAGGACTTTTACAAAACTCCGCAGACCGCCCTGTGTAACTGCGCATAGAAATGCAAAAAGCTCTTTCTTTCTTTCTCGTTCGAGAGCAATTGCACCAGTTTCGCCGCGAGCGCACAAACGAGAGACAGAGAGAGAGAAAAAAGCGCACGCGCGCAAGGAGCGATCGGTAGATTTAAACCACGGTGCCTTCTTGCTTCTGCTGCTGCTGCTGCTGTAAAAGTTAACTGCGAGGATAAAGATGCCTTTCGAGGCGTCTCTTTTTTTTTTTAACTTTCGTCAAATGTTTATAGGGCGTAGTTTACATAAAATTGCCATTCATAACAGGCGCCCGTGAGCAGCAGCGCGCGTAGTTCGGTAATTGGCCTCCGTTTGCGCGCGTTTCCGCGAGAGCTTCTCTCTCTCTTATACTCTCGTATATAAATATACACAGAGACGTATACTACACGCCATATAGCATGAGCAGCGGTGACTTTCTTCACTTGCGCGCGCGCGCGCGCGGGCGCTTGACAATCGCAGCAGCTCGCGCCTGGTTGCGATTTCGTTATTTATTTTCGCGAACCGATCGCCTCTCTCTCTCTCTCTCTCTCTCGTGTTTTCCTTTCTTTGCTCAATCCGAGAAAGTTCTCCGCTAGGCGTATATAACTATATAGTAAGAGACGCGCAACAACGCGATGCGTTTCGCTCGACTAGTTATCTTCTTCTTGTCACGCATCGTGATGCAAAGCGTTTTTTGTCTATATACACGCGCTGCTGCCGCTATATACCTTCGTTCGTTCTTTTTTTGGTTATACCACCCGCGTACGCCTTTTATTGGGAAAACGGTGCCGATATGTTTGGCCCTATAGAGAACACTGGTATAATGTATATAACAGTATATATATCTATATATATACACACAGACCGAAAAACGCCGAGTAATGTATAAGGTTAGGAAGAAATCTGGTGGCGCGGAACGCTATATAGTCGCAAGAGAGAGAGAGAGAGAGAGAGAGAGAGAAGCGGCGCCGTGTGGTTACGTTGCGTCGAATCTCGAGTAATTAAAGCGGTAGTGCGAGAGCCGCTGCTGCTGCTGCCGCCGCCGTCGTCGTAGCGCAATGAGATTAGTTTTTGCCGATAATGTTACATACGAGAGAGAAAGAAGGAGAGCTGACAGCCGCTTATTACCGGGGAATGCAAGTCTCTACTGGGTAGCCATCATCATCATCATCATCAGCTGCAGTGCACTTGCTCGAGCTGTATATATATATATATATATACTTGGTGGAATCCTGACTTTTATGGGATCCCGATTTCGCGGAAATTTCGCAACAGCGTATAGCTCCAATCGCAAACGGTCACTCGATGATCGATGTATGGGAAAAATTATTGGCTATGCGATCTTATATACAGACCAGTTGTGTATATATATATATATATATATCGTTTTGACATTCGTAGAATCAATTTTTTGAAAAGCTACTGTAAAAAGAAGTTTTATATAGAAATCAATTAGACCGCGCGAGTATATCTGCTTCTAGAGAGAAAATCACACACGCGGTTGATTTCTATCTCTGCGTATATATACATATATACACGAACCGTAACGAGTTTTCTTTGTATATCCACTTCTTTCTCTCTATATATATATACTCGCAATTGTCTACCCACTCACCACCCGGCAGATAATTAAATATGACGGATACAGAGCGCCATACTCCACTCCGCCTCTCTCTCTCTCTCTATACATATATCTATCCCCTTTGATTCTCGCGGCGCCGCCTCGCGATTTTCCACACCTGCGCGTACAAAGCGGGACAACACAGACACGCGACTGAAAAATAATACACTTGGAGAAAAGACTCGCGAATCTTATACAGAAATACACATATATATAACAACAACGCCATAGCGTTTGTTTCTCATTAATGCTTTCCCATATACATCAGCGGGAAGGGCCGCCGTATAGCAGCGTTGTTGTTGCTGCTCGATTGATTTGCGACGGCTGATTGCGAGAATATATACGTGGAATCGATGTCGATATCGCTCGATTATTCCAATTTCGTTTATATCTGGAGGAGAGACTTTTGTATACAGGGGAGGAGCGAGCGGCGGCGCGGCGTTATTGTTTTATGAAAAATGCGAAAATCCGTCGAATGGGGGGACTTGTCGATGCATATAGAGAATGAATGTGTGTTATTGGCATATATAGACGCGCTTAATCAGGGACTCACGACTTGAGAATTAATTGCGTCCGTACGGCGTCGTATACTGTAGTGTGTGCTAACATTATAGATGCTGGGGAGCTTTTATTTACTCGCAGCGGTTACTTATACTCGGTTCTGTATGGTTAAGTGGCGATGTGAATAATGCCGGTGGTTGACGGTGGTTGTAATTGTATTTAAATCTTTTTATCACGATTTTGATACACAGCTGTATGTATATATATATGTATAGTGAACGAACTATTTTTACTCTTATTCAAATACGTGTACATTATATACATTTGACGTATTGGAATACGTTATCGTATATAAGTGCTTTTTTCTTATAATAATTCATAAACATTATTATGACATATAGAAGTAACGTTAAGTAATCCGGATCTTGCTGTTATTATTATGTTACTGTAATAAATTACATCAGACTAAACAGAAAATTAAAATTTTTCCTTTACCGTATGTAATAGAATTATTATTCATAAATGTATTCCAAACAGATTTATATTTGACTATAAATCCCCAAGATTTATACGTATATACAACCAACATCTGGACGAATAATAATATTGTAAACTTAATGTATATATTATAGTATCTACATATACCGTGCTTGCAATTTTCACATACAACATCTAAAACCTTAAAACCAACTTCATATCCCCTTCAACAACACCATTTACAGCATCATGAGTCCTCGTAAACTATATATACGCACTCTCTCATGCGATTCCTCTCTTCCACCATACACACGCGACCTGTACACACGCCGGCAATTCCAGAACTCCGCAAAAACCACTTCTTATTCACGTGAAACACTGCAGGCGCGTACAGACGTCATCAGTAGTAGTAGCTATATACCTATAAAGCTCTAGTCGTATATATATACCATACCGTAAGCGAATCCGCATCGGCGTCGCAGCCACGCGCGAGTAAGATGCCAGAGCGCGCGTGTCGGGTATATAGAAGGCGACACCTCGCCTATCGGGCGAGACGCGTTCTTACATAATGAAATATTTGTCGTGAATCGCGAGAGCGCTGTCTAAGATCCCCTACATGTGTAGAGAGATGGTGTGGAGACACATGCGCACGCGTATATGCGAGTTTGCGGCTTATATACGCGCGTGTCTATATACGTTATGTAACGCCCTCGCACGCGCAAGTGGAAGTGTGTATATAGAGATATGGTTGTTAATGAATATATATAATGCGTGTGTGTGTATGGTGACAATGTTATGGGGGATATGTGGCATCGTGGGTTCATTTTTCTGGTGGCTTTTGTGATGGAAAGTATATAGTGGGTGAAGTGACGATGAGGTTGTTAAATATTTCTTTATACGGGATGATGATTTAATGTTATATATGCGTACGTCGTTTTATTTTGAACGATATACGGCTTTGAAAATAATTTTATCACATGGTTTTATTATGTTAATAGAACGATTAATTAGCGAGTAAAATATATAAGCATGCAAACTGTTAAAAACAAGCAATTTTCCCCGCCGAGGATATATATATAACATATATGCGCCATTTTTCTAATAAACGCTCATTGCGCTTTTTATTAGACAGTATCATCGATATCATCGGATAATTGAACCGTGAAAGGATGGTAAATTTCACAATTTCTCCTTGCGCTCTCGCATATATACTCGATTGCCGACAAAGACGCACTCTATATATATATATACTGTATATACCCAAGCCTAACTTCCTCGCGTTTGCTTTCGAGAAGGCGCGCCAATTTTCAATCGTCCACAGCCACACTTTATATACGCGTGCGCGTTCCTCACTGATAATTGACACCGGGACGATAAGTCGACACAATTAATACACGAGCACTCCTTATAAAGGAGAAAGCGAGCGTATATACGTATATATATATATATACGCCAACTAAAAGCGATAAAACGCGCGAGCGCGCGCGCGTCGGTGAAAAGTCTCTTAATATTATTCATGAATCGAACATAATCCAGTGAGGTGAGCCCCACACACACACACACATACACATACGAGTGTATAGAGTGTACGCACGCGTCGTAATAGCGAATAATTGGCGACGATTGATTCACTTAATGAAGTGTAATTTCGACGATACGTTTTTTTTTCTTCAAGTGGCTATATAGCTGTGTATGTATACGCGAGAGTGAGCACGTCAGTGATTTATTCACGTAATTGTTCCATTAAATAGTTAATATTATAGCGTGGCTTTTTTTTCACGTAATTAACGGATAATTATTATGATATGCGTATATTAAAATTCCAAATGTAAAAATATATAAATGCAGAGATAGATATATACAAATGCCTTGCGTTATTTGATATTGTTAATTATGACGATCCATGCTCGTAGTCTCTCTGTCGTATAATTGATACTTTTTTTTGAGAAATATTAGGCGCAAAGCAGCAAATTACTGGTTTATTAGGTATACGCAGGACGCAAATGTGTCAGTTTTTGTGACGATTCCGCGACCCTGTAATAGTTTCATCTCCTTTGTATATACTAAACCAAAGACAATTAATACCCGATTAACGTATACATATATTTAACGTATACATATATTTAACGAAACATTATTACTCAATGAAACTTCGTCAATCTCGTAAATTCGAGGAATATAACGAATGGAAGAAAGAATGCAATCTCGCGCAGCTCGCGCTCGACAAAGAGCGTGATTTCCCGATGATGACCAACGAATATATATCCTGCAACGGCCTTCGTATACCACTCACACGCATGTATGCGTATACGCATAAGAAAAAAAAATCGACGTGTGGATTTACACTGAAAAGGGCGACACACACGTGTGTAAAGTCATACGCACCGGTGTTCACCTTAAAAAGTGCAATATAGCGAGTTGGCTTATAATACAAGTCTACGTTGAGGACGACGCAGTGCGATGTGTGTGACACACAATAGCCGCATGCGCACGTATCTACCTGTCCAAGCAGCTGGACGATTGTGAATGATGCAGATATATATATATAGGAGCGCGTATACACATGCACACATTTCCTGCATTAGTATATCATTTGCATCCTCTCTCGCGCGAGCGCGGTATATATCTCTCATTATCTGCCTACACGAGAGCACGCAGATAAAGTCCAAGCCGAGCCTTTGAATTATGACCGCGTATACGTACTATGCATATATGCGTACGGGGAAAGTTATAAGGAGAGAGATATGGGACTTTTCACCCCGCGAGGTTAAGGTGATCAGAGGATGATCCGGTTGCTGGGCAAGTTATATATAGTGTATATTTATAAGCAAACGACGCATCTTTGGGTTGTCGAGGACGATGAGTTATGGATTTTGACAGGGAGGATGTATAATGGATGGAGGTGTGGTGTGAAGTGTGACGTGCTGTTGTTAGGTGGGTAAGCTTAGGTTATGTAATGGTATAAGACGAATGGGATGTGTATATACGTGTTGTTAGGTGGATATAAATATTTGGGTCTCATGTGGTTTATTTTATTTTTATAGTTGCGGTTGAGAGAAATAAAAGTAGGTGCTGTATTTATTTTGGATTAGAACGTATACATTTATAAGAGGTATGAGCAAATTTGGTATTTAGAAACAATCAGTTTGCTAGTATATCATTAACGTATTAAGCATTGTAATTAGAGTTTAACCTATGTCAACGTATTACCTCAAATTCAATTTAAACACCTTTTTTGTTTATCACTTACACCGAAATCATGCTTTCCGCACTATGTAAATATAGCTACCAAAAAGCCATTAATTTTTTCCCCAACGATGATGAATGGTCTCTCGACCAAAATATAATCAACCTCGCCTTCTCAATGAAGTGTGTGTGCGCGCTCTGTCTCTCTCTCACTTACTCTCTCAAACAGGTCGAACGGTCACTTTTACAGGCACGCGTCACACAACCGTACATGTACACACAACCCACACATAATGAATAAGAGAGAGAGAGAGAGAGAAAAAAAGCGTCGCAGCAAAAGGGAATTTCTCTAATGGGAAAAAAAGTTAAAACACGGAGCCGCGAAAATAAAGTAATCAATCAATCGCCACCGAGTAATTTGATTAGCATCGAGAAAAGTCGTTTGGGTGATTTTCACTCGATTCTCTTTCTTCGTCGTTCAAAGCAGACTATAAAACTCGTTAAAACGTACGTGTGTGTGTGTGACTTTTCCGCGTCGCGGTTGTTCCCCAATGGCCGCCTAATGAGTTCATACTGAGATTATTTTACATGCATTTTTAACGGCGTTACATATGGCTATCGTCGATGAAGTATAACAGAGGAAGAAGTGTGTGTATGTATGTATACTGGCTAGACGGGGAAAAATGTAAAAAGTTGATCAGCGGACGTTCAATCCACTTTTCTCTGCTGTGATCTCCTTAATTACGTTATATTTTCTGACAATACCTAGGTCAGAATGTTGTCGACTCTCTTATATATCCATAATTATATCTGCGTGCAGTGAAATCGATTTTTCAATTTTCAAGTTATTAGGAGCGATTTTATAATAGCGTATTTGTAAGTATTATACCAGTGTTTTATATATATATACACGGAGTAAAAGGTAGGTGATATAACAAATCCCAGTGGAAGGTTTACAAGAACTTGAATGAAACGACATTAATTCTTACAGAATGAATGGAGCAATCAAGTATATACTATAGAACCACACCATATTTATGATTAGATCAGCGTTGACATAATATTCCAGTTAACACGAGTACACCCATTAGTCTGATAAACTGAATATCCATTATGGTTTTGAATTTCCTCCTGAAACCCCTAATAATAATAATAAAAATAATAATCTTTTCAGTATGTATTTTCTTTATTATCTTCATTTCAGCGTGCAATAACAGCCGGCGGCGTTTTAATCCACCAGCATATCTCTAATTTAATTCAAGCCTAACTCCATACCGCAGTTACTTCGTTAGCGTCTAACGAAAGTATACCTTTAAAGTAAGGAAAACAAATTTTTCATCTTCACGACAAGTAAATAGAGAAAACTCTATATACATACGTACATACACACACGTGGTTAGCCAAAGAAGACGAAACGGTGCCGGCATCGCATATACACACATACACACACGCGTGTGTGTATATACGCGTGCCGCACAACGATGAGCGACTAACGAGCGTAACTAACTGTAGGCTTTATGAGATTGGCTCCATAAAGGCGCGTATATACCGACGTCTCTCGCGGTTATACGCGGCAGACATACGCACAGCACGTATATATGCCTTATATATACCATGTGAGAACTACGCGCGACAAACGCAACAAATTGCCAACGTCGTTGGCTGTCTGTCGCGTTTAGGCGGTTACAGAGACAGCGAAGGAAAGGAGAAAAAAAAAGTATAATAATAAAAGCGGAAATAAACGCCGCGTAATTACATTGTCGGCGCGCGGGAACAACACGGATTTCCCCTCTTTTATATATGTGTGTTGTGCTGTATGGGCCTTTATAAGCACGTAATAATCGTTCATTAATCGCTCATTAAGGTGCGAGCTCGTGCACGTTTTACGCGAGAAAGTCACCGTTAAAGAGCGCGTGCAGGGATGTATCTCGTAAAATGATGCTTTATTGTCGCGTGGTAGGTGCGTATATATATACTATGTACGATGCGATATAAAGCGCGTGTCGTATATACACTTAAGTATACGAGCTAGGCTAATGCGATTCGATGTAGCGATGAGAAAATAAAAGTATAAAGTATGTGGGGTAGCCTAGTTGACCTAATTTTTGGAGATGGATGTATTTTTTAATGTAAAACTATACGATGGTTTTGTTAATATTATAATGGGAAATTTGTGCGTAAATTTAATTATAGAAGAAATTTAGATGTAAGTTTTGAGGTTGTTTATACCGCATTGATATACTTAATAAGGCTAATGAAGCAAACGAAGACAAAGCTCGACATACCGATACGTTGAATCGGAGCATCATGCGCAAGGCTGTGGACGTTAATCAGCTGCGCGTTCGACAATATATATCGAGCAGCCTTAGCATTTGATTATACCGTATATAGAACGATTCTGTCATCCCGATCGTATATATATATATACGCGTTCACGGTTCTCCTTTCATCCAAGTTGCTTTTCCTATAGAAGCTATATATATATACTTACGTCCGACCGTTTTGTAAATGTATATATACGGAAGGTATATGTACGAAAATTTAATTGAAAAATTAATACCTCTTATAACGATCAAAAGTATATATCTTTATATAATTCAGTAAACGAGCGTTTATCACAACACGTGCGAGCTGCCGAGTGCTTAACATGCATACATTTCGCGTATAAAAATCTAAAGGGGCAACGGAAACAAGTTCGCGTAATTCACCGGCGCGTACTTTAAATTACGCAGCTGCTCGGTATTTTCATGCTTCGCCAGAGCCGCGCTTCTTTACCTCATTCGCGTATATATATATATATATATATATGGGCAGTTCTCAGGTGAATCGAGAGGTCAAAATTTTTTTTTCTTTTAAAATCAC
>JAWWEQ010000010.1:15843629-15864963 GCA_035583055.1 Torymus tubicola | reverse complement strand
AGCGATTTAGGTGATTTTAAAAGAAAAAAAAATTTTGACCTCTCGATTCACCTGAGAACTGCCCATATATACACACATTTATAGCTTTTGGTGAAAATCAAGATATTTATGTCTACATCGTCGCGAATTCAATTTATCCTTTTACGCGTTTACCACTCCACGCGTGGTTTTCGTCTTAACTTACGTACATATTTATATTAATCCGTATACGATAGTTACGAAAAAATCGTGGACGCTCGGTAATCTAGCGATGTTTTCGTTTATATGCTCGCAATGATGCAACCGATCCATTAACAGCATAAAGTTTCGCTATATATAAACACACACATTTTAAACTGTATCTACATCCACCGAAAAATTAACAGCTTCCTATAAATCCAACGCTGCCGGCGAGAAAACATATACCTTCGCTCTCGAATTTCAATTCCACTATACTGCATCCAATCTGTTTCATTCACGACACACACACACGCACTGCAATAATCATAACGTAATCGGTTTCAACAAATCGGTAATCTTTCTACCTACGTACCGATCCCAACCAAAGACACACGCGATTTCCCTATACGCATATAAACACGCACTATATACGCATGCGTGCGTGTATATGATACAGCATAATGAATCGCTACGCGGGCATCGTCGGAAGGATATTCATAAAATAATCATATATATCGTTACCTCGACTTATCCTCATAATATGCAGATTAATCCTCGGATTAGCCATATCCACGCGTGTCTTTTGACGACGCTGCTCTCCTATATAACCACGCGCGCGTGATATCTTCATGCCCCGTGCTCCCTATAACTACCCGATAAATCATCTACCGGTTAATCCGTATAGCATATAGCACGCGCACTTTACACGCGCGAGTTACGGTGCTATGGTACGTTTATGACCTTATGGGTCGTGGAATCCACGCGTTCAGGTTCACCGCTAACGGGTATACGATAATAATTGCACATGGCGGTGTATATCGGCGCGCGGTGGTTGCGGTTTGGAAGGAAATTTTCTTAGAGTCTGCCGATGTATATGCGATCATAGGGTTCGTGGAGTATAATAATGCAGTAGCTATGTGGTACCAGTAGAGAGGAAAGGAATTGTGTATGGGTACGTGGAAATTGAAAGAATATATATATAATTTAGGTTATATTTCGATCGTTGAAGGAGACAAATTACTTTTATTCGATAAAGGCCTATTTACTAAGTGTTTTCACAATTGTTCTGCGGAATTGTTGCAGCCATTATGTACATGTATCTCCCGATCGATTAATGATATATAATACAGTGGGCTATGTACACTATACATTGCATGATTCACTAATACATTGATCATTAATCAAAACTCACGATATATTCAATCACAGCTGTCGTGGTCCAGTCGCGTATATAGATGCGTATACGCTTTATATATAAAATCGTTAGGTAACTCGGTTAAATTCTTAAAATTCTCCGACTACCGATTGTAACGCGCGCACGCGCGAGCGTCAGCACGTATATATATATACACTGCAATACGCGGATATACGCCACTATACGCTTTATACTTTTTACTTTATAATATACATAACAATAATGATACCGATATTTTACGCATAACGAGTCTCTCTTTCTCTCTCTCTCTCACGTCTAATCGGACAACCGTGCAGTATATATACCTGCATACTAAAATTCAGCATTACGTAAAACCACGGGCGACTTTTTAGAAAACCCAACTGTCCTATCCAAGCTATACGCTCGTGTCATGCAACGTCCATTGCTATACGATATATATAGGAATTTAAGTCCCCCCCACATGTACGCACACGCATTTGTATATATGACGAAGATCGATTACGTGTATATATACGTGTTATCGATCGCGTACCACCGATCTAACTCTTGTCAATCACTCGCACGCATCTATATATATATATATATCATACATTTGCATCACAACCATTAGCAAGTATCCACGTACAGTGATATCTCTCGCGCGTATATATACACTTATAACCCTTTTCGAAATCGGGCGAATAAAAAAAAAAGGACGAGCGAGCGAGCGATATTGCGGTATATATAAACTTATAACCGCTGAGCGCGTGCGCATGTTCGCGCAGGGGCGATATAATTCATAATTTATCGCGAGTAGTATACGCGCCGGGCGCGTGCGGGAGCTTTATCGAGGCAGATTATCGGCACGCGATAGGTACCTTACTTACACCGGCAGCAACAGCAGCGCCCCGTATATATATATATATATACACGCTAAGCAGTAGTTCATGCTACGTATATATATATATATATATATATATACGCTCGTCTACCTTTTTCTACGTCTATCTTACTCGCGGCGTCTACGTAAAAAGATGCACGCGCGAGAGAGGGAGAGATCGAAGATTAGAGTAGAGAGATTCCTTTTAATCGGTAGGTATATATATACACCTATATATATGAGCGCCACACGCTGCCCTGGCGTTCCGTTATACGACATCACACACACACATACACATATATACACACGCACCGGTGTTTACCGGTTTTTCTATCTGTAGGTCACACTACTCGCGTCTTTCTGATTACACGGTAATTACACATGGCTATGGTAAAAATTCGCATGCAGCTTCTGGTCTCTCTCTCTCTATATATATACATACAAGCGTCGTTGAATCTATGCTTTGCAAACTTTTCGACCGCGTTGAATTTACATACACGCATATATGCGGCGCGGCACACGATAATACGCACGGGGCTGGCTAGTGTATGCGGCTTTACATAATGCGACGTGTCAAATGTATATCGCCGTCGCGAATATCTCTCGTGCCACGCCGCGGCTATATATATGTATACGTGACCCGTTATATATATATGTATATATACATATTCGCGAGCGATAATCTTACCGGGCGGGTGTAGTGTAGTAGGTGTATATATATATATACGCGGTCGCGTTTAATCGCGGTGAAAGAGACAAGTGCACACGCGGAAACGCTGCTGCCGACGACGACGGCGACGGCGGCGGCGAGAGATAACGAAATAACGAGTTTTAATTGCGAAACGGATGCGGACGGCGAGAGCAGGCGAGTGAGTGAGTTAGTGTATATGAACCCGGGCGCCGCGAAAATTTATATATATAATCGTGCGTATAGAACACACGCGAGTAATTTCGATTATATATATACCGGTCATACCGTTGCGGTTTTCTTTTGCGCCTGTGATATTCTTCGATCTATGGCACTTGCACTTTCTTACGTAAAGCAATTGGTATACACGTGCATGTGTATAGCGTTTGTGTACGTGCATTGTTCGGTGGCGAACACGCGCGGTTATTCATATATATTATATACGCGGCAAGGGATGCGAGAGATAGAACCGCGCGTAATTGATGACGGTCGTTAGTCGTCTCGCGTCCATTCTTTACGGGCGTATATTAATTGTTAACATCGGCTAATTTTGTTATATACGGTGCCCGCGTCGTATATACGCATATATTGCACGCGTTGCTTTATAGTTTCTCTGATGTATGATCGAGTAGCGCGAAGGTATGAGACTCTATACGTAGGAATGCCACATGCGCGTGTATAGGGTAATAGCAAAATTGCCGGTTGGGCGTATGGGTATATATATATATGACTTTACCTACGTACGTACGATGGCTGTTAATACTTCATTTTCAAGCTTCTCGAGCAATTCTCATAGAGGCAAAGGTAAATATCCGCGGGTGTATCTGTATAATTGTTCATTTGGACTGAAAGGAGGAAAACAAAAACAAAAAATTTTTCTTTACGAGAGTATAACAAACGCGTGTATATACGCACATGGGAGACGACACGTCAACGACGTATAGAGTTGTAAAAGTTTTTACTTTCGAAAAACAAGAGCAGAGAACAGCGCGTAACTCGCTCTCTTGGAAAAATAAAAATTCAAAAAAGCACATGTCTATTGGCCGTTTAGAAACCGTCAACGACTCGCTCAACTGATGATTTTCCTGATATATACATATGCGCTCTCGACGCTCTGCGATATATAATCAACCTCTAAGCTTTTACTACTACTACTATGCCGCGCGTGGTCTTTTGACATAGTTTTTTTTGTCTCTCTCTCTCTGTCTCACTCCCCTTTTAACAATAAAACCCCGGGAAAAACAAAGTACACGGTGGTGGTTGGCTAACTACGGTTACCTATATACACATACCCCATACTACAAACACGTAGTCTATACGATTTTATCGGCACTCTACCGTCATTTTTTTTCAAACATATACGCGCGTATAGGGCGTATATACACGCGTGCGCGATTGTCGAGGCGTATACATACATACAGTGCAAATGAAGCAATTGAAGTCGAAGATCGCGCGCACATGTATATACCGACCACTATATAGAATTGATTAGCGTACTAGCGCAGAATGAGAATAGAAAAGAAAGGTGCATATATGGGGTGGGAGGCACACTATGTATATATGTTTATATATACTGGCCAGGTCCAGTGATTGCGAAATCCTCTCGAGCGTCGCTCTCTTAAGAGAAAGAGAGAGAGAGAGAGAGAGAACTAGACACTATATACCTAGCGACTCTTGTAATCGCGCGTTCTTGCAGCAGTGTGGGTGTTATCAGGACGCTGGGCGTGTCCCTCTCCAGCTGCAACGTGACTCCGTTTCTCTCTCTCTCTCTTGCTCTTTTAACCAGGCGCACAGCTATTACCACATACATACGTACACGTACGTGTGTATATATAGCGGGCAAAACTTCTCTTTCTCTCTTGAACTCTGCGCGTTGTCCGTTATAGAGAGAGAGAGAGAGAGAGAGAGAGAGAGAGAGAGAGAGAGAGAGAGAGAGAGAGACAGAAAAGAGCTATCGGATACACGCGAGGGAGGTTATCGGGATAACCCCTCGTTTTCCGCACGGCGCGTACTTCGTTATTCACGTTCGAGAGGAGCACAAGAACCTGGAACTAACATATACATATCCGCCTCTTCCTGGCGCTTTTGTACTCTTATATACCTTCCCTTCAATCGTGTATCTCTCTTCTTGCACATTGGCGCCTATGTGTATATTTATTATACGCGTCTCTCGAGTACATATATACGTATATTTAACTTCCTCGAGACACGCGACTTTTCTACTGTTCGAGGAGATCGATTGCCTTTATGTTTATTAGCCTCTACTGTTGCTGCGTGTAGCTTTCACGAAACATTTCGGACTTGTTGTTAGCTATATATACGTGAAAGCCGTATATATCTGCGGGACTTTTCTCTACCAATAGGCATACACTGGATAGTCTTCCAACAGCTCGTAAGATTTTTTTTTTGCTATTTCCTCGTGGTCTTCGCGTCGCTGTTGCACACGCCTTTCCGAAATCTTATAAAAAAAACACGTCACACGCACGGATGAAAAACCTAACCGCGGTCGCAACGATAACGGCGTGTTTATTACATACTACATTTATTTCTACCAGTGGGCGCGATAGATAGCGATCCAATAGATCGCCTGTTTTTTTTATCCCTTCTATAATTAAGGTCTAAACTTCTTTTGTCCGCCAAGTCCTTCTTGTTTTTTTTTCTTCCTAATCTCTCGTCGCAAGCGTGCACGAAGTCCTTTCACTGCGGAGAGTTTCGGACAACACACGGTTGCGCGCGTTAATAAGTTGCTCTTTTTCACGAGTGAATCGGAAAGCGTGCGAGAAGCGCACGTAAGTCGCTCTCTGTATACTATATATATAGAACGAATAGAGCCGAGTCATTCGAGGCAATAACGAGAGATTAAAATTAAAATCGTGTATAGTGTGTGTGTGTAGGTATATGTATCTGTGTTGTAGATGCTGCGCGAGGAGGGGCAATGTAATACTATATATATATGTGTACGTGCAAGCCGCACAGTGGCATTGTTTTGGAAGACTTATTGTCTCTCTCCCATGAAAACAATATTATTTTTGAGGATGAATGAGAATCTGGAGTAGTAGGCCATGGTCCTCTTCTACTATAATATACCAACGCACGCGCGCATTGTGATCTTGTGCAAGTTTGGAGAGAACACGAATACATACATATAGTTCGTCGTTCCGAGTTTGCCATTACATTATATATATATATATATATATGTACAGACGTGGGTTTACGTAAAACTAGGAGAGAGAGAGAGAGTCATCCATAAGTGTTGCGACCGCTTCTTCGACAATGAAACACACCGGACGAAAGGAACAATATGGACTGCCTGAGAGTGAAATTTTTTCGGCTGATGTATAATAATGGACGCGAATTTAATGTACTTTGGATGGCTTGCCAGCTGACAGTCATGGTTATTAAGATGAAACCGATGGGAATTTTTTTTCTATTTTCGGGGAAACAAAGAAAGTGTGGGTGCTGAAAAGAAATTGTTGCAATTTTTAAGTGCTGTACGTTGTGTATATAACGTTTATTTTGTTAGTATAGTAGTTGTAGCTGAGATTTTTCAGATTCTCTGTGTGTCTATCGCAATTCAACAATATACATATATAAGTTGAATCTCTCGTCAGTCTTCCTGAATCAGATGTGCCATGAGCAAATAAAAAAACGAATTAATTATACGTATATATACGATACTCGTTTTGCTAATCAACCTGTCAGTCGACAAGTGTTTCCTCCTAGCATCTTCCTTTAATCATTTATCCACGAATCATCAAGATTTCCAACCTATTACATAACACTCACGATCGCTTTTCAAATTAAGAACGTAAATCTCACAGCTATACACCTATATACACCTTAAATCTCATACTACCCTACTGCACCCTTATACCTATCCAAAGTTCATTCGCCTGCGGCTAACAATCGTCAAATGCGAAACAGAGTCAGCAATTATCGCTTATATACTCTTATACACATATCGCGTGGGCGTCACTCTCAGTCTTCAGCTGCAATAGAAAATCAAACTCGATTTCGCACCGTCGCACTGAGCGAAATGAGAACCGACATCATCGATACGTATATACCACATGGCAATCCGTGACACAACAACAACAAAAGTCGCGCATGTGCACACTCGGTCACGGCTCTCGCACGGCTGTGCGCCTCTTCTTCTCATCTTTGTACTCTCTCTCGCTCTCTACATCTCTCGCATTGTCGTTTTCCCGGGTGTGTATGTATATATATATACGAAAGACAAGCGCGCGAGGTTCTCTCACTCACTCACGCGCGACACACAATCTGCATAATTCTATTCGCGCGCTCGCGCGTACTTCATTGCGCAACCATGAATGTGCTCTATAGCTTCGACCGATTACTCACATGTGGGGCTGCGTGCTGCACATATATACATACATATATAGCGAGAGATTCTTATAGTTTGCGTATATGTGTATGTGTCATCGTCTATATATCATATGTATATGCATATAATGTTCTTCTCTTCTTCTTCTTCTTCCTCGCCTTGCCTTTTTTTTTCTCTTCTTGTAACGCTGCGGATTAGAGGAGGAGACTCGCAAGCGATGATACTCTATTTCCTTGAACGCGCTGCACGTTACGCAACCTTTGCAATTTGTCTTCTCTCTGCGCCTATTTTTTTTCGCCTTGATGATATCGAGCTAGAGCGCGCGCACCTCTATAGGTGTTTTTTTTGTTGTGCTATATGGGTGTAACCGGGAGATGTATCGCGTCTCGATCAAGGAGACGCACTGTGTCGTCGTGTGTCGCACTGTTTATTATTTTCGATTCCGTACGGATGATGGTCTATTAATATTTATGGCTGAGGTGTTTCGTTATAAAAGTGTATGTGTGTGTATATGTGTTATATAGGAGGAGTCTATGCAAAGTGAATTGCGAGATGATTGTGAAGAATTAGATCCGGTCGTTATATATATATGTTTTGTAAAAACATGTCTATTATATGGATGTCACTGGTTATAGAGTCGATTAATTTAATGAAATTATTTTACATACTTTATCGAGTATGTTACTTACATATACGGCATAAGACCTATATATATATATATATATATACACACAACGTCCGAGTATAAATACAAATCATATCCACTTTCCGCTATAATAAAATGAGCAAAACATGAATACACATCCCGCCACGCGGTCAAACAACATTTAAAGTCAATACCCACTTTCAATCGCAAATTATAATCGTACAGGAAGACTGCATCGCCGACGTCAAGAGAGTAAGAGGATCTTATATACACAAAAAGACTCGAGGAGAGCAAGTTTACAATCGATTCCCGAGCGTACAAACACGAGGACGCGAAGCGCATACATATACGACGCATGCAAACATATCGCGCGCGTATACACGAAGTGTACATACACGCACTCGTGTGTAATATCAAGAGGACTTGTCGCGGCAGAAGGACTTTCTGCTCGTCCCCGTGGCACGGACTATCGCGCAAATATCAAAGAGCCTCGTGCGTAGATACACACACATACATATATATATACACGTACTTGAAAGAGAGCATGTATATGCATACATATAGAGGATACACATATATACACACTCGTGTAAAGCGATCTTGTCGTGCATATATATATGTATGTAGCCCTACCTAGCCAAGAGCATATATATATAGGTATATACACGGCGCTTATATGAGCGACACCGATGTACGTATAGAAAGTCCGCCCACTGCGTGACACGACGATCCGCACGAGGGATAAGAGGCGCAGTGCGATCGCGATCGCTAATTCAAAAGTGCGTGTATATATATATATATATATATATATATATATACCCTTTGACTGCAAATACACAGCTTTAGCTTTAAATTAGCAGATAATACGCTGTATTCAGTTATATGTGGTAACGGCAAATAAACTCGATATGAGGGACTAAAATTAGCGGATTGAAAAGCTGAAAATATATATCCATATACGAGTGTACCTTTGATACCGATAATATCCTCGCGTGACAAGTATAACGCACGTGTGTGTGTATATGTACGATACTTTATTTATTTCCGTATATTTTAAATTATACAATTATAATATAGCTTCCAGTTATATTATCGCGTGTGCACGCGCGTTGAAAGTGTTTGTATAATATACACGTATATATATATATCAGCTTTTCACCTTCAGCACAGTTCGTGAAACGAATGTATATAATTGACGATGATTGAACGAGCGTAGAATATATATCTTGCCTTGCGCGGAAACGGAGGGAAAGAAAAAGGAAAAGACATTCGCACTGCTCCGGTCGCTGTCAATATAAAACTAATTATCATAATTTACTTGTCACGAGTTTAACTTAATTACGCGTATAGTTTCATGAAAGCTCGTATGAAAAAGTAAACAGTTAAATTGATTGCCTTTTAAGAGACATATATACAAATGGAAGGTTAATTGGTTATATCTATACACGTATTTTTAAAACAAACACACGCGCACACTTTATATCCCAAATATATATATATATATATATATATATATATATAACTTATAATCTTCTCACTTTTACACCACGCGTATAGCGCAAGCACTCGCAGGAGAAAAATAAATAATCCCCTATATAACCGCAATCCATCATCCCTCTGTAATAGACTTACAAATCGTTTGCGAAATCACAACAATTCATCATCATCCGCACGAGCCAAGCATATATATACGCATCAACGAGCCTCACACACGTCGCCGATCGCGCTCCTCTAATGCCCACCTCTTTATAACACCACTCCACACACGCGCGCGTCTGATGTGCCTATATGCGCGTTCAAAAGCTCACTCATCATATAGATACATATACACACGGGTTTGGCCTTTGGCTCCTTTGACACGGATGTGAGAAAGCTATACAGTCCTTTGAATATCCTATATGTACATGTACACGTAGATCTTAACGATTGTACATATACACATACATATACACATCTCTATATACAGTTGAATATATAGTGATGCAACAGAGCGAACTCCGCCCCAGTTACCCACACGCGGTTATTATATACACTCGCGGCAGTGTTCCGGTGTCGAGAAAAGCGATGTATATATATATATATGTAGGGAGAGGGGCTTTCTCGTGCAAAGATAGATGTATAATGCATATATAAAGCGCAGCACACGCCCGGCGCTTAGTCTGCTATAACGTTCTATTCATTATTTCGCTAAACGCGCGGTCCAAGGCCGCGCGTGCGATTATTATATGTCGTTCCGAAATATCGATATAATATACTTGTACACACAATGAGGAGGTTGCGTAGGTGAGTCGAGAGAGAGAGAGAGAGAGAGAGAGATCGGCTTTTTTTTTTAATTCAATCAATATCAATTGCATGATCGCTCGTGTGCGTTGTTGTGGGTTGAGAGGAAAGGGACGAGAACTAGAGAGAGAGAGAGAGAGAGATTTATCAGTGACACGCGGGCTACTATACTATCTGTGTACAGCAGCGTGATTTGCGCTTGTAGTCCATTAATAAAAATTTTGTAAGCCGAGAAGGTTTGCTGGTCGTTATTAACCTGGGATTAAGAATGTGTATAAGCGCTGTTGAAATTTTTAGCCGAGATGTGAGTAATGAGGGGCGGAGGTCCTATAGTCTTCGATTAAGAGGTCATATATAGCGTATCAATGATGATTTTTCTATTGTTTTGATTTATCATATACATTTACGTAATATGTGTACGTATAATTCCGTTTTAAATTTCTCTGTAACGTCGTTCAGTGGCACTCGACAAAACCAGCCTAATTAAAAAGCCATAACATCCAACCGGACATAATCCCAAGAGACAGCGCGTAGGCGTACGTCCCTCTCATCTCTCTCTCTACTCTCACTTATACTTGCAACCGCTCTCTCTCTCTCTCTCTCGTAGCCTATATATCCTATATATACATCCCAAGCGCTACCACTCTACACCAGCCATGTGCACATAGACGCGTGTGCACCAATGTGCACCGTCTCTCTCTCTCTTTCTCTTCGGCCTGCTACTATAGTATATATATACTACTAGCTGGCTCGGCGAGGCGAAGAATTTAGCCTTATAAATCAGCAACATGACTGCACGCGGCTCGCCATAGCCGCCGCCGCCGCCACACCTTTCCCTTCTTGGGGCAATCACGAGTCGTCGTCACCGGGGATAGTAAAACGCGAGTGCGCACGGCTACATCCCTATATATATGTATACGATATGGTGTGAGGACGACGACGACGACGACGATGGTGTGTTACGTTGTCCGCCCTAGGGCTTGCGCTTTCGGTTTCGGTTTCGTAAAGCTTATGGAGGATTAGGTTTTTTTTATTTTGCGAGAGGTATAGAGGAAGAGAGCGCAGGTTGGTTGGAAAAATAAGATTGATATGTAGGAAAGATCGAGGAGAGCTCGTAATTCATAGTGGAGAGAGAAGGGAGAGAGAGAGATGGGGTTGTGTATATACTTCCGGATATGTGGAAATGTGGAGATTGAGAGGTTTGATGGGGAGTGGATCGGTTGTATCGTGTATAGGGTTTATGCGGAATGTTTTAAGATGTGTTGTGGGTTAGGATCGGGGAGTTGAAATAATTTTATGTAAATTTTATAATAGTCCGTAATAGTCATATGATAAGATAACTGTAGTTGGTTCGTCACATTTCTTATAATGCTCTACCTTTATTTATCCGAATGTAGAGTTAAACATGTCGCTAATTTCAAAATTTATGTCTTATTAATCGTTTTCAATTTATTTTCGAAATGATCTATATATACTTTATGTGAATTTTATTTGTAATCGTCTGAAACTAACTACGCGCTTGATTTATATATATAATGATCAAAGGTTTATTTTAGAATACTTTTCTCAATATTAATTGAATGTCGTAACGTATCTTCTAATTCTGACAAAACGCAGTTTTTTACATTTTTGCTCCGTGTGAAAATAATGTTATATCAGGGCCATTTTTTCTAGTAATATATCTATTATACATCGGCTATTAATTATTTTATTAAAAACATTTTTGGAGAAGGATACGAAATAAATTCCGCTTAAAATACTCTAACGAACCTGTTACCTTAGATAAGGAATTAAGCTCAGAGTACAACCGATTTTCTTAATTATTATATTGATAGATAAGATAAAATGCATAAATTAGAAATCGTTTTTATAATTTACAATCGTTAAATTTCTGGTTTTCCTATATGTTTGTCAGAAATTCGAGTTCAATCTTGCGCAAAACTCAAAATATACTACATTTACATTTGTGATAGAAGCCATGTATGATTTATTTATATGGAAACTACTTAAGTTGTCTTTGATCCATCATGTTTCCCCTCGACCGTTTGACAAATATCTTATTTAGAAGCTCAGCCTCGTATTTATCACAAATATCTAGCTCAGAATCCATGTAGACATGTAAACTCATATGTCTCTTAATTCTTGATTAATCAACATGATTTATCTACGCTAATGACACAGGCGCCTGAAAAGTGAACGATTTTCGAAAGTCAAAATAGGAACTTTAAGCCTAGACGACGTAAGCAAAGAGCTATAACCTTAACAAAGAGAGCACGCTGCATCTCTCAACTGCCTCTAATTCGTAACAAACTAGAGCACACGGACCTCGCGTCTAACTTTTCAATCAACTATGCAGCTCATAAAAACTACTTTCCCAAAACATTTCTCGATTGTATATAGAACATATATACCTATATATATATACATCTGTACCGTCCACGTTATGTAAAACATATCCGATGTACTTACAGATACACATGATGCTGCTTCAAGCCACAACTAACACATAGCTTATACCACATATATATACACACGTATAGACCACTCAAGAGTGAGTGAGTGAGAGAGATTCCTCGTGTCTGAGGGGCACAATAAGAAGAGAAACCGTGCTACGGGCGAAATTACGAGGCACGTAATTCGATGTAAAACTGATCGATTTGAGGTTCGGTAACTATGCCTCCTCGTGGCCCTAGAGCAGGCCTCTTCGTGAGTCGTCCAAAAAGCATTTGCATAACGTCGCGCGAATATAAGGGTGAGAGGGAGAAGAAAAAGAAGAAGAAGAGGAGAACGAACGCCCTAAAGCGTTTGAAGAAAGTAGTAGTAGTAGTGTATAGTATAGAGGGACAGCGGATGCTGCTGTAGCTCGAAGGCGCTCGTATACATACAGTGTATATGTATATACAGTATATACGAAAGGGTAGGCAATTTACTTGTGGATGGATATATTGGTGCGCGGGCGAGAGAGTCGCGGAAAAATTCATTACCGTTATATAGAGGCTAGAGCGAGGAGTAACTGGAACGGACCGCGTCGCGCGTCTATTTCTGGATTGTTATTTATAAGTATAGAAACGAGACGTGTATAGTATTGTAAAATTTTTAGGAAGGATGAGGAAGCTATTTACATGGTAGGGTTGGTGGTAACGTTTCTAAGTGAATTCATATAATGTTGACACTTGTTACTTTGGTAATATATCAATTATTTCGTCACTTATAAAGCCATTGATAATTATTTAACCTGTATATTCGCCCTTAACCACAATTAAAATTAATGAATGACTCTCTTTCAATATACCTTTAATGCGATAAGAAATCAAGTTGTCTTTATTAAGCTGGCGCACTGATAATTACTCAGTCGAACTCGGCGAAAATTACTCTCGCGCTATCAATTACACCGGTTTATTTACATCGTATATACGAAAACACTGTGTATATACACTTGTGCACATACACACACACACACACACTCTTATTTCCGAACTGGATCTCTTATCGATTATGGAACATGCTCGACGAGCGAATTATCAATTAAGATCGACAACCAATAGCGATGTAAAAACAGCTATAGCATCCTCTTGAAAGTTCCTTTTTTCCCCGAAGGCTATACATATAACAACAACTACACTTCTACGTATAGCGATTATTGTCGCGCGCGCGCGCGCGCGCCTCTTTCCGCGGTCGCGTGTTCCATGTTAAGGCATCGTTGGCTGGTCGCCTTTCTCAGCCCAGGGGCATCCCGGCCGTGGATGGATTAGGACTGGACGACATGGTTCTCTCTCTCTCTCCTTCTTTCTTTTAGCCCCGAGCACATATAGTGGACACGCGCGTGAATATCGATGTTGGGTTGTGGTATATAAAGCTATGTGTGTATATAATACTGGTTACGCGAGACTGGCCCGAAGAGCAAGTGTCGTTGAAATATCTTGGTCCGTGTGGGTTTGGAGCGGATTTTTCATCGGTTTAAGGAGAGAATTCGTGAACGAGCATCGCCTGGGGCGGGATATAAGGAGAAGTTTGCTTTTTCGGCGCGTGACGCGGTGTTTTATAAGGGTATGAGGTGTAACGAGCGAGAGAGGCTGCTTGATGATTGCTAGGATTAGAAATGTGCTGAAAGACTGTGGGAAATGTAAGGTAATTGTGCGTTAATTTTAATTCAGATATTTTTTTTGTGTGTATCTGTGTATGTAACGATCGTTTAGTAGATAAATATTATTGTTAATCAACTATAGAAATATTGTATCCTGCAAATCAATGTAAAATAAATGTATACGTGTAATAAGAGCACACTTGTAATGAAGAGAAAATTTACCTAGGGAAAAAAGTTTTATATTAGGAAAAGTCGACGTGCAAGTCAAACATGAGCATTTTTCAAGACAGCCATTCTAATCAACTTAGATTTTTTTAGCTGCTGAAATGGAAAATGATATGATTAATGATATTTGTACCATAGAAACATAATACATTGATTCAGAGTATGAATTCAAAAATATCTCGTTGTGATGCTTGTTTTTTTATGATATATGAATAAAGAAATTATTGTGACCTGTTATGTATATATATACTTTATGTACATATATCTGCTGTACAAATATCGATATTCTAATTTTGTATTATTATTATTATCTACTTATAAAATTTTCTAAAGAATCAATAAGAAACTTATATTTATAGCGAGTTATGACATAAAAAAAATTTCATCGCTGATGAAACAGTAATTCCCATACCGATCATATGTTGTAAACTAAAAATAACTCACAATCTACCTTTAATTTTCGCTACATCAGAACCCCCATCTCGCATACTTCGCCCTCTCTCTCTCTTCGATGGGGCAATTATTTTTCTAAATAACTCTCTGGCCAGACATCCTCTCTATATATCTCAAGCTAACCCGCCTATGGCCAGACGCGCGCGCGCGAGTTGCGCAAGCCCGCACGATGATCGGCCATCGATCGTCGAGCCGATCGATCCGCGCGACCGATATTACACCCAACGCTATTGCCGGTGGCAGAGTAGTATACGATTTGCACGGTGCTTCTTCCCGGTTACGTACGTACGTACGTACTACTACATATAGCACCACGCTCTAATACAGATAATCGGCTTCTTCTTGCCCCACGCGTATAAACTTTATCGAAAGATGACTTCCACAGATGCCGCCGCGTATATATATATACGTGAGAGCAAGTTAGCAGCAAGCATCATCGGGATAGATTTGATCTCTGCCTGATGGAGGGGAGAAAGAAGAAGAAGAAAAAAAGTCGAGCGGTATGAAGATTCGAAAGTCGCGATTTGTTAAGCTAAGGCGTGAGGCGACCATCGCGCGCGTTAGCGCCCGGTTTTTGCCGATTTCGATTTTGTGCGTTGCGCAAAGGTGGAGTTTCTATTGTTGCTCGTCCCCGCACGCGCGCGCGCGCGTGAAACGTTTGAAAGCGTAATCTGTCTTTTGTGCTGTATAGAAACTAGATCCGGAGAAAGATTTGCTATTATGGAATAGATTGCTCGTCTATATTTTGTAGTGAAGGACGGAATGTTTGAATTAATGAACATTGCGGTTGGATGATCTATAATAAGTGCGAATGTTTATAAAAAATTATTAATCTTTAAGCAACTGTTTTTTTTTCTTACGGAAAAATATATCTCAAAAAGTCACCTCACGATGCACTTTTTGTTTTATCGCCGACGGGGGTTTATTAATCGATTTTTAAACTGTACAATATACAGATATCTGTCTTGAAAAAAAAATTGTGCTCATAAATTTAGAAAATATGCTAATCCGCTATACACATATATGCCTACACTATACGACTGATGTTATTACGACGATCCCACGTGTTTTTGCAGAGATACACACACACACATACACACATATTTCCTCAAGGCGAGCGCTTCGCCTGATTTACAATAAAAGACCATTTAGCTCATCGCGGATGTACAATATATCGACTGGTTCGTGCGTGTATATATATATATATATATATATATATATATATATATATATATAGGTACGTGCGAGATGTTCGTTTATTGAAATCGACGCCAAAAAAGAAAAAGCTAGAGCACCACGCACGCTTGACTGATTGACGCGCGATCGACTTTACAGATCCATTTGTCAGGATGACTGTAAGGAATTTCCGAACGAGTAGGTTTGCAGCGAGATATAAAACCACAAGAGTAAGATTCGGTGATTGATGTTACAATAGCCCTCGACGATGTATATGTAAAAAATGTTTTCTCGATATCGGCATTGCGCACGTACGGCACGCGCGTTCGTTAGACGTATATACTGCTACTGTTATAATGACGTCAGAAGGATATATTAGAATGGAAATGGAATAAGGGACAAATTAAGGAAATGTACATGTATACTACGTAATGATACATATTTAATGTAGGAAAATGTATTAATTAAAACTGATCTTTGTTATGATTCATTAGAGCTTGAACCATTTCTGATTAAAATTTATCGTGTATATATATATTATACACACGTTCACCCGTAAAAACGTTAAATTATACACTACAAAACCATTACTTTTTGCAGTCAATAATTCCAATGTAAAAATAATGTCTGTGTCGACTACCGACTTTTTGCGAGGTAAGAAAAACGACTGACCTACTGATTTATACCATGACGGTGCGCTTCCTCGCGGTGTTTCATCAATAGCGCAAAACTTCTCGTGAAATAACGATTTCTTATATATATATATATATATATATATATATATATATAACAAAAATTCCTCAAATTCACCAGAGAACAGTCGTGAGAATCATGGGCTACTGCGTAAATCCTTCTTCTCTATACCGATCACGCGCGCAATAGTGTAGCCAAAAAATCGGTAGTAAAAAACACCGCCTTGAACGCGTGTCTCTTCCGGTTGTCATACCGAGTGGGGGAGGACTATTCGAACAGTATCATATAGCTTCGAGGATCATACTTTCGTTGGTGTAGGTACCGATCAAGATCCCGTTCTTATTGCTCGTAGAAACGTGTACACTATATAGACACTGAAGATCGTCTCAAGCGGTTTGTTCCACGTGTCCACGAATTATCCTCGCTTCCCATAAGATTGTATAAAGTCTTTCCAAGAAAGCGAGGATCGAAGTGAGACAGTTTCAATCGTTCTTGACCGTCTTGTATAGAGAGAGGAAGTATAGAGAGAGAGAGAGAAAGAGAGAGAAAGAGAGAAAGAGAAGCAAAGTGAAAAAGATCGAACGGTTCATCATACGAAATTGGATCCGCGCCCGTATCAGGCGACCTAGATTTAACGCTCTCTCGTCAAGTGAATATTCGGAGACGCTTCTCCCTGGAATCTCATGAATTTAGATCGGCCGCTCGACATACAACGGGCCGCTCACTGTGCGCAACTATACGATGCTTGGCATCTCTTTTCTCTCGTAGTGTTTATTTACGTTGGAGAATAGTCGATGGAAAGGATATACAATGAATTTCCATTTCCATTGAGTATACAAAAAGTACTTCTTTCGGTCAACAATCTCGCACAATGATATTGAATACCGGTCCCGATCGTTGACAATCTTCTAATTCCGGGGCGAAAATTGACGCTCGAACGACGAAATGACCGATGACTTCATTAGTCGGAGTATGTTTTGATTCATCGCTGCTCCCATAAAATAATATATACGTATACTAATCGAATGAAATTTCATCATTTTCCTCCTCGGGAACTTTCATATTTCAATCACGACTGAAATCCATGTCATCGCGATGAAGCCACGGCACGAGAGTTTGGAATAGTTGACGATCGACGATACTATCGGTTTGCTATGGCCAGCATAATCAGACGGATCTTCTTTCGCTTCGTCAGGAACGCGGTAAGCGAGGAACCACAGTGGAGAGAGAGAGAGACATAACGGCATTATCGACGCACAAAACTTTACTAGAACAGTTAACGAGGTCGATTTCTGGCCGCGAATCTAAGATGAGCGGACAACGACGACGACGACGTTACGTAAAAGTAGTTTTCTGTGTCTTGTTGATGAAGATGACCACATCTGCAGGATTAGATTAGAATACACCACTTGAGTGATCTTGTGATGAGTTTTTATGCAACACATTGGTCACTTATTATTGATGAGCCCTTTGATTATTTAACCATCTGTTGACAAACATCATTCAATAAGATTCCACTTGATTAATTACAGGTATACATCGCATAAACGAGTTTGCGGCAGATTTGAATACACACAAAAATACATATAGTTACGCAATGTGTTTTAGGAAGCCTGACCGTCCGCACAACATCTAACGACCTTCAAGTACTGAGATTCAGGGTCACGTTTTCCACTCAAGAGTAAACAAATCACTCGAGCCTTCATTCAATCAAATATCTGCACCATCGCACAGAAAAATCGGTATCCCTTTTACGCAAGCACTAATCTGCACAAAGGGGGTCATCTCATTAAAATAACTCCTCCAAAACAATACCAATAACGCGCGCACTCGAGCGCTTATCAGTCTGACCGGTCTATATCCCTAACCTCTCTCTCTCTCTCTCTTATTTTATCTCGATGTAGACCGCTCGCAAGAGCAATAATCACAGGGGCAGTGTATAAACCAGCGCACAGCTGCTGCTGCGCATAGATATATATATTCAAAAGCGACCTCCGAAAGAGGCATACTATTACAACTACTACTACTACTGCTTCTGCTGCACCCTCAGCGGTTACCGTGATGCTTATCCCTCGGAGCTCTCGCGGATCCCGTACGAAAGCTGCAACGTGTCCTCGCCCGGGATGGCCTCTCCGCTTATCGCGATAACTCGAGGACATCGGCCGAGTTGAGCAAGACTCTTGTGTATATATAGATAATATATATATAGTCATGGATATATCTCGTTATACCAGCCGCCTGTATAGTGCACGCGGCTCCACCCAGCAGCAACCAACCGCCTTTTTCTCTCGTGGAGAGCGGCAGCAGCGCACAATTTCGCACGGTCTCGCGCTCGCGATTTTCGATGAGCAGAAGCTGTACGTGTGGGTATATATATACGACGTCGCGAGGCTGACGAAATAGTCTTTCTATTACGAAACTCTCTAACGCGCAGAGAGAAAGAGAGAGAGAGAGACTGGTCAGGAGTAGCAGCAACAGCAGCAGCAGCATCGGTAGCGGGTTATATAGAGAGCGCGGTGTGTGTGTGCGGAGATCCCAATCAGGGGAGTACAACTTTTTCGCCTCGCGGATGCGTGCGTGCGCGCTTATATCACACAACGTGGTGCTGCCGATTTTTACGTTAGCCGTGTAGCTCCGCTTCTTCACCTTATATACCGGCTAATACCGAGCAAACTAGTAAATCAGCGAGCTTGGAAGTTAAAGTTCGCACATATATATACACGTATATACTACTATATAGCTGCTGCTGCTGCTCCTCCTGTGCACTGGGGCGTATATACATCAGACCAAGCGAGAGAGAAAAAGCGTTTAGAAAGCGCTTGCACCCAAGAGATATAATCCGATAATCTTAGCTTGCTGCTGTAGGAGCAGCAGCTATATATATATATACGAGGTGGAGCAAGCGTGTCCGATGGCACGAAGGAAGATGCACGAGCGCCCGGCAAGGCGAAGGAAAATTTTTTTTGTTTTTCGCGCCGGTATATATACATATATATATAGTGTATACGCGCGCGGTAACGGGTTAAACGGGATGGACGAGCAGGCGTGGAGGCCGAGCGCAGAGAATGCGAGCGCGCGAGTACTATACAGCACACGCCTACGTGTGCTATAAGGGGGAAGAGAGGGGGGGAGCTATAGAAGATCCTCTCTGTATAGTACGACGGCGGCGCCCCGTCACTTCCGCGCGCGATAAATTCCTCTCGAGGTTTATTCCTTGCGATAAATTCTCGGAAATGAAGGGAGAAGATGCGGAGATGAAATTACGAGAGGGAGAGAGAGAGAGAGGTAAGCGTACGCACGCGCGCGCGATCTGCATTTCGACGATTTACGGGTACCGCGGGTCATGTGCAGGTTTTTTTTTGTATAAATAGTATACGTATACGTTGTTGTTTTTATATATATATATATATATATATATATATATATATATATACGGGCGCGCGAAAGCTCTGATGTGACAGTGCAGTATGGTATATATACGGGTAATACTGGTAAGTAAGTAAGCGGGCGTTTGCTTGTTGTTTATGGAGTGGCCGCCGAGGCCGAGTTGTCATTAATTGACGTATTACTTTACAAACGAGGGGCCCGTTAGGTGTTGTGTCTGTATATATATATATACGCCACACGCGCGCGCGAGAGCTGTGAGATATTGCTGTCGATGGGTGGACGTGTATAGTGTGGATATCGCGCGGTTCGTGTTTTCGGGATGATGGAAAGGCAATGTGAGATGCTTTCAATTGCAAATCGAGAAGAGAGAGAGAGAGAGATGGTGGTAGGGTAGACGATTTATGGAGAAATTTCAACGACCAGGGCTTTGTTGATATTGAATAAAATAACGATTAAAGTATATTTATGATGAAATTGATAATAATGAACTTTTCGTGTTCTTAAATAAATATAAGAAACAGTTGTTCGCAAGCTTTTAACTATATATATAAGTTATTCATATTTAAAGACTATGTACAGTTAAAGCTCCGATCCCGCGATAAACTTTCCAAGAGCACTGGGGAGTATCAGGCCAGTATATGCTGCGCATCAATCGATGGACTCATCACGCACCACTACCCCGCGGAAAAACAATGCTTCTCCTCTCTCGAGCGAGTATATACTCAACAGAGCCGTACACAAAAGGCACGCGCGGAACCGAAGAGGAGGAAAAAAAAGACAACGGCCAAGAGATATACAGTAAAGGTCGTCGACGAGTAGCAGCAGCAGCAACAGCGGCACGGTCAAGCTAAAAAAAGCTACACGCTCGATAGCATCGAACTTTCCGAGGCGATTCTGAAACAAGAGCAGCAGCAGGGAAGCCACACGGCAGCAGCAACGGTATCAAGGCCCTTTTCCGTGTCTACGTGTGTATATATCTGTGCAGTGTACTACTGCACGAACGGCAGCGCTTACGACACAACAATCGGATCATCTCTCCTGCTCCTCCTTCTCCTTCTTCATCCCTAAACAATCGGATACAGTTTCTCGTGCTCCTTCGAGAAAGAGTAAGAGAGAAAGATGTTTCAGATTGCCCGTTGATGCCCCTTACTTTTATATATAT
>JAWWEQ010000010.1:15800932-15843529 GCA_035583055.1 Torymus tubicola | reverse complement strand
ATAAGAAGCCAAAGCTCTCGGAAGAGGAGCGCACAGGATGACAGTATATATATATATATATATATATGTATATATATGAGAGTAGCCTCGCCCGAGTGAAAGGAGCAACAACATCGCGAAGAGGACACGTAAATGAAGAAGAAGAAGAAGAAGAAGAAGACCGAAAATGCAAATTTTACGAGAGTATATAATATCGCCGCGTCGCCGGCGGGTGATGGGGACAGCTTTTGACGAGGAGCAGCGATATGATGAGGTATTAATGAATTAATGCGAGAGGAGAGTTTAGGATGAGGGTATATATATACATGTATATATAGCCGCATTAGCATAATGCGCCTTAATTCGTTTTTACATATCTCGAATGAGAAGAGAGAGGAAAAAGATCGGTGGGAATATTTGGTGTTTATACGAGGGGATAATTTTCTCTCGGGTAACCTCTTGGCAAGGCTGTTATTTGGGATAAGAGACACCCTGGCGGTTCTTAATTCGCGGCACATTACGAAATTCGGACGATTATTGCACGGGTAATGAACCTAATTTCGGGTGGAGCTCGCGAGTGAAAGAGATAAGGAGTTGACCTGATATCGGTCAGTCGGGGGATTCCCTTGGTCTTCATTTCGAGAGGTGACCAGAGGATCGGTGTATTAACAGTTATGCGGAAGGTACATAGCAGGTTCGACAAGTGTGCTTTTTGTCGTTATATGTTTTATTTAATATATGTACAACATCGTGGTTCAAGTGTTTTATAACTATATACATATATATAGTAAACGAATTGTCGAAGCATATACTATACTATATTTAGTTTAATATAAACGTTTCCAATTCGTGTATATATATATATATACACACTTATAATTTTTAAAGACAGTACCAGGCGTGCAAATATTATTTATTACATTATACTTTAACTCTTACGAAACCCGAAGCCAGTGCACCGTTATACATTATATATATATAGGAAGTCGTCGTGTAATTTCGCCTCACACGTATACATATATATATACAAACCCTCGCGCTATGTTATTTCGGATGTTCGACACCGCCCTAATGAAGCATATATCGCTATATACACACACACCTTCGCCGCACGTACTATACGCGCAAAATAAATCGTTTCCCCCTTTCTCCCTTTCCCGACCTATACATATACTCTTCCTCATCGCGTATAAATCTCCAGGAGCTACATCGACTCTCTTGCTTCCCCATGATACAACACATTTATACTAACCGCTCGCGAAATTTCGCAACCGAGGGTATATATAATTCCACGTTATTTTTTTTTTCACCTACTATCTATCTATATATAAACACGCACATACACGTATATATAACGGCTTTAAACTTTAGAAAATTTTCGCGCGCTCATATTCGCGCATGTGCGCGCGCAACACCCCGGCGTGTACATAAATAAAGCGTAGATAATGCGCTTCGAGTAGTAGTAGTAGTAGTAGGCATATGGTGTAACTCTCGTCTCTCGTGTATATATATATAGGTGCTCACGCTCGCACAAAGCGCGAGTTCGCCCTTGCGAAGTGAAGAGAGGGGACGTGCGCGCACACGACGACGGCGCGATGACTGCCCGAGGCACGGGCGTGGGCCTTTCACTCCTGCGCGCTTGCTTGCTATACTTGCCATCCGTTGCAACGCGCGCGCGCGCGCACGGGCTCCTTTCTTATACGAGACCACGTGTGCGAGAGAGAGAGAGGTTGTTGCAGACCTCCTTACCTCTCTTTTCCCTCCTTTTTTTCTCTCTCTCTCTCTCTCTCTCTCTCGCTTGGGCGCGAGAGAGGCGAGCGGCGACCGGGCCGGGCGCCTTTATCGGAAAGTACTGTTGGTTAAACTACTTTGTAATGAGCGTATATTGATAAAACGCGAACGTTGAGTGGTTGTTGGTATAGGTTGTAGTGTACACCCCTCTGTGTATAAACGTGATTTCTTTAACTATTGCGCGAAATCCGGTCTTTGAATAAGGCGCTATAGAAGTTTTGTGTTGAGTATATAGTGGTTACGGGATGTATTCGATAGATATATATGTAATGAGGAACGACGAGGGTTATCTTAATTGCAAGTCTTTTGCAGACGTGCAACGTCGAGCGGTACTATGAGCTGTGACCAAAGTTGTATAGAGCTGTTGTAGTCGTAAAGTGATCGGTGTTGTTTTGTCCCAAAAAGTATCATCATAGTCTGCGCGGAGATTTTGTCTTTACGATGCTGTAAACACGCGTTTTCGAATCGAATAAATCGCGAATTCTTTTTCTCTTGAATATATACACATACTGATATAAGTCTCCTTAATGAAGCCATCCGCAATTATTATGTCGTTAATCAATCGGATGGGCCGAGTATGCAAATAAAATTTCACCACGTGCACACCGCTTTAATGCTGAAATATATTCGAGATCGAGTACGCGCGTAAATATGCGTATATTTCAGCATACACACATATATATACGTACATATACAAGCTGGAACTTTATCCGCTCGTAATTTCGAAGGTTTTCCACGCGCGGAACGAACTCACTTCACTGATAAAAATTACGACGCGACTCGCGTAATCCAGGGACATCTATGCGCGCGTATATACACGAATTACGGGGTGAACGAGAAAAATCGAGAGCGTGAGTTATCGAGGGCTTTATACGAGAGCAACTGATTTTTTCGGAAAAAGTTTCAGTATAGTGTACGCACTCGAGCGCAGCGCGTCCCTGAATCTTACGATGGCGTATAACCGTTATAACGGTTATAAACCCTGCATTAAATCGCGCGCAATAAAATCGTCGATTGACAGGGTGACGTAGTTATGTCGCCTCGATAATTAGCCGCAGTCGCGAAACAATTAGCACACGCGTTCCGTTCACTCGATGATCGCCAAAAATTTTCATCGTTGTATACCTATACGGAAGCTGTAATATACCGAACGAGTTACGTATATATACATACTTACACTTATATTAGCTATCGTCAAAGGTGTGCTGAAAAGTGGGAAGGGCTCTCGCTGTTATTGTCCGCGGCGCCTCTTATATATACGCGACGCAATGGAAATCATTATCTCGGATTCTACGCTCTCTCGCGTGCGCTGATTTACGAGCCGATAGAGGAGAGTCGCACGCGCGCGCGCACACGTCGATCCTTCGATTGTCTATACGTATCATATCCGCGCGAGGTTCAAGCGGCGTTCGCGAGTGACACTCCCGTATGGCTCGCGTTCACCAGCGTCATTTAAAATTCAATGAGAGACTCGCAAAAGTACCTATAAAGTACTGCCTGACATCCGCATTGTTTCAACGCTGGTATATGTATATATATAGAGGTGAAGAAGAAGGGGAGAGAGAGAGAGAGAGAGAGAACGACGATGTCGCGATCGCTCGACGCCTCGTCGTTGCATTCTTCGGCCGTTCCGCTAATTATGCGAGTTTTTCTTTCTCTCTCGTTCGTGTGTGGGGTGAGGGACAGATATTGTGCGTGGATGCACTGCTGCTGCTGCTGCGAGGGATAGGAATTTTCGTCGAAATTCTTGAGGCTAATTTTATGGGGCGAGGTGAGGTCGTATAAGCACACGGGTATTCGATTGGTCTTTTATTGTTTCGATTATTTGCAAAGTAGATGCAAAGGATGTAGGTGAAAAATGCTACTACTACTATGGCGTTGATGGACTGAGGCGATGTTATATATATATAGAGAGAAGGAGCTTTAGAATTTGACTCATTTGCAATTTATATATGGGTGTATTGGGTGTAAAATTTATCGGTCTTTCAATCTTTACCTAATTTTCGAATTGGCATTCTCGCATTCTTTTATAGCCAAGTTATTTTTTTTTTACGTAACTTTTTTTTTATTATACATATATAGATAAATTTTCATGGCATACCAATTCGATCTCTTACTTTTGTATTTCAGGTCGTGAACTTCTCTGTATATACAATCATGATATACGCAACTTTTCCAACTTCACTTGTCTCACCTTCTTTTATATAGCACCAAAATGCACACACACACACATACTTGTACACGCAAAAATTCAAACTATTTATCGCGTTCTCGCTTAGCTTGCAACACAATCATTCATTGTTTGCCAGTATATAACTACACCACCACCGAACTTACAAAACTATTCAACTTAACTCTATATATACTCCCTCCTTCTCACGTACATATACGTATACACGCCATACCCTTTTTCACAAAAGCCCCTCACTCGCTTCCTAAAGGACACAATCGCGAAATCCACTCTCGACAGTGTACCTCCGCTCGTCCGCAATCATTATACGCTATCCCGTCGTAGTCGTCGTCGTTGCAGCAACGAGGGGCAGCCTAGATATCGCTTATTAACTTTGTCCGTCCGCTACCGCTCGCGCGCACGCGGTTGAAGGAGATAAATGGAGCGCAAGCGCGCGCGCGGGTATAACGGTACCGCCCAAACGTCCCTATCTCGTGGCGCAACGTCGTCGCGGTTCTGGCTCTCTGTGTGCCATCGCGGATAATCGATTACAATGACGACATCCCCGAGCGACCGTACGCGGATATATACTGGACTGCTAGGCGCGGAGAGTCCCGTGGCTTCGTTAGTGCTCGAGCAGGGACGACGAGAGGGACTGATGGGACGGGTATATAGTCTCTCTCGTGAGTTTAATTGTTTTTGTTGTATGTGCTTGGCTGTGGTGTGTGATAAATGCATAAATGCTATATAGGAGGTTGGTTTGTTTCGTATTTGTTGTATGTGTATAAAAGAGGGGTAGGATTTTTTATTCGATTATTGGGGATTGGAAAAATCTTGATTAAGGTGCGTATGTACCGTTATAATGAAGAGAGAACTGATTGAAGAAAAAATGGATTGTTTTTGGAGGGGATAGTATTGATTTACGCGGTTTAAACAAATTACCTAACATTCAATTAAATAGATATATACGGTTTGTTAATTATTCAAAACCCATTTTAACGACAATTAGCCATGGAAGTTTATTATATTTTCGGTTGATTATGTCCCGAGGGTGAAATAAAATTTTATTACCGTTTATTTACGCGTTTAATAAAAAAAATGAATATATTAAGCTGAGATGTTGTACTTGAAGTTTGAACCTGAGCCATATTTTACAGTTTTTATTTTCTTTTCCCCTATACCACGCCGCACACCAATCTATACATTTAAAAGCTCATTTTCTATCGATTCTCCGTGTCATTCAGGTAAAACGATTTCCGATAATACATGACATTCGGGCCGAATCTTAAACCGCGACCTACTAATGCACCTTAAATTGGCTTCTTCAACCACCGCTACTAGCGACACACTTAATTTTTAACTTCCCATTACATAATTAGCAAAAAATCGCATCAAACACACATACATATACGTGGGTTTAGCGCTCAACTCGCGTCCGTAATAATAAAGAAATATCGTAAAAAGAGGTCGGAAAGCCCCACGCCACAACGCGCGTGTACTACTTGCTCTTTATAATTCGCGAATAATTGCGAGCATATACACGGCTGCACGTATAATACACACATACAGGCACGACGGCCTTTCGCGCGCACGCGGTCGCCTCACACAAAAATGGCATTATCCGCGCGCGCTCGGAGCTTAATAAGCCATCATCCGCCGTCGCCGTCGCCGCGCACGTGCAAGTGTGTGTGCACACACTCACTTGGGCGTGTAGCATATAATTTGAGCCGTCGTCCCGGGCAGTTTAATTCTTTCCTCTCTCGCAAAGACGACGACGACGCGGCTTCGCGAGCGCGCACTTTCACTTTTTCGACAATCACTTTCCGCGAGATTGCACTCGATCTCGTATAGAGAGAGAGAGAGAGAGAGAGGCGTTGGTTTGCTGTGTATATGCACTCGAGGATCATCTCGAGGTCGAAGGGAAAGAAGAAACTTTGGTGCGGATGCCCACACATGGATGCGCTTACTAAGGGAGAGGAGAGAGAGAGAGAGCTTAAAAAGAGAGTACGAGAGGTCCAAGGTCCAAAGTGACCACTACCTCGACTGTTCTTTCTCTCTCGGTCTCCGCAAAAGAAGGCCGCTGGTAATGACGCCCGGGAACGGGACGCGTGCGCGCGCGAAAAAAAGAACGCGTCAAGGCGAGATGAGCCGGTCCCGAGCACTCCTCCTATATAAACTGCACATGCACGTATATATACTGCGCACACCTTCGTCGTTGCGCAAGGCATTTATCATTCGAGATTCGCGGTCGTCCTCACCTTCTTCTTTCCACTCACCAAAAAGCGCATGTGCTGCGTACGTATGTATACTGCACTTGGCTCTCTTATACTCCCTTTCCCTCCCTTCACTTCCTTTCCGTTCACTTTGCTCTGTCTTATACTGCTGCTATATACACCGCGCGATGTGCATGATTTTCGCATACATGCCGCTCACCTTCGGATCTTCATCGTTATCCCGAAAATTCGCGGATCTTTTTTTTTCCTCTTCTTTTTCTTTTTCTTCTTCTTCTTCTTCTTCTGCTTCTTTTTTAACCAGACCTTTACGAGGCCGTCGTCGTTGTGCGGCGGTGTGTCATTGAGATTGGCTTTTTTGTCTTAACGGACATCGCTGCGCGCGATCGTGAGCTCGTCCTCGAGACCTTCGCGCCTGCAAAAACGTCTCTCTCGGAAAGCCTTGAGTCCGATAAAAGATCGAACAAAGTGCGATATACACTCGCAAGCCCGAATTATATGACCAAGCGGTGTTGGATCGTATAAAGAAAAGAAGCTTATAATTCAATAAGCACGATGAATGTGTATAATATATAGAAACCGCTCAGTTATATGAAAAAGGGAGTATAGAAACTTTTACGCGGGTGTATAGAAGCGATGCAATTGCTCTCGGTCAATATAAAACGTATGGTTCCGCTCTCTCTCTCTCGTAACAGAGAGTAAGAGAGAGAAAGAGACCGGTGAAAAAATCGTAAGGCTTGCCCTGAGGGGGGAAGTCGGATACACTTATACTACTGCGCTGCGCCGCCGGAACTGTAAATCATCGCTCGTATATAGTGTGCCGAGAGCCGTTGTTATACATCCTCGCTCGGAGCTTTTTGCCCGGCGCGAAATTCTTTTCTCCTAAGCGTATATGAGTATATACTTGTTATACTGTATATATATAGGCGTTACTCAACGCTATAAGGCGCGTTTGATTACGTGGGCATAGGTATATATAGAGAGATAGAAAGAAAGACGTTAGAGATCGACGCGGTGTACCCTATTAATCAGAGCCATCGGATAAGAGAGGTAAGAAAAAAGAAGTCGATCGATGCGGTCGACTTTCGTTCGAACGTTAATTCTTTTCGGTGAAGCATTTGAAAGGGATTCTTTATGTATTGTATAGCGATGGTATATAGACAATGGAATTTGGCGTACACGCTCGCTTAGACTCTTTCGTGAATTTTTCACCGCGCGTATATTATATTATACGCACAGATGATAAAAGTAGTTTTTAATTTGGGTGACAGATTCCTTTTCACCGCGATATGCTCCTTTCTTTTTTTGAGTATACGTGTACCTTATGCCATTGTTAATTTAAAAATAATTATATTACAACGTCCGTTATACCTCTTGAGGTGTATTTAATATATATGTATATACGTGAGGGTACTTTAGCGATCGAGAGTATAAAGGCGTCCACTTTCCATGCGCAGCGCAATTTTTCTCATTTGTAAATTTCTCACGGAATTTCGCAAATTACAATACACACGCGCAAAAATGAACTCGTTCTTAAACAAAATTACGTTGTCAATTTTTTTTTTTATTCGACCGTTGTTGAACACTATACGTATGTATATATAATATACACGTGCGTATATGTGCACCTTGAAATTAAAAATCCATTTATCACGATGGTAATTTTGGTTCGAACGCGTAAAAATGAATGTGTATACGGCGAATTGAAGAGGGAGACGCTCAAGAGCGCGCGTCTTTAATTTGCAAGTTGGACGCTCCCATAAAACCGCGAATGCTTTATTAAGTTGTCTCTTATCTTATATACAACGCGACTGTACAACCATATACTCTGCGCAGACAATCACTGTTGTATACGTATATATACATACATGTATATATACAGCAGTACGGGCGCGTTAATGGGAAGCCAATAAAGATTCTCGCTCTTTCTCGTACAGGAAATTGTAAATTAGCGTATAGTAGATTTTCCTATAGACATCCTGAAAATCTCTCTCTCTCGTGCTCTCACAATTGCAAAACCATAAAAGCAAGTGTAAAGGAGGCACTAACAACGTATATATACATGTATGTGTGTGTGTGCGAAACATCCGTGCGTATCTGCCTACAGTCGCCGATATACGCGCGCCGCAGACTGCCGAGACATTATCTCCTTTGCGGTTGTTTCGTCATACCAAGAGGCGCTGCTCTTTTTAACGACAGCATTGTGTTCCGGGGCCGGAGGTGACGTCTCAATTCCTTCTCTCTCTCTCTCTCTCGTTCTCTCTCCTCATGCCGCGGGAAAATTTCTCTCTCTCTCTCTCTTTCTAGTGGTAATCGGCTAAATGGCGAAGAGAACTTCTCTCTCTCTCTCTCTTTCGTACTCTCCCACCCGAACGATTGATTCGTCGGTGATTTACGGCCTTTTGTAAAGATTATTTAACAAGCGCTCGTAAGGTCTACTGTGTACGCCCAGGCGCTTCCAAGTCTTGTTCAGTTTTGTACGATGCATTCCGCAGATTGAAGCATTCAAACGAAGCTTTTGTTCGGATTTCTGTAAATAATTCGTTGATTTATTGCTTCGCAGTCGCAGTGAATATATTATGTATGGGAATATACATATCGAGTTTCGATTGATCGTTATAATATCGTGGCAATTTTCAGTTATATAGTAATTATCTGAGCGACAGCAGTTTTTTCAGCTTTATATATATCTGTGGCTTCCCGGAATAACCATATAAGTGATTAATTTTTGAAAATTTATTCTATGTAGTTTTCTGTATATCTTTGAAAACAAGGAAAAACAATACAACTACATTTTCCCAAAATGGCCGTTATATACACTATTTTCATTCAATATTTTAGAAGAACGATACAATCCAAGACCCAGAAGAGTAATTACATTGGTAAATCATAAATCTTGTGAACATTTGCGACGAATTTAGATATGACTAACAATTAAAAAATATGAATAAAAAGATATTGAAAAAACAATACAAGTTATCCATTGAGACTGAAAAAACCGTTATTATTTATAATAATACCGTATAATAAAAAATTTGCCATTTAAATATGAAATCATACATGCAGTGTTGCATTTATTCTCGTTTGTCTTAATTTTATAACACCGATGCGCAACTAAAAACACAATTTTCCAAAAGTCATGAAAAGAGCAGATCTATGGTTATTCCGGGAAACCACAGATATACATTTTATATAGATATACAAATAATCGCAAAACAAGCGCATTATGCAAAAAATATTTTGACCAGACGTATATTAAAAAGACATATGGAAGAATAATCGTCTCAGCAGGCCCCTTTTTTTCTTCCCATATACTTTAATCCACCGAAACTTATTTAATTAACCACTTCCATCAATTAATTTGAAATATCGCGGTCACAAAAAGCTCATCAATATATTTCAAAGATTCTCTCTGTCATACCCATACAGAAACTCACACACACACAGCCTCTTTCTCTCTTTCTTTCTCTCATGATCGAGTGGGCATTTAAATTCCCAATTAAAAAGTCCATCCATCTCACGCATTTGCATTTTATTAGAGCTGCGTTACACAACAGCGCACAACATTTTTGCATACATCACACATCGCACGGCTCATGGCACAATATATAATATCGACGCTGAGAGCGTGTCTGATGTGCGCCCGGGAAGCTACCACTTAAAGCCTTCCCCTCCTTCCCCCTCTCCTCTTCTACACATCATAATATGTGAATGCATCGTATCTACCTCTATATATATATACATATACCACTAATTCGAATCTATAGATAATTGCGCGCGCGCGCGTACACGTCGCGCGTGTATACCATTGTAAAGTGTCTTTTGATTTCGCCCACGCGCTATATCGACTCTCGATTACGGCATCCAGCAGGCAAGGTTGCCCACGGAGATAGACTCTCTGCTATATACGTGTGTCGTATATATATATATATACACGCGCATAAATTAATCGGGCGCGTGCGTGCGTGCGTGTGCACGCAAGTGTTTCCTCGCCAAATTCTGCATTGAATGCCCCGGTGTAGACAGCTTGAATGACGGCCCGCCTCCTTTTTGCAAAGGTGTTGGCGCTTTTTTCTCTCTATGTATCTATGTGTGTATAATATATCCGTGTCTGTCTCTCTCTCTATCTCTCCCCTACTACTACTACTATTTCTCTCTTCTCGGCGACTGGAAAGAGAGTCTGCGAGAGAAGTGATTTATGACGAGCTATAGCGCAGGCAGCACGCGCGTTTGATATTTTCTTATGTTTTTTTTTGTATATACGCGCACGCGTCGCCGCCGCCGCCGCAAATTATGAATAGCTTATAATGATGAATGGAGAATAAAGTTTCGGATTTAGTTGGATAAATTGGCATTAGGACTTCGGGTCGCCGCGGTATATCGCTAATTAATGACGTGGATAATTGTTGCAGCCCCTGTGACGTTTGTGTGATGGAAATGCGTATATAATGTTTAGATATATATATATATGTTTGTGATTTGTGAATGAGTGAAACAAGGCGGTATAACGTTATATATGTCGGCTGTGCGTGAAGTTTCGTTGGACTTGTTGCGTTGGCGCTATATAGTCGTATAAACGCCGCGCGCGGCGCAATAACAATGATCGTAAAGCATTTTTTTTACGATGCATTTAAATTGAAATAACCCGAGTTGTGCGCTCGCGAGTAATTATGTATTACGTTTTCAAACATGAGCATTCTTTTTTTTTTTTAGCGAATTAAAATGACGTGAGAATATCTGAAACTTTAATGATATTTTCAACAGTACGATCGTTACATATCGTATATACATAGAAGCTAGAGCTTATTAAATTGTTAAGATTCGCCTTCCTACTCTTCAAGTATATACTAAACCAACAGTTGAGCAACTTTGAAGGCAGAACAAGACGTGTCTTAATATCTGTATATATATGTACTGAATTCAAACCATCTGCCGAATTCCTTCACATATATACACTCGCGCACTCCCTGCAGTCAAGGTGAGTTAACACCAACGGTTAATATATACAAGCCCCGAAATAGGCATATCGCGGCGTATATGATATATACATATATAGAAGCCACGAAGTTCGCCCGCGTGCAATTTCATTCCCATTAACCGTCGAATGAAGTACATAAAGATACAAGGCTACTGCGCTCCTGTCGCGCGGTAACCGAACCAACCCGAACGTGATGGAATTGCGCTCGCGAGTACAAAATTGAGCTGCTCCAATCGGGGAACGGGAGCACGGGGGCAAATAAGAATTACAAAAGTCATATTCCTTCGCTCACACACACACACACATATACACACACAGATGATAGCGAGAACGAACGAGAATGCAATTAACGAAAGCGAAGCTGAAGGGGAAGTGCAAAGCCATACCCACATATATATAGAGAGAGAGAGAGAGCTGTAGAGTGTGCGCATGAGCGATTAAAAACGAAAGTACTACACACATACATACATACACACACAGCATCGGGAAAGAGAACGTGCGCGTATACTGTACATAGGGCCGCCCGCGCGCGCATGCTCCATGCCTCATGCACTTTCGCGAGGGCCGCCGTATATATACTCGCTATTCCGTAACGATGCATAATAAACGCCATAAGTTCAAGGCGCGAGCGAGCGGCGCTGCACCGCGTGAGAACTGGAACGAGAGAAGAGCGCCGCTGCCGCTGCTGCTGCTACTCGCTCGTCTTCTTACCTTGCGCGTGCCTCGCCCTAAAACTTGCGCGCGACTATGACTCCTGCGAGAGTTGCACGAATTGACTTTACTATGTATGTATGTATGTATGTATACGTGCAGGGCGTAATAAGATCGGTACGGGTGTATGTATATATAAGCGCTCTTGTAATACGTATATATATATATATATATATACTGAGAGGTTGGATGATGAGGTTTTGCGCGCATGGGAGGATTTTTGAGAGAGTGAGGGAGATCGTGTACGCAATTTAAGACGATGGCGTGATAATAATTTCTCGTGTACACGCGATAAATGCTTATTATGAGGATCTTGTGGATATGAGAGAGAGGGAGAGAGTGAGGGGAGGGTATGTTGGTTCTTGTGTGTGTGTGTATGTTTCTGCGTAAGAGTTTTGGTATTGAAGATGCGTAGGTGTATTTTTTGTTGATGGGATTAATTATTATTTTAAGTTGGAACGATAGTTTATATTAAAATTAAGTCATACTTAAGTCAAATTAATTGGCGTGTAAATTGGATGTTGCGTGATATATTAACGAAACGATATGTCTAAATTTTTGTTGATACTTTATAAATCTTGGTTTGCCTCTGAGGCATATATTAAACGTATATGTATAAATGTTTATCGACGTGCTTTGAGTATAATGAAATAATTATGTAATATAAATATATAAATAAAATATATAGTAACAATTGCGTAAGTATATATACGATACTTTTTATATAAAGTTGAACAGTGTAAAATTACAGCGATTGATTTACCGGCCATTAGCAACAAAGTTGTGAGTAATATACATATTTATGTATAATCTACATGTCAATTATAATGTCTTGCTTTTTTTTTTATCAGCGATAATTATGAAATACAATTGCTCGGTTAGTACACTGTACGCGCGTCGTTTCTCATTGCGGTTTGAACAAGATTTTACAATCAGTTCCTTTATGTAATGGATTCTTTCAAGAACAAATATTTAAATAAAAACAATAGGTAAGTGAAATCTATATATTATATACTCTTAAGTTAAAATATTAATCAAAACTTTTATTTTAAATGAAATATTTATGTTAAAAACTTTTAAAAAATTTCACTTTTATGTATATTTAAAAAATAACTAAACTAAGGAATCCATTATATTTTGTAAGTATATATAACCCAAAATTATATAACCCTTCGTAAACCATTAAAACCTTCAATCTAATGCATCCAACAAAATTAAAACAAACGGATACCAACATTCGTATTTTATCAGTATATACCCTGGCCGCTCTCTCAACCGTGTTTTCCGCCGATAGATGAATTTCACGTGGGCGTAGTCCGTTTCATGTTTATTCTGGAGCAGAATGTGTGCATGCAGCTGCGTCGTTAGATCCTTCTCTCTCTCTCTCTCTCTTGGCTCTTTCGTAAGACCCCGAGAATCGGCCATACGGCCGAGCAGCAACAGCGGCGTCGGCGCGCGACCGCTATCGGCATTTCTAAGCGAGAAAACTCTCGTGTACATAAGCTCGCGCGTTGCACGCTATATAACACAGACAACTGCAGCTCACACATGTGCTCTCTCTCTCTCTCTCTCTCTTTCAGCTTACTCGCTCTCTCTTTCTCTCGCGAATAAACTGCGAAATCTGCATATAGCCGTTGCCGCCGCCACCACCACCGCCTCGGCTATCGCGCGCCAGTATTTTACGGATACAGTTAGCGCGAAAGGCGTAGCCTCATGCGCAAGCGCAGACACTCGGTTTATATCGAGGTGAGCGCGCCTCTCTGCGAAAGAGAGAGAGAGAAGTGCACGAATCCGAAAGGGATGTGCCGCGCGCGCGGTGGAATAAGAGAGAGGAAGGTACATAAGGCCCATTATGTAAGAGCCCCTATGCTGTGTGTACTTGACTTTCATCGCAAGGCGGCACCGGCGAGTGTGCAAACCGCGCGTTCGTCCTTTTTTCGCGCGCTCTTTTTTTAGAACGGTATACGATTTACAGCAAGAAAGTCGCAGCGCGGTAACAGTCGCCGACGCCGCCTTTCTTTCACCCGCTTGCGTGATCCCTTCTCTTCTTCTTCCTCTACTTCTTCTTCTTCTTCTTCTTCTCGATGAGACTTTTACGGAGAAAGGAATTACGCCGAAAACGCTAATATGTGTAATTTGCTAAGAACGAGCGTGCAAGTCGGCTCGCATTAACGCGATTTTTTATTTGTACACGTATACATATATATATATATATATAAGTGGGTGCATTGAATATTACATACGCTGTAGGCGTGTATATATACACAACTACCGCCGCGTGGTTGGAAACGATTATAAAATTCAATTTAACCGCGGGTGGAGTCGCGCGCGCTGAACGATCAAACCACTTGATTTCCAAAATCTCGCGTTTATACACATCACGGTTGGGTTTCGCAACCGCGCCCATATAATCCACGGCGCTGATCGCGTATACATATATAAAACGAAATAACCTGCGGTCGCGCGGAGATCCCGTCGTGTGTAGTAACAACACGATAGAGGTATATAGTAACGAAAAAATTGATTGAGCCGTAATACCTAAAGGCTAAAAAAAACACGAATCTCTTTAAACCAAAAAAAAAGGTATCAGCTTATCGTTCGATTTCGAAAGGCACCCTTATATACATGTATATCCGATGATAGTCCACAAATGCGAAAAGTGAAACCATATAGCGAAGAGAACGGAAGTCGTCGGAGTGAATGTGCGAGAGAGAGCATGAGCGACTGTTACACACGGCGGCCCTCCGAAACCAGGATCCGCGAGATATCGTTCGCGCGAGTGTATGTGTATGTGTGTGTCTGTCTGTTAAACTCGCGCGCACGCGGCCACGCCTTGTATATACCATATAGTGGAGGCTGCATGTGCACGACATCACAATGTGAGTAGTCGCGGGACATGCAACAGCAGCGGCCGCTGCTCTCGTGTAACCTGGGCTCTCTCTCTCTCTGTTCATTAGAAATTCATTATCGTTTTAATGCTGCCGACGCCAAGACTTGCGGAGAGATATCGCACGGGGTTTATATATACACCGAGTGGTTGTTGTTGTTGTTGTTGTTGGATATTTCGCAGTGGGAGCTATAAGCGATCTGTGTGTTGGGTTGAAGGGTTTATGGAGGTGAAGTCGTATTTCTACGGTAGCTCTCTGTGTGTCTGCGAGATGGATTGGATAGTTAGGAGGCTTTTTTTCGGTTGAAATTGTTGAAATAATTGTAATTACGTAATTATTTTAGCTGAAAAAATGGTATAATGACTTTGTACAACATGGAGCATTGATTTACATTATTTATGAAGCATATATAAACTATTCACATCACATAAGTTTTATAGAATTTAAAAATATTTTGTTAAAAAAAAAATATATATTCTAGAATTACACATTTCTTTCTGCAATTCGAATAAATCAATTGACATAACACACGTAGTACATTAAATTCAATCAAAACCCTTACACACATCCACTTCCACGCAGTCCCATAAGTCTCCTCTCCGTCTCGCAATCTCTCGACGTTAACGACGACGACAACGACGACGACACGCTTACAGCATTCATTCTGCACGCGCAAACTACTCTCCCCTCAAAATCCGTGGGCGTTCCAGCTTGAATCCGAGGCGTCGTCTATGCGCTTCGTCGTCGTCGTCGTTGCACATCACGTTCTAATTCTCACGTGGAGCGCAGATATACGCGTATATACATTATATACGCGCGTATATATACTTACGGGTTAAGACTTGTCCTTCGTCGACCCCGTAACATACACACATACATATATATATATATTGCTGCCGCCCCTTCGAGCGTGCGATTTATGGGCCGCGAGACAATCAATGAGCCGCCGCGATCAATCAGAGACGCTGCTTATATATATACATGTATATAGATATAGACGCGACGGCGAAAGGTGACGGAGCTCATTGTGTATATATATATATAAGCGTACGCTTGAGAATTCGAAAAATTCCGATGCACACATGAGCTTATACACGTCGATTTTCACACCGCAAACATTTATTAAGAGAGTGCGATCGTGCGTCTATATAAGAGGATTACCTCACCTAATTACGTATTGTTTTAATTTTGAGCCGGCCGCGTCTGTGTAACCGCTCATTTCGACGCTCGTCTCGTATTGAGACTGGCTGGGTGATAATGTGGTATTATTGTTTATAAATCAAATCTCTATAGCAGTGTGCGTGTGTGTATATGTCTACATATATACCTATATGGCGCCTTGATCCGCGCGCGCGCGTGCACGTAATCATAATGAATGGTCGTGTATTAACGGCCTTTCTTCTATGGCAATATTTTTCCCCGATAACAATTTCGTTCGTGTATGTGCATGTATGTGCATGTGAGCGTATATACGGGGATATTATTAAATTTTAGTTTTCAATTTAGACGTCTCACGGAGTTGCACTGCTGTACACGCGGAGCGTATAGTGCGCGCTAATAAATTACGAGTTAATAAATTAAGCTATGTTGTTTTTAACTATTCGGCCACCTGTCTGGGCTTATTTTAAAAACGACTTAATAAATTATGTTTAAGAAACACTGTGTGTGTGTAGTGTACTGCGGGTTATACAGTCGTAAAAATTAGATAATTGTTTGTAATTATTACGTACATATATATATCCGAACGTTATAATAGCTCGTCTGTATATACAAATACCAGCTTAGCTGTATAACATTTTAATTATTTGACGAAATCAGGCGAACTATATATACACATATTCTTTTAAATATACATTTTAAAATCTGATGGGTCGTTCTAACGCAAACCTAAAATGTAAATAATTCAAAAAAATTACGAAACACATAAATCAACGAACTTCTGACAAACAAGTAGACTACGAGCTGTTCAACACGCATTATAATAATAACCATAAAAATTCACCTTGGAATACATCTAGTAGAAGAAAAGAAAAAAAAACACACACACACACACACAGACAGACAGCGATGTTTTCGCGAACATCGATAAAACAACGCTCGCTCGCTATATAGCGAGTCTACCTTCGGGCATTCGAAATTTTTCCCCGGCTTTACGACGTTTTCTCGGATTTTTTTCATCTTCATTACCGCGCGAGCGCGAACGAACGAACCTTGAGGAAGCAATTTACAACAAAGCATCAATAAAAAGATAAGTTTCACTTCGGCGCACGATATACATATATACACACTTACAGCTATACATAGGTCCGCGAGTTAGAACAACCAGAGCTATATAGCGAAGAAAATTTTCTCAAGACCGAATTTCAGAACGCCGGGCGTTTAGACGGTAACGGTTTTTTGCGCAACATTGTGTGGCCCCCCATCATCATTGTAGGCGCAGAGGTCGCAAAATTTGAAGAACCGTCGAGCGCGCACCGCTTATTTTCAAAAATCATCCTTTTGTACCGCTAGTTTACGAGCGCGATTGCACTCGAGAGGGCGAACCATTATAACCCATACTTCGGCTAATATAGTAGCCATATAGCGACTATACAACAATGCCTGTATACGTGTTACAGTTTCTTTTTCTTCCTCGTTCTTCCTTTTCTTTTTGCGGGCTTTTTGAAACCTCGCAGTGTAATATACATGTGTACACGTGGAATTTTTCCCCTTCTGGGTTCTATATAGCAGCAGCACGCGAGCTATTTTGACTTTCTTCACGGAAACGCCGTGTGGCGCGCGATGATGGCGCGACGCTTCTATACAAGAGAGAAAGAAAGAGAGGAGAACAGGCGGCGGCAGTCCATTACCTCGTTAATCTTTAACGCTCTCGTTATGTAGATAACCATAAAATCTTCTTTCGCCTCTTCCGCTCAGCTGTGGGCTTGGGTGTGTATAGCTCTTTGCGGAATGGACGAAACGCTGCGCGCGGCTCTTGGAGATTGAGGAAATCATAAATATATAGTTCGGCTAAGAGTTTGTTACGCGGTTTTCCCATTCGGCTATATTTGTTATTGTTGTTGCTGTTGTTTGTTAAAAAAAAGATTAATAAATAAAGATTGGTAAAAATAGATCGGCCGAGAAAAGTGAAGGTATAATATTCGTATTTACTATACGAGCTTTAAAACAAAAAACGCTTTCGTTTGAACAAGTATCACGGAGCTTGTAAAAAAATATGTAGTAACGAAGGTATAGTGTAAAAATTTTTGTTACCGTATAAAAATATGATAGTTGTGAAAGATCAAACAAAACAATTTTCACAACGCAACTACATACATAATTTAACCAGCCTGTATATAACGCCATTAGCAAACACTATATTAAAATTCGCAAACCTCTTGGCGCATCAAGTATTCCAAAGCTGTCCTCACACGCGCTTGACCATATATCGTAGACCAGTTTTCGCGTATATACACTTTTTACGCGCAAATTCACGCTACGCGAAAACTAGAAACTTATGCTTCTCTCCATCATATATATATATATATATCCTTGAAAACGCAACGTAATATATACCGCGCATCTCGTCGCCTCGCACCCGCTTCGTATACACATCATGAACGCGCGGCGAGCGATAAAAATCAGCCTCGCCGACAAAAAAAAGCGCATACTCCTCTCTCTGAGAGCGTCCCTCGAATCTAGGTTGCTGACGATCTCACCTCGAGCAAATGTACACCACCGTTAAGATTAAGAAGTTGCGAAACGTGGTCGTCCAGAAAGAGAGAGAGAGAGAGAAGCTCGACGGATGCGCACAAAGGAGCGACATGGCGATTACGTTGCTGTATATATATACACATCTCGATACGCCCGATCACCGTGTAATGTAGAGGGACCGAAGGTCCGTTGAAAATGAATAGCGACACGTATATAACTCTGCGGTCGTGCGCGACGTACGCGGCGGCGTTTCTTCATCGGCTGGACACGATTTGACATCATCGACGGGTTCACACAGGGGCTGTCTGACCCTTTTGCAAGATGGCCAGTTTGAAAGAGCGCACGGTTTCTGTATAGAACAGTCGTTGTGGATGATAGGATAGAAGTATGCTATATGAGGTTGTCGAGGGCTTATATCGGTCGTTACATTGATTTTAAAGTTGTGTATATAGCGTATAAGTGGTATTATAGGGATGTACATTGATTATTATCTTTTTATTATCAGAGCGTATATTTTATATATACGTAGTAAAAGTAATGGATTTGATGGGAGTAACGAGAGTTGGAAAGAATTTCGTTTGGTGATTGAAAGTAATCAATGAAAATTAATATTCGACGGCCAGATGATTTAAAGCCGCAGAAGGAGAGAGAGAGGTTAATAGTAAAATGAAGTACTATCATTAAAACCAGACTCACTTTCTAGCCGAGCAGATTTACGTTTATGATTATTTCCCATAATTTTAATTTTTCCCCGCTAATTTTTAAAGAAATATACACAGCATATACGTATATATATATCCTCACGAAGAGAGAGAAAGAGAGAGAGAGAGAGAGAGAGAGAAAGAGATGCAACTCCCTAACCCTCTTTCATAATTCACAAAAGTAAACAGCTCTAGCTATACTATTTACCTACTATACGTGAAGCTCGTTGAAAAATTGTTGCTATACTGGCAGAACAACGATGTTATAATAAAAACTCGGACTTTGCGTATATACGCGGCGGCATCGTTGCGAAAACACTAATTGACCAATTGCGACGAGTCGCCCAATGACGAGAGCTCGCGTATATGTATATAGTAGCTGCTTCTCTCTTTTAAATATATGTGTATATATATATACTTATTCCGGAAAAACCTTGGACCCAAGGATCGAGAGCACGATACGCAAATACATAACGAGAGCAGTAAGGATGATAATAATGATGATGATCGGTGCGTTAGCCTCGACGGGCTATTATCACCTACGCAATGCTTTTGCGCGTCTTTGAACGCTTCAGGCGGCAGCGTAGAGTAGAGTAAACTTCTTTTTTTTCTTACGACGACGACGACGATGCATAAAATAGGAGTAAATATCCGCGACGCGGTGAACATCGGCTTTTTTTTTATTCATAAGCGCTACGTGCATCGAGTAGTAGCAAGTGACGGGTCGAGCCTGCAAGGTTGGGAAATTCGATGAGTTAATGGCGATACGAGCAAAAGCCACTTTTCAGGATGGACGTTTATTGCTGTAACCGCGGTGCGAGCGCGTAAGCCAAGCGAGTATAGTGCGTACATACGCGCGTATATAAAAAAGTGCGAGCTGAGGAAGTGAAAGATGCTTATATTTATGGATAGGTAGATGGCGAATGTATAAGCATGAGCTGTGGAAGTGTATACGCGGGGTTAGTAGAAAAAGTGCGAGTGAAGAGGTTACTATATATACATGAAAAAATGTTCATCCTGGTTTTTGTTTACATTCTTTCAGCATTGCTATGAGGGTTTTATATTATTTATTCGTCGAATAAGTATCTTTAATTTGATTATTTCATTTAACAATATATTATAATATTTATACTTATTATAGCTTACAAGTATATAAAAAGGATTGTCTAAAAATACTTTGAATAATTTAATTTAAATTTATACAAACAAACAATTAAAATACACCGCAAACACATATAAATCTCTGCAAACATCGCGTTATGACACACGACACCATGTCCTGCATCTTTACGATGCCTATCTCAACAGCTCTTTCCTTCAACAGCTATATATATATATATATACATATATACTTACCTGCATCCATAATTCACCTCGCTTCCTGTTTAGAACAACTTCAACTGCACCCCCACCATATATATAATCGAAATAATCCAATCACCTCATTCAAATAACAATCTAGTTCGTAACGCATTCCAGTTCTCGATTTCGATATCACCGCGCATGATATATACCTCATCCAACCTCTCCCTCTCTCTCTCCATATACACTATCTCTCATAAAGCTGCGAACTCCAGATTCGCGACGTTCTCATGTATATATACACACTCTGCCACTCACGCTCGAGTCTTATACACTCTTTATCTTTCTCTCGTCGTTGATAATTAGAATAGTGGGCATCCTTGGCGCTCTCTCGACTACCTATATACGAGAGAGTTAATATTGCCACCGGCCAGTAGCAGCTTATGCCCTCGCCATCGTCGTCGCAGATGACTGGATAGGCATTCACGTGCCGCGAATACTCACGCCTGAATTACGCCGGATGCTAGATGGAAATGTGGTAGCGAGTGCGAGGTGTAGGAAGCGAGATGAATATATGTGTGTGTGTATAAAGTTTTGCAACGTTTTGGAGTGCGGATAAGTTTATGGATGGATGGATATGGGTTGCGACGACTAATAGTGAGAGGGTTGACTGAACGGTTAGCTATATGATTAAGATACGGAATATATGCTTTATATCGTTATATAACTTATTTTTTTTTTTTTATACAAATGTTTAGCAAGTCGGGGTGAAAAAAAATGTTGCGCGTTTTATGTGACTTTTTACATGAGCATTATACACACACGTGCGTTACGTTAAAAAAAGTCCGTAACAAAAACTTTCCACGTGGTATAATCCCAGGCGCGATATGTGAAGAATCAATTATGGTAATAACCGCATTCTCTCTCTCTCTTTTTCCTTTGCTATATCCTCCTCGATTACATACAGCCGATCGTGCCTGAAAACATAGCAATCAACGAAACAACCGTGTACATATACACACATACACTTTTACCTCGCGAAAATATAAGACTTGCCTCCACGCCAGAGGAATCCACTTTAAAAAAGAAATCCGTCTCTCTCCACATCGAAAAACTCAATTTGTCCGGTCAGATAAATCCTCCCGATGTACAAATCCATTGCCTCGTAGGCAGCAGCAGCAGCAGCATGAACAGCAGCAACAGCAGCAGTATATAGAAGCTGTGATCCTTTTCGTGCCTTATCAATGAAGAAATAATTCTGTCACGCGCTTACTCGCCCGAGAGAGAGAGAGAGAATTCACCGACCAACCCGAGAGACGTCGTGCACTCTCGTAAATCAACGAAAGTAATAAATAAGAGAAAAGAGCGCGCGAACCGCAGTGTAGAACGGTACGATCGATGGGCCAAGCGCGCAGCAAAGAAACCGAGAGCCGCCGGATAAAAAATAGCGGCGATCGAGTTTTCTCTCTCTCTCTCTCTCTTACTCTTGCTCCTTAATATATATATACACCTCTTGCGTTAGTCTTCCGTTAAAAAAGAGCCGCGCGCGCGCGCTCGCGGTATACTTTTCCTTCTACCTCGTGTACTCTCTTTCTCGCTCCTTGTTGTTATTTTCGTATATATAAAACACAAGTGAGAGAGAGAGAGAGAGAAGGAGAGATAGAATATTTATGTCGTGCGAGAGAACCGCCGCGGAGGCATTTGCGAAAGAAGGGGGGACCCCTGGATGGTGTATATAGTATATAACACCGCGCGGACGTCAGTGTATAAAGGCGAGAGGGTTGACGAAACGCGCTACGACGGGTCGTTAACCTCCTTCCGATCGACTTTATTCCTTCCTTCGCCTCTGCAACTGCTACGACAATTTTATATATATATATACATGTTACGCCTTTCTTACTCAAGTGTACGTGCGTGAATTTCGTCGCTGTATACGACTCCACCCACGTGCGCGAAAAGACGCTGCGCGTATAGCCACGTGATGCGTGTTATTTGTATACATAAACGTATATATATACGCGGACGCGTTAAACGTTCCAACTGACGTTTATATCGTTTCGCTTGGAGGTATAATATAGAATGATTTTTCAAAGATGTGCGTATATATATGTATAGTAAGAGCAGCTAAATATGCGACATTGATTTCGCAATGAGGAGATGGATTAATCGTCCTTTAATGAACCTGACAAAGTACGCTCGGGGGGACTGTCGGGCTAATGAACCTACCGTCTCTTTTGGTCGTTATATAGGCGCACGCGCATGCACTCATCCCATGTACTTTACGGATGATGTATTGGATTGGCGTATATATACGAGAGAAAAAAAAACGAATATTTTTTCGTCATTCGGGGGAATGCATTAAGTTGTCGCTGCTGCTGTTGCTGCTCGCTACTTTTTGCACCGCACTATTACTACTCGTTAAACGTTGGAGAGCTATATGTATAGATATACTATACGCGCAAGTTGAAAGTAAAATCGCGTATCCGAGAGATATACACACTTTCCTATCTTTTGTCATTCTTTTCAGCGACGTTTATTCTTCTACGTTCTCCCTCGTGGAAAGAAAACCTAAATCAGTGCAACTTGCCAGCATAGTCGCGCCCGAATTATTATTATTATTATTATCTTCCGCGAACCCGCAGCTGTAATAATAATTTCGCCCGTACATTTCACAATACTATACACAGTTCTTCTGCTGCGGCACGCGGGACTATCGTCGTCATCGTAATTGAGCATAAATAAACAATTAAGCGCTCATTACGCCGCACGCAACACTTTCCACTGTACTCGCTCGAAAACTTAGCACTGTGTTATATATATATACGTATATATGCAAACTCTATATATGTTATATATACGCATGAAAGACATAGAGGTAACAACAACAACAACAACAGCAGTAGCAGCAACAACTAGAGATACCTATACTGGCTTCTATATATGCTTGCGATCGGTATATACCCTGGAGAGCCTTAATTAAGGATCGTAAGGCGCCTTGTGCTCTTGCGTCAAATGGAAATGGGAGTGTCCATACGCGTTAAAAAAAAAGCAGAGACAGAGACCTGTACTCTGGAAGGATTTGCATTTTGAACTCGGCGTCGTTATAACTAGGCTAGCGCGAGCGCGAGCGCGCGCGTAGCTCTAATTGTAAGGCGCCTTCCGCCTGCGCGCAAAATTGAATTACCCGCGCCTGTAGTTTTAGTTATACGACACGAGCTGCCACTACCACTGTCGTTGTGCTGTGGTTGCTCTGGAGTATATAAGAGAAAATTAACTCGGAGCTGTAAATTAAGAGGCGCTACTGCGTGCGCGGACGAATTATATCTCGCGCGACTTATATACTACTCGGCTCTGTGTCGTTGGTAAACGCGCGTTTTCATAATTAATTAGCGCGTGTACTATAGTGTGCGTGGTGTACGTTAAGCTTTGTGTGATGTATATGTATATACGAAAATGATTGCCCAGTCGCAGCGAATGTTAAAGAGAGACTTTTGCTGTACCAGAGATTTTGCTTTGTAAGATACACGTGCCACTGTACTGTAAGGATTTTGCAATATCGCTTACTGCTCTTACGCGTGTTATTTGGTATATATACGCGTGCAGGTTAACGTTAGCATTGGGTAATTTGACTATGCTTCGAAACGTAAAAAAACATTAGCTTCAATTTTTAATTACTGGCCTGACTGAATGATAAGGACCAGAGATAACGTCGTTCTTAATTATTTCGCGATACTTAGAGCTGTAATAATAAAAAAAAAAAGTATGTGCGAGTAAAAGTTTTTGTCTCATATGCGTATGGTTAAGCATATATTTAAATCTCCTGTGTATAGCCTTTTAGTAATAAGATATATTTATTAAAATCGCCAATTAAAAAAACTTACAGCTGTTCTTTTATCTTTTTCTTTTTTATATATATATATGCATGCGATTTTCGAGAGGATAATTCACACTCGGAGAGGAGAGTCCGAGCGAGAACACGGAAATTTAATTGGTTTATATAACGCGCGAAGCTTTAAATTAAATTGAAAAGATAAAATTTTTCGGCTGGAAAGTAGGTATATGTATATATAATTTTCGAAAAGAAAAAACGAACCATATGTATATAAAGAAAATTTTAAAGAAAGTATAAAAATCATTATCACTTATATATACATCATTATTAAAGAATCAATATTTATACGTTTTTATATAAATTATCATTACCTCAATTAAATCACCCGATATGGATCGGCTTTGACTTTACACCGTCGTACTGCCCTCTCGTTTTATTTATCCACCATCGTACCTGGTTTCCTCCCGATATGGTGCGTCTCTCAACTCACTTATACACAGTGACACCCGCAGAAGTCCACCCAACGGATTGACGGTTTGAGGCCGGACGCGTATATATAATCATCGAGCGCATCTCGTATATAGTCGCCCGCGCGTTTTATAAAGAGAAGGGCATATAACGCTTATAATATTCAAGGCGCAGTGAATATTAAAAACGACAATGAACCTGACGCCAGGTCGTCGAATTTTTTAACGGCCAAACTGAATTCTCATTTTATTATATTATACATATATATATACAAGCGTGCGTGTGTACACGAGTGAAAGGAACGGATAAGCCGTGTGTGTGTGTCGTCGTTTTATGCGGCAGGCATTATCTTTATTACCGAAGAGTATATGTACCAAAAGCTCTCGTTCGAATAACGAGAGCGTATATTAATTTTTCGCCGAAAGCTCGGGCTTATAACGGATAATTCGTACGTATATATATATACATGAAAGGACATATCACGCGAGAGGAAGAAAGTCTGAAAAAATATATGAAAACCGAATCAGAGTGCAGTGTACACGCGCTACTGCTGCTCGAGTTTTACGGGTTTGACCGTATAAAGAGGCTGCAAAGAGACAGAGAGAGAGAGAGACCCGCCCGGACCAAAGATAGCTCCGCACGTGCCGTAGGGTGCGTGCGTATATATGCGGCGATCGCGCAACACGATCTCAACGAGCGCGATCGCCTCGGGCTTTGATCGCGCAGCTCCACATCGTTGTCCCGAAAGAGCTCGTAAATCATTTAATTTAGCTCGTATCCATAAACGCGCGCGTCATCTCACCTCCTCTTTCCGCGTTTCAACGATAATCTCTTCATTTTTTTTTCCTCACTCTTCGTCCGTTGCGTCAGTATATAAGCGTGATATGGTTTCTCCTCTCTTTATTGGAAACCGACGACCGGTACGTCTTTTTAATTATATCGAGCGAACTCTCACTGAGAGAAAGAGAAGAGAATTGCGGGCGTTGGTCTCTATATATATTATACATTCGCCTGTCCGTCATTCGGCGTATAATAGTAATTATTAACTCGCGCCCTGCATTAACTGGTTTATTATACCGCGTTTATTGATATCGGGATATATATACCGCCACCTGATGTGTTAATCACGCGTATGCGCGCGTGCGACCATAAAGCCTGCAATTTCCATCACCAGTATACGAATATCATTTCGTTGTTTATTAATAATATCCATGTCAACGTGACACGTATACACCTCACATAAGAACCGCGCAGGTCAATTCATTCGTATATTCATATACCTATATAATATTATATACATATCCGAAAAACGTGCGAATTTTTACGTAAACTCTCACATCGGTGCTTATTACTCTAGAAACCGGGCGATCGGCAAGAAGCATCAGCAGCAGCAGGAGCAGGAGCTTATTAAGCATAATAAAGCGATAAAAGATATCGGATACGCTATTCCCAACGCCGACGTGCTTATATATACCCACTGCGCGAAGAGCCATAAACAAGGAATAGCTATGGCTGCAGCGAATCAATCGCGCGGCTATGGCCAGCTCATTAACCGGCGCGTGTGCCTCATGCGCGCGTATATATGTACGAAAGAATATATGCACGCACGCGCGTATATAAAGCGATATTGAACGTACATACACACACGTGGAGCGTTTTAACGGTTTTAGCTTGCGCCGTATATGCATGCATATATATATATACGAGAGAGCGAGAGGATCTTTCTCTCTTGGTTATTTCCTCTTTCCTATGTTCCTTTTTTCGAGTATATGCCAGCGCACACGACCGAGTTTCTCTCAGCGCGCGCGGGCGCCCGTAATTGCCCGAGAGAGGTGCTGCTGCGCGCGAGCAAAACAAAACGAGCGCGAATGCAAAGCGAGATTCCCGGCTGCTGCGGCTCTCTTTCGCTTTCTTTCTCGCGCGCCCGCTCGAGTGTAGTACACATATATGTATGTATATGTATGTATGTATGTATGTGCGGACTTTTTGGCTGTTTTTCCGTTACTGTGCTGCCGCTCGCTTTTACTTCGTCTTTTGCTTGATTTTGCGTGCGGCTTTCGAGAGAGTGAGCTTTCAGAGTGTAATCCGAAGTGAGTAAGAGAGATTGTATATAGAGGGTCCTTATACTTATATACGGATGCAAAGGATTTGAGGGCCAAATCGATTGACATTATTGTTGGGTTGTTGTGATTATATTGTTATAGGTGATTGTCTTTTGTTTCACGAGGATAATGATGATGATGCCTTAGGCAATGCACGCGATTCGATGGATGTGTGACAAACTCAATGGCAGCTGAATGATATTTATATATGCGTATATAGGGGGAATTATTCATTTCACTTTCGAGCGACACGATAAGATAATAAGCGACGAAAGTTCTCAAAAGTAAATATAAATGGCAGGTTGCAAGCGTATTGATTAATAGTTCGAATGGCGTATCGAAAGGAAAATTATTATCGCGCTGAGGTGATACGCACGCGCACCAACAACGCGTCGACAATGATTTTGTATAAAGAGTTGCAAACGAGGCGCGTATAATACACACAGAGCACTTGAGACTTTTTTCGGGGTTTATTGTCTCTCAGTCGCACGGCTGTAATATTCACGAAAACGCATTCACTTTTTACTCGCTGTATATAACGATGGAATTTATATTGCGTTGTGCATACGATATATAGATTGCTTCGCGTGACATATACTGGCGCACCTGCGGGCAGGACGAGATTTTTTCTTTTTTTCTTGCAGTTCTGTTCTGTTGTTGTCGAATGTCCCGCACACGTATATATATAGATTCAGTGTGTATTGAGGACTGTCGAGAGTTTTCTTAGAGGAGAGAAAAAAAAATTGACACCGCTGTCGTTCGCGCATTTTACACATTAAACGCGGCAAGAAAAATTACTTTAACGCTCGGAGGCTACTTCGAGTGTATATATGTATAATTATCGTCGACTTTGCCCTTCGTAATTTCAGCGCTGTTGAGTAATAATTTGTTTTTCTCCGGCCCCTAATAGGACCTCAAGGTAATTAGGTCTGCCTCATTAAATCGACAGTGTTATATTATTCAAAAGCGCCTATATACCTTTGTTTTATAAAGATATACAGCGTTGCTTTTGTCAACAAAATAAAAAAAAATGCCGGTGTTATATCGATCGCTACCCATTTTCCTATACCTATATTATAACAACCCATTGATAAGCCAATAAACCAGCAACTTAACGATACACCCAATATATATAAACACACCCAAATTTACAACGACCCCCGTGCACCTCTGACAATCGCGAATTCCAACCGTTCTGCGCTATTATACAGCTACTATACAGTAGCCAAGAGAGAAGTATTAAAGCAGCAATGCGCCCGTTCCATATATCATTTTCTATAAAACCCACATCATGGTGCCACTCTCAACTCCCTCCCGCATATATATATAACCGTTACACATACATATCCACCCGCTGCGCGCGCGCAAGGACGTTTTGAACGGTTCGATAACGCTGCCTGGTAGATTTTTGGCATTCCAGCATGTCGCCCGCGCACGAGATAAACGACTACTATACTCCGACGTTACGAGGTTACATACAGAGCAAATTAAAGTAGTAGTAGTAGTAGTGGTGGTGCACCTTTGAGAACCTCTCTAGTATGCTTGCGCGCGCTTGGGGCTAGGATATATCTTTTTACGAGGCGCTATACACTCTCCTCCAGTTCTCTCTCTCTCTCGCGCCGACGATTATACGCGCGGGGAGACTCGCCGCGCGTATGATCGTTTCGCCGTCGTTAAAGAGGGCATTAAAACGCTGCTGCTGCTGCTGTTGCTACCATGCATATATATGTATACCTACGGTCATGGAAAATTGGACGGCTTATACTCGCTCGTCGGCAGCCTAGCTCTCTTGTGCTTCGCAAAATCTGTGCGCTGGCTCACTCCGCCCCTACCCACACAAGCATAAACGCGCGTGCGGTGTGGTGGTGCAGACAATGCTGCGCGAGCGCGGAGGCGAGAGTGGCAAGCGTGTACAGTGTCGCAACGATTCCGCATGCTAACTGCCATTTAGCCATTTAGGGACAGACTCGTCGCTCTCGCGTGTTCGCCGCCTTCTTTTGTATATACCCGCTGTTGCTGCTGTCCTGTACAAGATCACTCGTGTGTCTCTCTAGCGAATGTGTATGTGTATAATACGTTGTACTCTACTTTGCTAGCCAACGCTTATCTTTTTACCTTGGCTATAGGTATATACGCTTTCGCAAAATGCAGCGCCAACGCCCGAAATTTCCGAGGAATTTACGAGTGTAAAACCTGTGCGGCGCGTGCTGCTGCTGCTGGAATATTGATGCCTATGGCAAGTGTATATATATATATATATATATACGCGCCAGTCGAGCGGTTAATAATCGCCTTATGGATTTTCAATAATTTAATAAGCGACCAGAGTGCAGTGCAAGCGCACGCATGTACGTACGTACGTACGTACGTAGGATTTTTATAACCGCACGTCGGGCGTTGTCTTTTGCTCTTTGTTGGTAGAAAATAAAAAAAAAAATAAAGGAGCTGAGGTAAACCGTATATAGCAGCGCGATGTTCCATTGTCCTGACGCTGAGACTTGGCGATTGGCGAGCGAGTTTTAGTTTTTTTTTTCTTTCATTTTTCTTTTTGTTTTGTCGGATGGCAAAAAGTATTTGGAAAGGCGCCGGGAGTTCGCGGATTTTAGAGTAATAATCTGCATTTTAAAAGCCGCGCGAGAGCCAGAGAGGGCAATTATTGTACGATGGTTAGAATATGGCGTGCGCGGCTCAGTGATTTATATTTGGGTGGAAGTTATATATATGATATACTCTCTCGGTGGTAGTGGTTGTATGCATACTGGAAGTTTACCTTGACTAATTATGTGACGTTAAACGTTACGGATTGGCAAGAAAGGCATTTTTTTTTGTCCAGTGTGTTTTGCTCTTTGAGTTATTTATATATTATAATACGGGGCTGTGCGAGCGTTCCCAAGTGGCGCTTTATTTGAATAATTTTATTTTAATTTCCACAGCTTTGAGGAAACATGTATATACAAGCGCGTTAGGTGATTCACTCACCGGGGAATGAATTTAATTATTATGTCGGATATTATGTATTTTATTAAGCTATTAATTCATTTATTTATTATCGGCGTAATAACGGTTTCTATATTAAGAGATAGGCGCAAGCTTTTCCTATATGCTATATCCACATCGCAACGTACGCTCGTTATACTTTCATCCATCCATTCAAATGAAAGAGTCATAAATGCCAAAAATACGAATACACACACATATATAACATACTCACTCGACACCGAACGTGAAATCGACCAGTATAATTGCGAAAAATATAGCACACAGCGGTAACATCTCCGACCATATCTCCTCTATATGTCTACAAGTATTCCTCCATCAATACTCATGCATGGATATATCGGTAATTGCATCGAACGGCTATAGACGCCGGGTAATCTCTCCGCGCGGCATATGCGGAAAGTCCTGTACTGTATATATACATTATCGTACGACACACGGCGTGCGCTTTCAATATCTCGCGCGTTAGAGTACAAAGATAGACGTTTATATACGTCTGTACACGAGCTAGCGTTATTCGCGGAAAAAAGGTATACGCGGACAGATTTAGACCGGAACGCGACAAGGATATCGGTATATATGCATCTGCGACGACTTGACAATGTCGATTAGAATTCACGGTTTTCTTTGCTAAAGATCACTGTTATCTTAGCCGCCGAGTGCATTAAGTTAGATGCGATATGCATTATATATTTTTCTACAAAAGTGTCTCGATTTTTTACAGTATAGTTATTTATCGATTATTTTTTTTTCTTTTTATATAAAAAGAAGTTATTTAAATTTTTTCGTTTCCCGTACTCATTAAATTTTACTGGTATAATTTATATAATATTTTCCAAGTAAAAATGTGTAATGAACATTTTCACTACGCGATAAGGATAACGCGTGCGCGCGCGTATACGATCAAAGTAATAAACTACCGATCGACTGGGCGATATATAAGCTCGAAAGTACATCGAGATCGAAAGAATTTCTAGAAAACGCGCGAGAACCTATATAAACGCGCGACAGGATCCGTCATTGCGTCTATATAATCTCTCTTATATGCTAATTCCAGATTAATAGATCCATCGCGCGCATTGTTATTAATCATTATTTAAGAACACTTAGAACGCACGAGCACCCAATCACCGTGCAATCTAGATCTCCGACTTCGATAACAAAAAACAGTCTCCGGTTTATACACTTACATCGCTCCTCAAGCTTTACAGCCTTGAAACTATCAAGAGAGAGAGAGAGAGAGAGAAAGAAAGAGATACATATATAACCGGTCAGCATCATCTTCGAGGTACATATATACATGCGCTCGTTACGCACACCTACACTATACACGTCGTCGTCGTCGTCGTCGTCGTTTTATTCATCAAAGGATCACTTGGGATGTCTATAGCTGGAGGCTAAGGTGGTCCTCGTTCCACGTCACGTGTATATTATAATAGTTTCAAAACCTATGCGTGTATATATATACATACACGTATACACGTACATATATATACATACACGCGTAGTGCGCTTCGCGCGAGATCTCGATCGATAGAAGCGCGGAGTGACACCGATATTTCGGTTAGGCAAGAGAGAGCGAAAGGAATGCGGAATAATTTAGGTTGAGAGAGAGAGAGAGAGAGAGAGAGAGAAAGATCAAGCGGCCTTTGCACGAGGCTTTGCTCCGTTTGACAAGGTCGCTCGTCTCCTGGCCATCTGTGTGTATGTTATATATATACATGTATTATACATACCCGCGCTTACATATAGACACATATATAAGTTGCGTTGTACATATGAAATATCGATCCGTTTAATAGATCATTCGATAACAATTAATAACGCGCGCTCTCGGTCATATATGTGTATATATATTGGTATTCCGTCGCTCTCTTGCAACTATAAACTACGATACGCCTTGCGCGTGCTCTGGCGATTTATAACGCTATATCTAGCAGGCCGAGCTTTTTGAGATTTACACGGCCGATTCCGCGCTGGCATTATAATATTATTTATAGTTTGCGCGCACGCTAAACAATAAATACGGACGCGCGGTATATAGTGTGGTTAAAAAATTGCTCGCAATGCGTATGTATATGTATACTTGTGCGCCTTATATATACATGGTGTACGCATATATACAATGCAACGAATGTGAGAAAGAGCTGCTAATCGTCAATTGCGATAAAAGGAGCTGCAGCGCAAACGCGATGCCGAGCTCGTTCGCGCAATTATTTCGATCTTTATTAGAGAATTTTCATATATATACACGCGCGTGTGTGCGCTTGATATCTATACTCGCTCGGTCGATTATAAAAAAAAATCTCCTCCGCTTATATATATATATATACATATAATATGTACGTACGTACGTGCACCTTTCATAACAATTTAGAAGAACTTGTAAATCCACGCGGCCGTAGCCGCGAGCTCTTACGTCAGTATGATCTACATTACAACGTAAAATTACCAGTCGTATAACAATGGCCACTACGGTATATATATATATACATACAACTGCTCGCTTGCTAACTCGCCCGCGCGCGCTACAATGAAACCTACTTCGAATTCCAGTCAAGTACACCGTGAAGCGTATGAAAAAAAAAAGTGATTTCACTTTCCCTACGTAAAGCGACGGCGGCTGCTGCTGCTGCGCGATAAACGTCATTCATGCAATCCGATCGATCACTCGCCGATTGTTCGGATCATTTTTACAATCGAAGGCGGTGGCCGCGCGCGCGTTGGCTATCAGACGCGAGCGAGCGAGAGCCTTTGAGATGGAATTGCGACAGCGACAAAAAGGGGCGACCGAAGGTAGCCACAGCAGCAGCAGTAACCGAGAAGAAACGTCGAAAGAAACGCCGATCGCGAGATTAGACCTTTTTACCGTAGTCACCGTTGCCACCGCCGCTGCTTATTGCTCGTCGGGAAGTGGTATGTAATAGTAGGGGGATAGATTAGGGTCAGGCGTAATGGTTGACGCCTATACCGCAAGGGATATCGAACAACCCTTTTGCGATGTTTACTTATATATACGCGTAGAGGTGAAGAGAGTACGAGACGTATAGTTGCGCGATCTTCAAGGACGATATATCGCACGCGCAGATTTTATATGTAACCTTGCTATTCGATCGTCTTGTTGTGATCGTAACGACGTAAGAGTCGATGTCGTTGTCGGAGGACGTGACGATGAGTACGAGGGATTTCTTTTTGTATATGGATGGATGGTTGGTTGAGGTGTGGCGAATCGATCTCTGTGTGATTTCGATGGAATCGGGAATACCCGAAGTTTTTTATTTCGAATTGGCTTGTGCAAAAAATTCAGAGCTGGCCTTGATCTGTTTGTAGGATTTACTTCCTGTGATCTGTCATTGATATATAAAGTTTACGGTTGGTATACATGTACAAAGCTGTTTGCTCCGGAATTTCAAGATGTTTAAAGATACATATATATATATCTATATAGTAGTTCCTAAATAGGGAAGTTAATTTAGAAAAAAATAAAAATTGTACATGACAACTAAAACAGAGCAGGTTTCAATATATAACGACTAAATTCAAATACCCTTGTATAATATACCACCGAGCGAACCCGACACTATCCGGAGTTTCGTGTGGTCAAACATATACCCATGTATATTATACACACAGAGTGTTAGAGTCCCGCATCGACATTCATTAATTTACATACACGAAATTAAGATGTTATATACCCTTCGGGACAAAGAGCTAAAAGTCCGACGACGACTACGACGACAACAATAACAAACCACGCGTCTCTGTACATACCAACGTACGTACGTACAATTCGCGTACTTGCTTGCTTGCTTGCTTGTTTGCGCGTATACGTGCTGATTCAACGCGCTTATATCCATACAATGAAAGTGCCCCAGCATTTTTCCGGGTTTTTCGCGACCAAACATATATATATACAAAAGCACAGTGAGCGCACTCAACTGGACTTCCTGGTTTTACCACAGCAGGCGTATATATACGCGCGAATTAAGGCGCCATCGCGCACACGTGTGCGTCGTCGTCGTCCGCAGGGTATATAAGTGTACTCTCTCGTATATAGTCCGGGAAAACATAGCTGCGCGCATGCACGCGACAACGACGGCAGCGCGCCGGTTTGACATCCGCTATACGTTCACTATTGCACAAGCTCTATATATATATATATATATATATATACGCTAACGCGTGCGGATACCTTTTACAGACAGTAGACGCCTTATCGCCAACCTGTATATATGTATATAGAGAGAGAGAGTAAAGGTGTTTCCCTCTTTCTCCAGTTGCGGTGTATATAAGAGAGCAAGACCGAGAGAGAATGAATTCACGGGATCTCTGCATCGCACACCCTCTCGCGAATATAATAGCATTGTCGGCGCTAGTATATATAGGTATATGTGCGTGGAGAGAGGGCAAAAAGTAGGTTGCGCTGATTTTTTTTTTCTCTCTCTCTCCTATATATGTATAGTACGTTGTATATATGGTATAAAAAGCGCTAAATTAATTATCGGGATAACGGATATGCGAGAGTGTATATATCTGGATCGTTAGCGTGGCTGGTAAGTATAGAAGTAGATCAAACGTCTTGGGTTTTGTGTTTTTCTTTTTTTTTTTTAATGTCTATACCGAGACCTCTATTCACGTTTTGCCGGTAATTTATCATGATGCTCTAATAAAGATCTACCCCCGATACAGTGAAAAATGATACTGAGATAATCAATTATCTGGCTAGCTTATATATATGTGTTCCTATACGCTGTTGTGCGTGATAACGAAAAAGAAAAAAAAAATCGCCGCGGCGCTATATTATGTTTTCGTATATGTTTTACATGAATTATTACTCGATTGCGTGAAGTACCTGCATACACGCGTGCGCGCATTAGAGGTCTATTCAAAATATTTTTACGAAAACAATGCACCTACTTACACGTAGGTGCAACACACACGGTGTATGTATATATATGTACAACATACAATCGTGGATTTGAAATATCACCATTGTCGTTTTACAAAGTGTAAACAGCAAAAATAATATTACTCTTAATGTGCCTTTCCACCGTATATATACCTACACGTATCTATCCTTATAACCTCGACGATATAGCTGATATATTCGGACAAAGAACGTTACACGCTGCTATTACCGCGAGTTTTTCCGGAAAAACGTACCTTCGTATACTATACTCTAGCAGATCGCGGGGCATCACGTATCTGACCCTGCAGCGATCATCTCTTCGGCTCCCTATACATACGCGTATACACGAATAAAAATCCTATATATATACCTCTCTGTATATTACGTACATCACAACACCCGTATAGCGCCTGTAATAAACGACGTGGCGAGAGATGAATAGCGGCCCTCATTATCATGCGAGGAGCATCAATTTCTTCCACAGCGCGCACACGAGAGCCTCTCTATATAGGTGTATACATATATATATACATATACACCTACGAAGGCTCGCACAAGCATGTTTTTCTATGCCTCTCACTCTGATGCCTTGGAACCGTGCACACGGGCTACTCATCCAAAAGAGAGAGAGAGAGAAACGTTCAACGACTTAAATGGGCGCTATTAAGAGACTCGGCGGTAGCGCTTATCAAAATAGCGCCGCGCTGCCGTTGGTTAACAGTATGCCTTATTAGCGATGATGCATTAGAAATTCGATATAGAGAAAGATTCTTTATTTTCGTCCCGCTCGAGTTAATTTATTTCGATCCTAGAGAGAGGGAGAGAGTACGAGCGAGGTAGTATATAGAAGAGAGCTTCTGGATGGCCATTAATTTTACGGAAATAAATTTTCGAGGAGTCTCGCTCTCGACTCGGGGCTCGTTCGAATTTTAATTTTACGACGTGTTTATACAAATGATACGACGTTAAGTCCCTAAATAAATGGCCGTGTAATCGTTTTGTATCGGTAATACAGTGTGATGAGTGACGTTTACTGATTTCCGACGTAAAAGAAATGTTAACCTCTGCCATTGGCTATGTAATTAAATATATAAAGAAAAGCGCCTTGTAGTATATAGAAATATATATATACGTATATAAGGAGGGTAATCGTATATACTATATATGCAAGAAAATATCTTATCGTGTACATAATCATGTATGAATTAATTGTACATCTTATTAGCGCTTGCTATAATATATCTCTCTTTCGTATTACAGAACATTTAAAATTTGACAAAATTATCGTAAGCAATTAATTACTCGATTGCGCATCTTTATACAGCGCAAAGAAAAATAACATAAGAATTATATAGCTTTCGAAAACGCATTTGTCATCGAATTTTTTGCTGTGAAAAAGTCTCCCAACACCTCCGCGCGCGGACTCTTCAATTTCCTAACATTATACCACAATAACCACAGCCGTGCTAACGCTCGATATCCCTCCAATTTGTCAACCTAGCTATATATACTTCTCGGTAAATTTATCACACTCTCTTCGAAACCGCGCGATTTCCTTATAAATCTTCACACACATACACACACACGTACAGACACGAACTGTCATTCAGAGCATGTGAACGTGTGAAGAGAGCCTCGTATACCGATAGATATGACTCAGTTAGCCAGGAAAGTTGATCGATCGTTCTGTCCTTGCGGAAGACCACCTTCGTGATTCCAAACCGCGCGCGATGATCGTTATGTAGTGACTCGTGTATATATATGTATATATATATACACGATGGCCGAAGGCGTCTTCAGTGCCAAACGCCAAAATCGATACGCTCATGGCGAACGAGATGCGAGAACGAGTGTGAATCAGATGCAGCAGTTGAGGATGAAATGCGCGCAGCTGCAGAGAGAGAGAGAGAGCACAAAGCGGAGATGCAAGTGTGCGTGTGTGTCATCGCGACGCACAAAGGAGTTTGGATGCGTCAAGTGTCGGGAGTTAAAAATAAATTGGTTTGTGATTGAAAAGGGATTGCGAGGAATAGACAATGGAGAGCATGTGTTGTAATGGGAGATTTTGATAATTTACCTATAGGTTTTGGGATCATATATACTCGCAGTGCAATAATAACATTATGATATTTTATTTTAAAAATTATAATATATTCGTATCGAAGATTCTCTGAGTATTTTATATCAGTATTAAATAGTATTCTTCGATCTCTATTTATATGATCTGTTCAACTTTATAATTAATTTAAGAAAGTTTCTTAGAAATATGTACAAATTACTTTTATTTTAATTAAAACTATATTGGAAACTTGAATTCACTATTCTATCAATGTTTGAGAGCTCTCAAACATCTGCGCACTGGAATAGCCATAGTTTGCCATAACATTAAACTGAACGGATTTTTTACGATATGTTCAAAAAATGCATTTGTTTTCATTTCCATTGTTTTAAAAAGAATGTATGAAGTTCGTATTGGATTACCTGAAGCTATAATGTCATCGAATACTTGGTCTATACTACATATACAAAATTCACCACACTCTTCTTCGGTTTGCTTACACATTTCAATTTCATCATCTAAATTCTCATTTATGTGCTTGGAAATTGTTCGTAATTCCTGTAATAAAGAATTTGTTATTTTCGTTGTTCATTCTATACCTATAAATATTTTTTTGATGGTATGCATATTAATTTAAATGAATAAATTTATTACCTTTAATCGCTGATTCATGTCTAAACCCATCATGAAAAAACGTTTCATGATAGCTTGTGGTTCGAACTTGTAATAATTATCAAGAAAATCATAAACTACCTTATGAAATAATTCTGTACAATTTTCCGGATTCAATCCTTGATGTTTAGCTTCTTTAATCCAGTCCTTAGAAAATAAAAGAAATACATAAATAAATATACGTAAAACAGTTTAAGCGTTGGAAATGATATAAAAAATGAATCATTAGCTTTGTACTTTTATTATAGTATTTAAATTTTCTAAAGAAATTTCATTTCTGTTAGTAACAGACTGTAAAGTCAAAATATATAAAGAATGTATACAAAGGAAGTTGGAAATAGCAAACCCTAAAAACACTGAAAACTAGTAATAATAATTTTTGCAAAATTTAAAAATAGAAAATTAATGAAAAATGAACGTCGTTTTATTAGTTTATTTTTGTTTTGTTTCAAAATCAAAAAATTATTCAACTTGAACAACGATGATATCCAAAATATATACAGAAACTACAGTTACAGATTTTGCTTTATCTTAATATAAGTTTAATTTTTTACTTTTAAATTTGTATGCAAGACAATTGTAGACCGAAGAATATTGATTTAAAAATGTATTTCTCCTATAAAGTAAGTATAAAGATGCCCAAAACTCGCGTTTTGGAAACAATAGGGTTTACTAGTCTGTTTTTCTTTCAATTTTTCTAAAACACGTTGCACAGTTTAAGCGGAATGTGTGATTGCAAAAAACATTGTATTCTCTTTGCATTACATTACATTCTTATACACTCATTGCTAGTCATACTATTCATACTGTTTTTTTTTCATAATCTCAATATTTGTGGATAAAATATAGGAAAGAAATTTTTATACGCAAAACTGAGATTATTGATTTAGTTATATAATAAGTTAATAATTTTTAAAATAAACATAAAATTTTATTATTTCTTACCCCTATTGATATTATAAGTGGATTATGAATAAGACCAGTACCTATATTACAAGTATCATGCAACAATTTTTTTTTCGTTGCCAGAGTATTCTCTCTCATTCGTAATGTCTGAGCTTCCATTCTAATTAGTCGATCTTTTATGTTAGTTGCTCGAAGTCTGGTTTGTTCTTCGTTAAATTCTGCTTCCTTTAAAGAAGTAAAAGAAAAGAAGATATATACATAAATTATTGTAAAAACAAAAGTATAAAGCAAAAATATTACTCACAGCCTTTTGCTTTGTTAGTAAAATAAAAATTCCTATTATTATTAACCATTTCATGTTTTGCGTTTTGCAAAGATAAAATGATAAGTTCATGTTATTTTTGCTATAAATAATAGCAAGTTATGATTTAAAAAAAACAGCACTTATCAATGGTTACGATCCAAATATTAATAATTCCAGTCTGTAATTCTAACAAAACCAGTAAGAAAACAAATGAACTATTAAACGATATATTTCACTGTCATCATTTTTCATTTAACACTCACACAAAGGTATAGATTTAGTTTATGTATACGATTAAAACTTCATCATAACAAATCAGTGACAGTTCAAATTATCCACTGTAAATTTTGCTAGACTGAACCTGCGGAATGTAAACTAAGAATATGGACACATACTAGCAATAATGTCAAGCTACGCAGTGTTGACAAATAAAAACATTGCCGTACAAATAATCAAAGAAGATACTATTTCAAATGAATTTTCAGTTTCAAATACGCCTGTTCACCAAGAGAACAATACTTAGCTAATAAAGAACAATCTTAATCCAATCTCAAAGCTTCTCACATGCTGCACTCGAGGAAAATTAAAAACAATGATCCTCGGCGTTACTTCAGCGCAACTTTGTCTTCTCTCCTCTAAAACGCTTTTAATTGAATTTCAGATATATACAGATACATACACACGCAACAACAATTTCACAAATATCCGTATAACCTTGGCTCCCTGTGCCTCAATCTATAATTATATCGGCACATCTCTCTACAAAATGACGATGATTATACACAATGAGCAGAATTTCACGCGGAGCCCATTAACATTACGTCAACTAGCGGCCCACGGCATTATGTAAAGTCCTTTATCAGTCTAATCTAAATTAATATCTACCACCGGTACGCCTATATAGTCAAAGGAAGATGAGATTATTTCGTCTCCCTATAGCGTATACATATATACGTATACTTTCTCTTTTTCTCATTCATCGCGCACGCGCCATCATCATCTCTTTCTTTCTCTATGCTCCATTCGATCTTCGATTTCTGCACGTCACCCAGCCCATATTTCGCGATCAACGTGCGGAAAATCAGATCTCCAGGAAGAGCGAGACACACACATATACATATATGCAAGAGTCGTCTGTAAAGAACGGCGAAGCGAAAAGGATAACGACCCAGGCGTGTGTATATGTGTATGTGTATTATGTATCGTCGCGGGTGTATATATATCGAGCGCCGCGATCAATTACCGCAAATGGGTTAACCGCCTGGCATTATAATAATGCGCAGCAGCCACAGCCGCAAAGCGCCAAACGACTCTTGGCGACAGAGAGTAGCAAGCAAGCAGCAGCATATAACGTCTCAGTGTCGTCGTCGTCGTCAACGAGAGAAAGAGGGAGAAGCACTTTAATTGAATTTCGAGGCCCCCCGACATCGGCGCGGCGCATCGCACTCTCATACATCCATTACCCAATTTACCGCTTTATCTCGGCCAGCTAATCTTTCTCTCTCTCTCTCTCTTTCCCCGCCACACCACGGCGCGCGTGCTTCCTCTCTTTCTCTGTCTCTTAATTGGCGGCTCATTCGGTTCATGCGCGCGCGCGCGAGCGACCGATTTTTTTTCATAAATTCAATTTTCTCATAGCCCATTACCCAATTATCAGATGTAACCCCTCGCCCTTTATATGCGCCGAGTGGATCTCTTTTACTCTCTCTCTCTCTATACATATACTTTTTAACCTCTCTTACGTATATAGACTTTCGAACTGGCTCGATAAATATATTTTAATGATTTTCCATCATATAAGCGAGAGGTTTTTATACTCGATCGATCGAGAGAGGTTATATAGACGAGTTTTCTAAGGATCTGGAATCTCGAATTATATGTAATTTCAGGTCGAAGTATAGCAACAGCAGCAGCAGCAGCAACCGCCGCCGCTGTAATTTGATATTGGAAGCGAAAAAGCGCCTATATGTATATATGCAAATTATGCCGGTTAGCTGGTTATAAAATCACGCCTACTGTTTGCCGTTTAGACGCGCGCGCGCGTAAAGGTAAGCCGTATTCAAATTGTCCATCAAGCGCTCTATACGTATAGTCCTATATATATATAAAAGAAGTCATATATGCGCCTGCACGGGGAATCCCTTCACTTCGACGGGCATTCTGTATACTTATAATACGAAGTCGTGAGTTTATATATGTATGTGTGTGTGAATTGCGCTCACGCATAAATGCGAGCGTTAAACTGCGACTCTATAGTGTGGCTGTGTCGTTATCGCTATGGAGATCTGTCGTCCCACGTTCAGATGCCGGAGACAAATCATAAGCTTTAGGACATTCGGTTTGTGGAATGGAAAAGTTTCTTCCTCCGAGAGTGGATTTTAATTATGGTGAATGCATTTGAATTCAATTAACGCGAAGAATGCGATACAAACAACGATCACCAATTCGGTGGATATATGTTAGGAATTTATTTGTTAATTTATTTTGTAATTTATATTCTTAATTGTCGAAAGAAAAAATAATCATAACTTTTCATCGCATATGTATATATGTGTAAAAAAAAAGGATATTTATATTTTTCATAATACAGTGTAATGCATTAATAGTATACTATTATTATAACCACTTTTCGTTACCTCATACGCATCAGGTTTAAGATTTAAGCATGAAAAACGAAGTACAAATTACCGATTTTGAAATTTCTTTCTTCAACGTTAACTTTATATAATGATATGCAGTGGATATATCAATTGCATTTTAATGAAGTTTTTTTCTCCTTCTCAACCTATACGGATAGCCCTCAAATCATCGGTATATGTTGAGCAAGTTAAATTAATTCTCCAACTTTGCAAAACGACGAATCAATCTGTCATCCCCTCGTTCAACTCGACCACTTCCAGCAACATTGCAAAATTAGTAAACCTACTACTAACAGTACACACACACACATTATATACATATATACACACACACGTTTTTTTCCATTCAATGCATCCCGTGTACATATCGAGCCGCAGCTAACCGCTGTTTACACTCGCCACGCGGATAATAGATTTGGCAACAGAGTATAATAATTACATCCATACACGCGCACAACACCACCCATTCTCTCCGTACGTATATATATATATATATATATATATATATCCATATAGCGCCTCGCGCCCATTCAACATTGGAATATATCAGATTCACAATCGGAACCGCGGCGCGCACTCGCGAGCGATCACAATCGGACTCGATCCGAAACTAGGCCACTCCTCGGTGCGAAAAAATATGTATCCCCGTGCGCGCGTGCACACTATGCACTACTACAATATAGATGTATATATATATATATATATACATATATATATATACCTTGATAGACCGGACCCGCGTGCTCGCGCGCTCTCGTTGTTAAATAAATTGAGCTTTTGCAACAGATCTCTTTCTCTCTCCTGCGCGCAGTCATCATAAACGTTACAATCACCCGATAGAAGTTCAATAGACGGGTTGTGTGTATCTATATATATATATATGTGTATATACACACACACACACGAGTAAGGTGGTAGTATATATATGCACCGATGTTGTTAGTGGTGGTGGTGGTGCAACCACGGAATGTATATATATACACACATCTTTCTCGCTTGCTCCCGCAGAAAACGAGCGTATAGTATATATATAGGAGTCGAAAGGCGTGTCGGCCGGCCGCCGGTGGGTGTTGCGCGCGCGCGCGCGTTGCTCTCTCGCTATATAGCGTTAGTACTGCAGAAGTAGTAGTAGGTATAGTGGCCCCGGTTTATAAAATCGCGAGTGGAGAGTAGAGTAGTAGCATGCGGCGAGCGCATGTATAACGGCCCCAAGGACGAGAGAGCAAAGAACGCGCCAGCGCCGGTGGTGTATATATACATATATA
>JAWWEQ010000010.1:15744667-15800832 GCA_035583055.1 Torymus tubicola | reverse complement strand
TATATATAGCGGACGCGATCTCCCAGGAAACGCGCCGGGCTTAGAGTAGTAGGTATATATATGCAAGACCGACTGACCACAAAAATTCCGAGCAACTCTACGCGAGGATTATTATTATAAATGCGAGTGTATTGGTGGTTGTGGAGCTTATGAAATGTGTTGTAGGCCGGATGAAAAGGCGAGAGATGATAAGCAATAGGGAGAGAGAGAGAGAGAGAGGGATATAGATATATAGAGGCGCGCAGTGGTTTCGGTTTCGTTGCGCGTAGTGCGGCTCTTAATTATACTATATGTACATGAAGCGTATATGTACGGTGGTTAGCTGTATCTTTTTAATTGGAAATTGTTTTTTATTACTCAATGGTAAATTTTAGATCGGCCGCGGTTGCACGTTTAATTTGCTGTGAATTGATTGACTAGGGAATATATACATATATATATAGTTGGCAGTTTCGTAGGATAGTCTATATTATGTGTGTACGTGATTAAAAATGTAAATTACGGAAGGTAATTTACGCGCGAGGAAATAATTTTAAAGGCGTGAGCAATATCGGCTACGCTGTGTCTTTTATATTCGTTATTTTCACTATATGAAATTTTTGCCTAATAACGCGCATTTGCAATTATAGATCGAGATTACAGACTAGAGCAATGATACAATATTCTCTTTTTTTTTTCTTATAAATCGAATGCGAATGTCTGTTGCATACTCTTAAGCAGGTGTTAATGCGAACATATACAACGTGCGCGTTACGAAAATACCATTTACAACAACACACCTTTCGCGTACCTATTGAGCTATTTTTAGGTTTCCGAGTTATTTTGGTAACGCATGATCGAACGTTACAACTTGCGACAAAATTACTGGCTCTCTGGTTCCTTTCTAGTGTTTATCCTTTTTTTTTTATTTTTTAAACTAAACTTGCGCTTGAATATTCAACATCTTTGTCGTATACAGTATAAGTCCTCCAGTGCGGTGATGTTTTTAGCACGTTCCTGCGCTTAAAAATTTTTGGCAAAATTTTAATTTTACTACCGGAAAATAATAGCCGAGGACTAGTAGCTCGTTATACTTTTTAGTCAGCTCTTTGTCAACAGAACCGTGGATACACAGTCTTTTGGTTTTTGCTACTTGAGCAAAATTTCGTGTGCGGTATTTGTAACCCTGAAATGCATCGCAAGAACATTACTTTCAAATTTCGCGGGTTATTCCAGAAACTTTCATACTATTCCTTTTTTATTACATTATACGTTATACGCACATACGCATCATGTCATTTTATCCTATTTTTATCATTATTATTATTAAATATTTCGTATTATTAATATAATAATTTTGATATTATATATACATATCTGCGCAAAAGTGAAACGACCTACCTACACTCAGCATTTCACGTATACATGTATATATATATATATAAAACTCCCGCAAGGAAATAAAAATCCGATCGCGATATCGATCCGAGAAATCCAATAAAAGAGAGTGAACCACGCGGGTACAACGGGAATATCCCAAAAGTAACGAGAGCATCGATTTTCCCGGGCAATCAAGATAATTGACCGCACGTACGGCACCATCAGCTTTTGGACCTCTCTTCCACACTTTTTCTCTCTTTTCTCGATCTCTTTCTCTCTCTCTCGGAGGTAAAAGTCGACTGGGCACTCTCGCGTCGACTGGTGGACATAATCGTTCGTCGTCGCCGAGAGAGGATCTCCAACAAAGACACACAGGAAGAAGAAGAAGAAGAAGAAGAAGAGATGGCTCTAGTGCTCGCATTCGTTCCAGTTTCACTGCCTGCTTACGACTTGTTCGACAAGGCTGTTTCGCTTTGAGCACACGCACACGCGCGACAAGTATAGCAAGGGGGAGGATGAAGGGGGGACACGTGGAGAGAGAATGAAAAAAAAACGCGAAAGACGATGCCGTCGTCGTTGTCGTATATAGCGGCGACATTTTTATCGAAGGAAAAAAGAGGATTCGATAAAAAAAAGCTCACGTGGCGCTCACTCGTATATATTATGCACTCTAGATTTGATGGAGGAGGATAGAGTGCGAAGATTATCGTTCGGTTGTGAAGTGTTATCATTGTTGATGAGTTATTTTTTTAATATTTGATTATGGGTATGAGTGGTTTTGACATTGTGGGTGTTTGATATAGAGTTTTATCACCAAACTTGTTCAATATAATTACACGTTGTAGAAAGCTATACATGACAGTTTATAATTCCAAATTAAGATAATGGAATACATTATTAGTGATAAGAGCATTTTTATCATAAGTTTAACATTTTTTAAATATTTCATTGAATATGTATTTCGATTTCGATTCACCAATAATACAATTTATCACCGCACCTCGTCTATCTATGTACTTATCAGAGCATGTAAACCACCTTCATCCTCACTTTTTTTTCCTTCGATCGATTCCACGGAAAACGGCATATCGATCGTCGCACTCTAACCGAAGGATGCATTAGCTTCCTATCTATATATATATATATATCTATACAGGTTAGGTAACGAACGTCGACGCGCGTTCGCGCGGACAATGCGCGAGTCAATTAAGAGCGTGAAGAAGTTTCGTTCGCTCGGCCCGATCAAGGCCTCAATCATATCCTACTTCACGCGACGTTGCAACATCGGCGCGTAGCCCTGGATCGATCGTCAACCCGTCGAATTCTTTTTTGTCGTTTTAGAAATCGAGCATAAGGACGCGGTGAGGCGTGTGTATATGTGTGCGCGTGCGCGCTCACAAGAGAGAGAGAGAGAGACAAGGAAGACTTGGAGGCTGCTATATGCACAGTGAATATATGTTGGTATATATATAGTCGTATAATATAACAATGCTGCTAAATCGCGACTGATTTCATGATGTATTTTTTTTTGTTCGCGCGCGCGGTACACCTTGAGCTGCGGGCGATGGACCATCAAGTTCCGCCAACAAAGTCACGACCGAGAACGCGCGGATTTATATATTATATGTATGTCGACGCGCATTTTTCCGATTTTCCATGTTTGATTGATTTCGCGAATGGATTGATTCAGTGGCTATGTCCACTGAAGCGTGGTAGGTAAGATAATAAATTTTATTTTAAAATAAATATTTATCATACGATTATCTCGATGAAAAATTAACACTTCAAATGTTCACCTTTAATATGTAATGTATAAAAAATTTATATCTCATAAAAGTACTTCAAAAGAACGAAACTTTTCGTTTTTCAACACGCTCTTATTAATGACATCAACATGACTTCAATGTTAAGCGCCAGCAAAATGAAAGAAAAAACATTTCGAGTGTAACCTTCCGCATTCAAAAATCGAAAAAGAAAACAAAACAAACGAACAAAAACGTATCAAAGCCATCGCGATGGTAAAAAAAAAAAAGATCCCCAGCGACAACCGCGGGCCATATATTTTTAACTGCTCGTGCGTTTTGCGCAGGCATCGTTCGACCATACACACACACACACACACACATATACAAATACTCGTGCAGCACTAGCTCGCGACTCCTACGCGCGGATGACGGAAAAGGCCGCTCGGTCTCGCGCTTGCGCGCGTAGTCGTAAAGACGCAAAAAACAAGCCGAGGGTATAATACACGTAAATATAAAAGGAGAAAAGGATCAGAAAAGTATAAGGTATTATGAGGGACAAGCGCGGATGAGGCGCGCATGTATATGCACAAGAGAGAGAGAGCGGATATGGGACGCGAATCGGCGCGCAGGCGAGTATGTGTCGATGCCGATAAACGATGGATATCGACATAAATCGAGGCAGATCTAAGGATGGCTTACACGTGCGCCGCTTGTTGGGCTGAGGCATCTGACATGAGCGCTCGCTTATTACGAGAGAGAGACGCGATCGCGCTGTGCAAGTCTTTGAGAGAGAGAGAGAGAGAGAAAGGTGTATATATATATGATACGATACGGGGTCGGTACATGGGTGGTCCGCAATGCTAATCGCATCTCTTCTCGTCGTCGTCTCTTCCTTCCTCTTCCTCTTCCCCTTTTCCTCGATTTCGTTTATATGCGCCCTTCGACGTCGACGACGACGACGACTGCTACGGCGCTTTCCATTCCCCGTCCGTTGTACTCTTCTGGTGTGTATATATATATGTATGCACGGTTCGCGTTCGATCGTGCGCTTGCCGTAGTGAGCTTGAATTGTTTATATGCATATGTATATGGTGCATGGTATGGGTTGGGAAGTTATCTTATTAGTTCAAGTTCGGGTTGAGAATATCTTTATCGTATTTAAGTTTAGATGATCATTGTTTGACGTGATTTGAGATGTTTGCAAAAAAAACTGGTTTACTTTAGTTTGTGCTATATGTTAACTCCTAAACACTCAATTCGCCTAATTTAATTACATTTATAGTGGTGGTTTGGTTTCGTTTTAATAGGATTATAAACCATAAAATCCATTAAATCATTAGAAATATATATATATAAGGATCGGAAATTAAAAATTTAGAAATTTCAACGGAAATGAGATGCCAAACGAGGAGCGTTATAAAACCCATTAGAAGTCTTTTATGATTCAAAAATATATATATATTACCCAACCTTAATTATGCGAAATAAAAATTGTTTCGGCCTGAGTTCACACTTTGCGTGAGAAAACGATGACTCTCATGATAAACCGAAATTAGTTCAGCGGTCAGCATTTTCGAAATCTATATCAAGTGACAAACTCCTACACGTGTTTTATGTATACTATACACACACACACACACAAGGCACTTTCTAAAAAAAATCCGCTTCCCGAGTTTCCAAAAGTCAAAAACTAGTCGCGTCCCATAATTACCATCATAAAAACATTCTAATCGTCTGCTTCTAAAGCCACCGTATAAAAATCTAAAATCGCCCAAAGCTGCCATCATACATATATATCGAACCACTTAATCTCGCGAAAAAAAGACCGTAGTCCCGCAAGCATCATCATCAACCTAACGACGATTTCATAAGAGACCATCGGTTAACTCTATCGCGAATATTTAGGCCGAAAAAAAATATGTATATATATATATCTACACGCACATGCTACATATTCATGCGCGTTCGCTTGGCTCGCGATCCAGGAAGACCGATCAATTCCCATAACGTTATACAGATATACAATATATATATATACCTACCTGCTCGCGTTCGCTAACTCAACGAAGAAAGTGATCCTGGAATGCGCGCAGGATACGCACCACTCTCGCTGTATACGCGGGGAGATACATTGCTCTCGTGTACGTCTATATATATATAACGAAAAAGCGATCACTATATGCACACAGCGCAATACTATACCTCACGCAGCGTCTAGAAAGTGAATTAGCGATGCATCCTCTCCTACGATATAGAGAGAGAGAGACTCATTTCCATGACCGATGGCCGTAGAATACGCCAATTTTCGGTATATATATATATATAACAACAACCTCATGTCCATATAGCAATGCATGCACCAGTAGGCTTCAGTCTAGCAATCTATATAGTCTTACGTAACACGCGAATGCAAATCCCGCAGGCGGATGCTAGATGTGGAGTGGCAGCTCTCGTGTGCAGGTCCAACTATAGAAAAGTGGAAAGAGCAGAGAGTAGATCGTAGGAGCTCAACAGCAGCAGCAGCAGCTGTGCTTTTTACGATCCGAAAGGAGTCGTGCACGAGAGAGAGAGAGACTAGGAAAGGCGACCGACGCGAGTGTTTTATCAAGATCGCCGGCTAGACTACGCCCTGTGTGTGTCGACGTTGTTCAATTTCACGAGCCGTATTTGTCACGAGCCGATCCATCCGGCCGCTGTTCTGATCCAGACCTAAATATATATGTTGTTGCTATAGAAAGGAGTATAGGAAGTGGGAATAATCGTATACGTGGTTCCTCTCGATTTTTAAATTCGAAAGGGCAGTAGTACATATAAATATATAAAGGTTCTTGATAACCGAGCATTTACGTGCGTTCTATGCATATTCATAATCATATATTTAGAGCGGAGATTTATGCTCGTCGATGGCAATCGAGGAATGTTTTTTTTTTGTAGACATTTATATATACCTACGTTCGTTGTTCTTTCCTTCTCTCTCTCTCTCTCTCTTTTTTCCTCTAAGATAATAAGCGTATAATAGTGTCCCTATCTAACGTGGCCCGAATGTATCTTAAAAGTCTCTCTCTTGAATAAATTTGTCATGCACATATAACCGTATAGCGCTTATAATTAGTATTTCTTTTTAATTGGCCCAACGCTGGGACATTAATTTCCATTCAATTTTTCAGATCGACCGCTAAGATATATATACATACATAGAACGACTCGTATATACAAGTTGATTATATACCCGCGCAGCGGAACATGCGCTGCGTAAGAAGCGATTAGTATTACTCGAAATTTCAACAAGATCCGATACATTGCGCGGTGGATCGATTTAACCCTACGTTTATCTTTATATGTATACTTCGCAACGTGATGTGCTGCCTTCGCAAATCTCTCTAATACCCGTAATCATGCGGCAGTCGCTATATATATATATATATATATACGTATACCTACGTGAGTGTGATATCCCTCTAAAGTGCTAAAGTAATTCCTTTAATGAGTTACTTAATAGATAAACGCGCGCATATAGTTGTACTATAATAGACATAGAGCTGTTCATTCGAAAATCATTACTCGCGTGTCGTATATACGTATATATATATACAGAGAAAATTTATAAACATGTCAAGGACAGCGCCCTTCTTAATTTCTCATCCCGCTGACGGCCAGATGACAACTCGGATCAAAATCTCCGGGACTCTTTCGCAAGCTTATATGCGTAAGGGGAGATCGATATCTGTCGTCTATATATATATATACGTACTATGATGGCACGCTGCGTCCATTAGAATGGCGCTATATATATATACACTCGCGTATAATACGCGCGATGTAAATATTTAAATTCTCGGATACCCGGCGATCGGTCAAATTAGTCGCGATTTGAATAAATTTCTCTTTCTCTCTCTCTCTCTCTCGCGCTCTCTTTATGTATAACGCTGAGTTTTGTGTCCGACGGTTATATACATATTCATCGATTTATGATTCTGTATCAAAAGAAAAAATCAGACACGCGCACCGATATAAATTTTTTTTCTTTTTTTTCGAAAGCCCTGCTTGTATCACACGTACATATAGGTTTTATTATACAATTTTCCATTTTTCATCGTCGATTACTATATATATTGAATAACGCCGCGATATTTTGACATATCTATAATACACATCGCTTGAGCAATTCGTGGCAGCACAATAATGACATCGCGATCGTTAATCGATTTCTGGCAATAAATAGTATAGACCTTGCCTCATCCCTCCCCTCTCCTCTCTTCCGTACCGATCGCTAGCGCGGAAATCCGCTGAGTAACCGCGTCGATCGCGACGAAATATCCGAGAGAGTAAGTAACTCACCTAAGCGCTGATTTTCCGACGAATGTAGTAACAATGCGAACGCGCGCGCAGCTGTAACAACGTTAGGAGAGTATACGGAACGTAAATCTTTTGTCATCGCTTATAGCTTATATAGCCAATCTACACCGGGCGCATAGAGCTGTACATTTAATTGCTCGCTAATTGCTGAGGTAGTGTTCTCTCTCTATATATATATACACACACAACTCTGAGCAATCGCGTGCGCGCGGTTACTGCACAACAAAGCCAGCGATTTAATTAAGCCGTATATACATGACGGTCCTGGCACACGTTGACGAGTCATCGCAGGCCGGGTATGATTAGCTTATAATCCCGCGTAAATTTTTTCTTTCTTCTCTCCTTTTTTTGTTTGTATCCTTTCTCTCTTCTTGTATACTTTTATATATAGTAGATATTCTTTGTGACCGAAACGCAAAGAACGCAAAAACTGTATATAACGACCGTAATTTCTCATTCAAACGAATGCGCATGGCGAATGTCCTGCGCTCTTATACTCCCGCCGCGTCGTGTATATATGCAGTCAGCGTCGCGCGCACGGGAGAAAAATTGCATCACATCATGCGGCGTATAGCGCGGACGAATTAAGGAAGGCAGCAGTTATGCGCGGCCTCATCTGATCTAGTTCGGCGAGAGAGAGAGAGAGAGAGAGAGAGAGCGGCCTCCGGGAATTTCGTAACTTCGGGTGTGTACCGCGGAAATCTGCGCGAATTGTGCCCTCGGGCTGATACCGCTGTGCGCCAGTTGTATATATATATATACAGTGGGATTTCGCGTGCCCTTAATTTGCGCGGCGGCGTATAGTATTCGTTCTGGAATCTGCTTGAAATATCAACGCGGATGTCGGGGAAAAAGTTCGGTCAAAAGTGCGGAGAGAAAGAAAAAGAGAGAGAGAGATATATGTGCGTAAACGCGTGACTTTTTCGACGTACTTGCGCGTATGATTGATTTGTTTCTCTTTATGCAATGATTGTATGGGTATAACGAAGTGGAATGAAATGCGCAAGAAAGAAGCTTGGGTATATAATGGGAAGTTTTTTTAGGAGAAACATTTTAATGTGGACTTTTACGGGTGGAGTGCCGAAAACTGAAATTGATTGACCGCGAGTTATACATCATGTAATCCTTGGTACACGCAGTAATATATGGTAAATTAGCTGTATAAGCCGCGTTGACATATATATGATTTCTTCCAAAACTGTCGGATCGAATTAATCAACGCTTAACCGCGAGCTCATTTACGGGATATAAAATCATAGATTATAGATCGAATCGAGATATATATTTTCCAAATGTCATTTTTCATTTGAAAAATCTAGTTGATAATTGATTGAGCGCATTAGAGACGCTGTTATTACCGAGTCAGACAGAGCAAATGTATACTTTTGAGACCTACTATTCACGAAAAGTGCACCACGAGAGAGAGAGAGAGAGAGAATTACAGAAATTGCACGGAACTATATGTATACATGGATACATATACAAGCAATGTCGTTCGTTCCTTACTCTGATCGGTCAAGCGTGATGCCCTCGGGAACAGTACTCTGCGCTTGCTCGATTTCCTCTCTTGCTTTCCATTCCGCGCGCGCGTGTGCAAATCTTCCTTCCTCAAATTATTCAACTGAAACCTTATCATTATACTCATTCGCCCTGCCAACTATAACAAATGCAAATAAAATTTCCATGATAATCCTTCTCTCCCCCTCCAAAAAAAATAGGCGACAAACTTGCCAAAACATTCACGCTCTATATAAAAAACATTTATCATACACGCATTCATATATATATATATATATATACGCATCGAGGCTTATCCTTAATTCCCTGTGTCTTACCATAAAGAAGACATTTAAAAACCTGGCGAATCGCGCTCAAGGAATTCTTGGACGCGCAAAGCACAGCACACACACATGTACATGCTCAATGCCACAACAACATGAGCAGCAGTAGCAAAACCATCTTCCCAGAATTTTTTTTTATATCGCGCGATCTTTATAGACGAGCGCACTACGGTGGAGCTGTATAGTCATCAAGATCTACTGTTGCGCGAAATTCGCGAAAAAAAGAGTCAGACGAGCCTCGCGTTCTTAACGTCCCGCACGTGAGGTGCGATCTCAATGAGCAACGCGCATATATACACGCGAGTCTCTCTCTCTCTCTCTCTCTCCCGCGTGATGGTGAATTCCACGCGCTAACAGCAAAGAGCGAGAGAAGAGCGCATATAATATAAAGTCTCGTAAAATAGCGCCGCTGCAGTCGTTGCTCTCCTTCCTGTGTACGTATATATACACAAACGTATAGCTTCTATATGATCTCGCCTCACCCTCACTCTGTGTATATATATATATATATATATAAAACTTTGCGCAACGCAAATTCCACGGGTAATCTGATTCCTTCGTTCGTTTATTTACACGTGCGTGTGTAGGTGTACGTATAGGTATATATAAGCAGTGAGAGTAAGTATATAAGTTTGCACATACGCGTGGTGGCTGAGATGCACGCACGCGAGCGAAGCGTCAGCGGGAAGTTGACGACAAGTGTCAATCGGCCGTCGGTATATAAATTATATAGGGATGTATATGTACGCGTGCGTGTGAATTGCGAAAGGTGTACATATTGAGAGAGCGACGTGGACCGGTTCCGCAAACGCAGATCATGGGTCATCGTGGACACGTATATATATACGTGCTTATTATGACATAACTGTCACGTGCTGTATATATATGTTGGTTATATCCACCCAAGTATAGGATATTTCTGTAAAATTAACAAAGTCGAATAGAACGAAAAAGCAACCAAAAAAAAAGAAGAAAGAGATATAATTTTGTATATACACGACTAGAAGCTTTTAACATCTGTTAGATGCCGATCTATATATACGCGTGGAATTTGCATAATAAAGCTGTGCGCTGAAAGATATTTCTTTTTTCTCCGATCGGAATCTCAATCTAAATCGAAAGTAAAAGAATCTATAGCATTCCAGTTGGAGTTACGGGCACGTGTCTACTGAGAGCAGCAACGATCGCTTGTCCGACTGCTAACTGACAATCGAGTGTACGCTATATAGCAATGAGTCGATGCTACCACTACTACTATGTACTTCTATTCCCCTTTGGGCGTCATTCTCTCTCTCTCTATGGGTATCTCTCTTGAGGTATGCCTTTTAGTATCACTCTTATTCAAACGAAAGTAAAAATTGACTTTGATCTTGTTGCGCTCACATTGTCATTATAATTTAAGGAATATAAGCGAGCTCAGATTAAATTTTATTAATTGACAAGACGTCTCGTACCATTAGAAAGTGTATTACTACAGAGACTTTGACAGTATAAGCTCCTGAAATATTCTTTTATACGTGTAAACATATTCCCGTTATCATGTATACATATATATCTACACGATTTTCCTTTCGATACACATATACACTCGAAAACCGATCTCGTTTCACAACCCCACTTTGCGAAAACCCGCTACAAGAAGAATTTCCACAGACTGAAAACTCTCGTTCATATATACATATATAAACTCCACGCGATAACTTAAAACCGCATCGACATCATGTATATATATACAGCCGCACACTCGCGAGTGAGAGCAGCCGCCTTCCTTCTACATATAATATATAAAAAATCCTGCGTCAGCGACCGCCTAGGCATAAAGCTCCTCTTGCGCGATAATCAAGAAACGTGCCGCATGAGCGATGCCAGTTATCTTTTTCTTTCTCTCCAATAAACGCGCGCGCGCTCTCTCGCGACGTTTCAGGTGCAGTTTCGCAACCCGTGTATAGGTATATATATATACTACTATATACGCGCGAAAGGCGGCGGCGGCGGCGTGTCCTGGCATTCCGAGAGAGGTGCGGAGAAGCCTTAGGAGACCGGTCCGTATATGTTGTATATATAGGTGCTATACGCGCGAGTGGGAGAGCTGAACGTTGCGGCTGCTGCTGCTGCTACAGTTCTAACGAGCGTCGCGCGCGTCCGGTGCGTGATACCGAGAGTATGTAGTTCTATATAGCTTCGGACGAGAGGCGCGCGCGCGATCGCCCGTTACTTTCACTCCTGCGAGCCACCATGGCGCGAATAGCCGAGTGTGCTCTGCAGTCGCCTCTATCGTCCTTTATACATGCGTGTATAGGTATGTGTGTGCGTCTTGATCGTGTATATGTAAGTGTTAGATCGCGCGGGTTTAGGTGAGTTGGTATATATGTATACGAGCGATGTAGGAAATAAAAGCTCGCGCGGAGGTGCGGTGTTAAAGCTCGGCGAGGTATAAATTTGCACTTTCTAGTTTGGACGGCGCGCGTCGTGCGTTGCGTTGGGTGGGATTGAATTCTAATTTAAGATGCGGGATTTTGATGTTGAGTTTATTTGGTTTATTTGAATGTTATTAGAGTTGTAAATATTTATTAAGCAGGAGCGATAGGGGGCTCGTGAAAAGTAGCCATCTTTTTTTTTTGACTTAATAAATGAAAACTATATTATTCAATTAATACACTTTTAAGTATATTAATTTATAAACAAAATTTTTGCAAATTTTGAACATTCGAATTAGGAATGTTCTTAAAAATCGAGCAATTTATGACTTAAATTGGTTCTGTCGAGGAATGTGGTTTATTATGTTATAATAGCTTCTGATTTCATCACATTTAAAAATTTAATTAAATGTTGAATCAAATCAACTTGATTTATATTCTGTTTTCAGATAGAGATGTAAACTCGTTTTTATCTTATCATATATAGCGCAAATTTTAGAGAAAAAAACAGTTGATGAAAAATGTCTCGATTTCGTAACACCGCGATGAAATTATTGTGTTTTGAAATCTAAATTTCCTTTTATCGATAAAACTTGCTTATTAGAAACACAAAGAATATTTTAATAAAAACAAAATTTACAAAGACCATTTAACAGCTATAAAAATTCAAATCAATTTTTTTTCCGTTAATCCCATTCACCCACACCACTACATATTCCTTCTTTCTCCAAAACCCTCGACTCATACACATACACAAGCAAAAAACAAGATCGGGCAAAAACATCTCACTATTTATTTTCCGTATAATGAATTCAGCCTCATCGCCCATATAGTGGCACGCCTGCTCGTACCCACAAAAAAAAACCACCGTAATACCTATACTATATCCTCTCCTGTAGCACGCGGCTATAGGCACGTTCGTCGGCTAAAGCGATACATGCTTATTTGACAAATAAAAAAATTAGATCAAATTGCGCGGATGACTGTTACTTTCACTCGCTCGCTTGCCTCGCCGCCGAAGAGTCCCGCTGCTGCCGCACGCGCTCTCGTTTACAAGCCTCGGCGCGCGAGCACATGGGAGATTTCCCCTCGCGGCTCGCCCATAATATACTGAATTTTCTCTCGTACAAACATATATATATATATATATACATAAGTATATACGCGTGTTATTCCTTCTCTTATATATACTCTTCCCCCAATATAACATCGAAACTAAACCGGACAAATAAATATAAATATATATATATGAAAAGCCATAGCAGTGCAACGGTCGAAGCTGCTTCGGGGCTTTTCATCTTCTCTCGCCTCATGCATATATACGTATATATATACTTACAAACAGGAGGGTAAAAGCGCTTCTCTCTCTCTCTCTCTCTCTCGTATGCGCGCCATTAATTAGCGCGCGCACACACGCGCTGCTACTCTTCCTCTCTTCGACTTATGCACACTTATCTTTCACCTGTTTCCCCGGCGGTGGAGATCAATCTCCCGTATACACGCGTGCTATGCGTCGGCTGACGTATATATATATACGCGAGGAAACGGATGCCCGCTGGGAGCGGTCGCGTGTGTGTAAGAGTAAGTATAAGTATGAATCTCGTGGCGTATATAGTGTGTGGAATTTTTGAGAAAGGCTATATGTATATGTGTGTCGGCGCGAAGAACTCGCCGGGTGTCCGTCGTTTTTTATACACCGGCCAATTAAGCCCAAGAGAGGGTATACGTATATATATATATATGTATATACACGGTGGAAACAATAATTCGCGGTGTGGAACAATTAAAGGAGATGGATTGAATGAAAATTTTATTAATTTCACTGGTAAAAGTGAGGAATTTCGCTTGGTTATAGCGCTTACAATGGAATTAATTATCGGGTGAAATATTGAGATGGAATTGGAGTATGCGGTGAGTGTTTGTGTGTTTTTACAGCTTTTAAGGAATAAATCAAAACGAAAGTTATGTGCGATTTTAAAGAGGATTGTATAATCGGAAGTCCCAATTAAGTCGTAAAAAGTGTGCTATATTTTTTTAATTCTATTGTAGCCGCGCCAATCGCAAGTTTATATAAAAGTTGAAGACACGAGAACCTTTACTTCGCATTTATTAAGTATATATCTTCCAGAGAATATATTTTTGGGTTTACACAATCAACGTCTAAATAAGACTACCATGATCACTTCTAACAAGTATCGATGTCAATATCGAGCTGCCACTTATTGTCTGGAAATAATTTAATTATTTAAAGCGAGCAGAGCGGCGTGCACGGATTTTTGCCAATTTACGACACACAACAAAGCATATTTCGCGTGTAAACCGCAAACTATATACAACTCGCGTGTACTATTTATATGTGTGTATATGTGTATATGTGCCAAAGGCCCCTTGGCATCTCTTGGGAAAGAAAAATGGGCAAAGAAATACTCTTGCCGGCTGAGATAATTGATTGGGAATCGCTCGCTCGCGCTCCGCGTGAAAGCGAAAAAATGGCATTCTACGTCTTTAAGGGGCGGAGATCGATCACATCGTTAGCGCCGCCGCCGCCGCCGCCGCCGCCGCAACAGTCGCGATGCGAGTAGAAAATGAATTTCGTGCTGTGAAGTGTATAGAGGAGACTCTGTCTTTTCCTATGTGAGCGCTGCAGTAGTGTATGTAGGTATATATATATGTATACCGCGGGAGGCATCGAGGCGATTTAAAGGTGATTGGGTCCAAGCGTGTCGCCTCGGTGTTTTTTAAGCCTCTATATATAGCGATCTGGAACAAGGTTTTCATCTTGAATCTGCCTCGATACACTTCATGAATTTCTGTGCGCACACGCCAGTAGGTATATATACTATAAGCGCGATATCGGTTCGCACGTTCAAATACGTGTATATAAGGATACAAAGGAGTTGGCCGCGTACACTAGTGTATGTATATATAAAGATTCGATCGTCGGTGGTTTTAGAACTGATGCGAATAAATAACAATGGTTACGACATGAACGTGCACGGGTAACCTTTAAAGATGCCTTTCAAAATTACAGACCGCTAAAAGCGCCCCAATGACTGGTAAATGGTTTAGAGTGACGTGGTTTAGAGCCAAATTATTGTCTTCTTTTAACTGATATGGTTATAATGACATTTGTAAGAATACATAATATAACAAAATATAAAAAAAGAACAGAATTCACATTAAAATAATTATTGCGGGGATTTTTGGCAACTATATATAAGCTTGACACTTTAGAACCAAATACATATACAGCGAAATTTCTAAAATTATATTCATACGAAGAAGGCCTCGCATATATACAAGTACACGCTAAAAATTCCCGAAATTTCATCAATTATTCATAACAAAACCCCCGTTCCAGCATTAACCACCATTAGGAATCGAGTCACACACCTGCGCGCGCGCGCGCGCGCGAAACCCATTTCGCACATTACACGCGGCGTAGTATTATAGTTGCCATTATATTATATACATATATATACACACATACACGCGCGTGCGCATTTACGCCGCGACCTCGTCCTTGCTTGCGAATAAATCGCTTGAGCGTTTTCCACGTAAACGTTCGCGCTCGTAAATAATCTTCCTCTCACAGCAGCAGCAGCAGCGCGTATATATATGGATCCCGAATCGCGCTTTAATCGCGGGTAATTGGAAAGCCTCGGTCTCGTCGTCGATCATCCCTCTCTCCGCACATATATACACGCACGCGTCTTTAATTTCTCTCGTGGCGCGTGCGATGATGACGGCGCGCGACGTGCCGCGTCTCGCGAAAGTGAAGGAAGCGGCCGTCGGTCGACTACCGTGCGCGCGAGCGAACCGGTGCAGATGTTCTAATTAAAGTTCTCCCCATTAGCCGGAGCGAGTATGTGTATGTATACGTATATATATATATATATATGTACGTATATATACAAGTTTCATCGCTCAGAGATAGAAAGTACGGTGGTAATTAATTTATTTGCCGAATAAATCAACATCAGAGCTTTTTTCCCCTGTGCGACTCCCATCTATATATATGCGCTCGAATGAGAACTCGCGCGAGGTGAGTGCGCAGTGCGGACTGCGAGAGAGTTAATTATTATTACGATCTCCATTTCGGTTTCGATTGTTGTTGGCGTATAGGAATTTTTAAGAATGGCCGAGTGTAGTTATGATAATTTTGTAGCGGTGCTCGCATATATGATGGTGGAAGTGGGCTGTGGTGTTAAGATAAGATTTGCGAGGGATAATTTGTTATACACTATGGGTTCTTATTTTTTGAGAATATTAATTATTATAATAACTCATTTTACATATTTGTATATCGAATGGACGGTTATAACAGCTGTTTTATCATTGTAGAATACCCGCGGGGTTTTCTTAGTAGTATGTACCATAACTAAATTACTAAATGTAAGAATCTATTTTTTAATGTTATAAATTTACACTTTCTTTTAAATAAAAGCTTTTGACTAAGATGTCTATTATACAGTATGAAATGTGTAGGTCATTTTAAGATTATTCAGTGATAAAGTTATAGAAGATTATTGTTATATTTTCTTAGTATTAGTTTGTAATGAAGAATTTGAACTAATAACAAATATTTGGATCTTTTCTGTAATATTTCTTTTTAATATTGAGGTACGAGTGAGCTATCGCAACTTTGAATAATGAAAAGTGATGGGGTCCAGACTTGAACCAGGGTCGTCAATTCGCGAATCAGACGTCACTATCAACTGACGACCTCCAACGCTCGACTATCTGCTAGTCGTCATCGTATTCTTCATATTCGTACGGATATCCATCCGTAACAATTTGAAGTCTTATATTTTTTGTGTATTATAATAGCTAAGCAACAATTGACATGAGTCACGCAAATTTAATCTATTTCATGTGGACATTTTTCATGACATACATATAGAGGTGCATTATTGGCCTTGTTACAATCATTTTATAAATGGAGTTATCTTAATAAAACATCATTGTCAGATCGTGACATCACAGACCATGAATCAACATTTTTAACAGTACAATGGATGTACCTTACGGCAAGGTAACTTCACCTTGCAAAAATCAAAAGATACAAAATTTTTTATGGTAATGAACAATTAAAATAAATAGATATTTTAAGGGGATGTCAAATTTCGTATTATATCATTTATCTTTTGCATGAATCATTAAAAGATTGGGCTACCGTTCGTTATTATCCAACAGTTTAGCAATTGGTTCGATAATACTTCTGTATCTAGATTCATGTTTCGCATTTAATCTCTGCTGTTAAATTGCTAATGCTAGTGGTATATCGGCAAATGCATTTCTGTATTTTCTTTTAAAGATTTTAAAAATAATCTTAATAGTTTAATTTTCAAAGGTCAAAAATTGTTATTGAACTTGTGACCTTTAAGAAGGAAAAATCGCTGCTATAAGTTAAGTTTTCAGCTTAAAACTGCAATAAATAATTATCTTAGTATAGTTATCGCGTTCTAAAAATTTTGAAAATAGCATAGCATTTTTAAAATTGTTGTATTGCACGAATTTGTATATAATGGCGATTTTCAACACTGAAATTTCAACTTTAGAATTTTAAACACTTAAACATTAAAACTTTTTATATCTTAAATATTTGTTGGGAAATAATACAAATTTATTAGTATTTCTTGTAGCATTTTATTAATACAAAATGTACCTATAGTTATTCTTAGTATTCAGGAAACTAATAAATTTTCTTAAATTATTATTTTTCGATAACGGAAATTAAAGTGTAACATAATTTGCTACAATTTACCTCCAAGTCTTTTTCTTATATACCTTGAAAATAAATATTATTTTAAAAAAATCTTGACATTATAAAGTTATTAAAAGGTCCTTTTCAATACTTTCTCAATCTTAATGGACTTATGTTAAAGAAATATTTTTATCTTTTGAATGTTTCTGAACATTTACATAAAAACCTTATATGAATTATATTTGTAAATAGATTAGGTGCCACTAAATATTGACAACACCAATTCATATCTTCTCAACACCTTCCAGATCATTCCTCCCTCACCTCCAGAAACTACAACTACCTCGACATACACCGTCACGTTACATATGAAGCAACCACAGTACACTTCTCCTTCTCTCGCTCACCCGTCCAACCATCGATGAACCGCACTACCTCCCCCGCACTCCCCCGCACTCCACAGCAGGAGGTAATATCAGCGCAATGCGGAGCACCAGCGAGCGAACGGAGAACGGCCTTACGCGCTTCTATATGCATCGGCTACTCGCTCTTGCACACCGCGTCCTGGACGTTGTGGGCGGGGTGGTCCAGAGAAAGCTTCTCGCGCGCGCGCACACCAGCGCTGCCACCGCAGCAGCAGCAGCAGCAGCCTCTCTAATTGTACATACGCATGCAAAGCCGTGCACCGACACATGCGCACATACGAGAAAGAGAGAAAGAGAACGGGCGGTGGCGCGAGTCAGGCGTGCGCCGTTTTTTTCCCTTTTCCTCGAGACGCGCGCGTATATGTGTGTGTGTATGTGTCGGGGACGTTACTTACGGGGGCCGCGAGGAGAGATAACGTCGCGCAACAGCCCAGGCCCATTTAAATGTCGTTAGAGCCAGCGCCCGACTCTGTCTATACGTACGTGTGTGTGTATATGTGTAACGAATAACTGCACGAGGAAATCGGCGACCGGTTTTTCCGCGCGTGCGCGCGCCTAGTAGCTGGGCGAGTATATACTGAGCGAGAGATCGACGCCGACGCCAAAGCCAATGGCCAAAGCCAAAGACGGCTTATCTCCAACCGTCGCCGCTGCAGCTCTGTTTCTCGCCCTGTCTTTGTCTAGGAATACATAGATATATGTATATATATAAGTGTATGTATATGTAAAGCTGGATTTGCGAGCGCGCGCGGGACGTGAAAGCTTGCCCTGCCTCTATTGAAGATTGCGCAGACGAGGAGTATGTATATATAGCGGAGGCAGCAGGAGACGACGGGTCGTCCAATTATATACGCGTTGATGTTCGACGATTACGCTATTTTTATATAGGAAAAGCTGAAGGAGTTTTATAGAGATCGGCAACAAGTATAAACGATATGTCAAATGGTCGTTCGATTCGTACTTTGGTATAATATTATTTTCGAAAGCTTTATATATATATATATATAATACCGAGAGCAAGGGAATATAAATTACCACCGGTTTCTAACGAATCGACGACGACGACGACGCTACTTCAATCAAAATTCTGACAATCCACGTTTCTCAAACCGCCACTGCATCTAATTAGACCAGAAATCACGTACATATATACGAACGCTTCGCGATGTATGTTTTCTCTGCTATATATACTGTCATTTTTTTTTTCTTAGTCGTTCAGCCCGTTAAATCGGAGTGTATATATATACGCGTGCAACCCTTCGCCAGTAATTAATTGCCACGTTCTTGGCATAATTTCCAGTCGACTTAATGGGACTCGAACTAATTACAAAGTAGCCGCGCGTGCAGGCTATAGAACGAGGAAGTAGAAATTTGCGCTGAGGAGTGACACACACACACATACACACACACACGGCAGAGTGTTGAGTGTTTCGAGCTGCGGGCTATTGGCTTGCGGGCTCCCGCTATCAATTCGTTTTATTGCTCGTACTCGCTACACTTGACGAAATATTAATAAAGTATCGATTGAATTTCAATAAGACGGCCATGCGTATATATATATATATATATATATGTACGAGTTGGGTTGACGGGTCATAAATAATTTGTTGATTAGTGGTTGCGGGCACCGGAAACTTGACAGTGGGGTGCTGAAGGTTTAGTTGGATTTCCGGATTGTCACAGAATATTCTCTTTTTATTTTCCTAATCAATGATTTAATATTACGTATATGTCAAATGAACAGACAGAATTAAATTTGATATAAACTGTATTGAGAATTCGCTGTAGAAAATATATTTTGCGAAATTATATTATCGCTGTTATTGCTACATTATAACCATGTACCCTTATATATCTCATAACTTATTACTATATTACCCATTTGCGATAAATCAACCGCCCAATATTTGATGTACACCATAATATCCTCGCCGAAACGCGAAAATTCCTTCGTATCCAAGATTAAAATTGATTACAATAAATCATGTACAGTTAAACGATTCTCGAGCTTTGAAAAAAATCATTTCGAAAGATTCATCTTAGACTCTTTGCCATTAATCGGGGCCTACACTATACGAGCAGCAGCAACTGCCCCTCCTCGTTAGTTGGCGTAGCCGTAACGGAAAGCCATTAACCCGTAACGTGTTTACGTGCCTACGATTTTCAATTATAATAACGTCAATTACGCCTTTTTCCTCCCCGCGACTCTCCACCCTGCGGACAGATTTCGCAAGTACGCGCGGCTTTATATATATATACTTGAGATAGATGAAAAATACGATCGACGCGAGTATATAACATACGGGAGTGGATAAGAAGAAGAAGAAAAGGAAGACCATCAATCATGGTGCCGAATACTCGCGCGTGCGCACCGGTAGCTATATTCCAGAGGCGCGAATGCACCGCCTCGTTCGTCTTCACACACACACACGTGTATATATATATATACATATGTGCATCTCCTCTTCTCGCTTTCATATTTTCACCCGGGCGTTCTTTTTAGAAAGTCTTATTAGGCGCGAGCAGCGGCACTGGCGCGTCGGCGTATATATACCCACACACACACATACATACACAGGAACGCGTGCGATTATATTCCATAAAATGTGAGGGGAAAGCCTTCCTTGGCTATATAGCGAATCGGTAGCTGCACACGGCGTCGGCGTTTGCACCGCACACACACACACATACACACACACGAAAAAGGCGATGCGTTTGCAAGTGGTACCTCCACGTTCGGCAAATATGAGAGGAGAATATATGTTTAATTCGAGAGGAGAAAATATGTTTTATGCCGCTGCTGCTGCTGCCGCGTGCGCGCAATCTCCTTCATCATCAGGGTTTTTCAGGCCGAAAAATCGGACTCTGCCTCGCGAGCGCGCGTTTGATGTACGTATATATGTGCGCCTAGAGAGTGTGCTATGGTAGCAAGTGTGCTTTGGGGATATATAGAAAGAGAGAGAGAGAAGAGAAGCGATTTGAACGGCAAGCCTATATATGAGGTGTAAGGAATATAGGGAATATTATTGCAGGCGCGCGCGCGTACGCGTGAGCTTTCAGACTAATTTAAACGCTCGTGGGTCGGATTAATAACCAACGCGCCGACGCGCGCGCAACATTCGCCGCGATGCCGCTGGGATTATATCAATTAATAAAGTGTAATTGAGTTGTGCGTGGGGCTATATTTGTGTATATATATATATACATATACGATCATTGAAAATAGCTGCCCAGTGAATGATAGGAATAAGTATATTGTAAATTGTGCTTTTATCGTAATCATTATAAATTTCAGTTTGTTTACTCTCGCTGTCAAATTGTGAAAGATTAAACATATATAATATTACTCATCGGTGTGAACATACGCGTAGAGCATTGGAGATATATATATTTCTCTGAACGATAACATTAATTTATCAGCATTGGATAATTTAATTTATATATTATCTATTTTAGATATAAACAGACACATGTAATTATGCAATATTCTTTGTATAATAAATTTGAAATTATCACCTTATTCTTATGTTAAATATTTATATCCACATTCCTATATACCTTCCAAAAACAACATTGATCTAATCATTTGCCAATAGAATTTATTACCACAGGCCGCCTGATCATAAAACAAAAACTTCGACTCCGCAACATCCGTCATTATAAACTAACACCTCTCGGCCCGTCTCGAACCCTAGCAAAAACCAACAACTTCAATTTCGGCGTATCCTGCCCCGACATTCCGACATCAATGCGCTAAAAAGTCTCGTAGATACAAGCCGACGACGGGTTTCCTCCCTTGCGCAATTCGCCGGCCATTTATTAGATTTGCAGCGTATAATCGTAGCGGATCACGTAGGCCACCTCGAGAGTTCTTGACGCAATTGAGCAGTGTACGTATGTGTGTATGTGCATGTAGTACGACACACAAGATCCGCACGTATATAAGTGGATCGAGTATAAGTGGACGAAGATGTTGCACGAATGGGTCTATACATATACACAAACATACATTGTAAGTATAATAGAAAACCTCTGAACCTTGCCCTGATGAGCAGTGTGTAATTCTATGTATACACGCGTACAATGAGGTCCCCCCCCGCGTGTTCATCTCAATTCGACGTCCCCCGTTTATTATTTTTGTTGTTGCTCGCAAAACACTGTCACGGATCGTATAATCTACTACGTGTCGCAAGCTTCGCAATCCCGTGCTGCTCTTATAAAGATTACAGCCGCTCCTCGACCAAGCGGATACTTTATTCGCTATCCACATGCGGATTTTTCGGATTTCACAGCAGAGCGGCGGTAGCGACGCGCCCTCGTTTGCTCCAGAGCGCTCACTATACGCGTATCCTGCGATTAACTCTCTGCTGCTGCTGCATGCGGATGATGTAACTCACGCGCGCGCGAGAGAGAGAGAGAAATAAAAGTGCGGGACGCGGGGCTCGCGTTATACGCGTAAATCGTATAGCCGTGCCGTGCCCACGAGGATATTCCAGTCGTGTGTGTATATACATACATACCGAAGTCTTTATTCGCGCTGGGAATTAATTTAATTTCGATTTCTGCGGGCACTATGTGTGTATGTATATATAAAGGACCCACGAGGGTTAGGTGTGTGTAGAGAGGAAAGGGAGACCACCTCCTGCGACGACGTGATTAACGTCCGTCCACGAGAGCTGTGGAAAATCGAGAAACATTATATGTATTACCAAACTTATGCGCCCGGTATAATTCTCGCGGTTTAAGCTGGGAGTCGTGTTTTTATTTGGTTGTGCACGGGGCTGCTGTTTTATCTATCGCGGATCGATTATTCACGATTTTTTGTATGCTGTAACTAATTGTGTAGGTGAAAATACGTTGCAGTAAACGTATAGTAAGAGTGTTATGGTATTCCTTTTTTTGTTTGATTTTTTTAATAAATTAATAAAAAAATAGATCAAAGATTAATGTATCGTTGTTTCTATATATTCAATACTTATTGTATCAATGATTATTAATTATTTCATTACCTTTGATAAACTACAAAGTTAAATTGGGAAACATGTTGTTGGGAAATTAAAAATTCGGTTTATGAAGTAAAAATATTTTGCTTTTATTGTCAATAAAAATACCGTGCATTAATCATTTTATCAATAATTAATTAGAAGCAAATAGAGTTATTTCAACAGTCTTATAGTAAATATATCATATTTATTAGTTTTGCAATAATTAGATCTAAATTTATAATGACGGGTACATTGCTTTTCGAACAGGTTCCCATTTACAGCTATACGGTGTGTCTGTGTGTGTGTGTGTGTGTGTATTTGTGGTGGTAACTATTTCTAAAGAAAATTACCTCCTTACCGCAAACACTACTGCTATATCGTCGGCAAATATGAAAGTTTTACTTACAATCTTCTGGGTAGTGCAAAGTGCACAATGTAGATACTCATTTTCGAAAATGAATATTTGTTTTTGGTGTGAAAGCATGATCACTGTTATTATTGTTGTAAATTTAAAGTTTGGCTACTTATATAGCAAAAAATGATTAGTGTTTATACGTATAATTGAATTATTTTGTATCTACAACGATCAACGATCTCAAGTGAAATGTTTTATACTCATTTATTAAAATAATATCGCTAAAAATTCGCAATAAACAAATAAATCATTCCACTTCCTACATCTAAACCATCTAACAACCAAAACAAACAACCATCCTCGACACTTGCGCTCTCTTACACTATACATACATATAAACCCCAACCATACACCCATCCATTACTTTCAAAGAAATCAAAAAGACCGTAACGGGGCGTGTCCGCAATACAGCTAGACACATCCGCGCGCGCGTTTACGCGGAAAGCGGTCGCGCGGCGCTCTCGCAATGAAAGCGAAGAGACTCTCTCGCGCACTGACACTGGATACGTCGACCTCGAAAGTGCATCGAAAGTGAAGCAGAGACTCGTCGTCGTCGTCGTCGTTGCCGCTATATAGAGATTCAGGATTTTCGCGCGCGCTGATCGGAAGTTATATATCTGTTGGTATATAGCGATGGCCCTGAAAGATACGCGCGGTTTCTTTATTATTGCAAGGTGTTGGGAATAAGTAAGCGGCAGGATGGGAATTAAAGGGTAGTTTTCATAGCTGACAGGTACTTGTTATACCAGTGGACATCACTGGATTATCAATGAAGTTCCGAAAGGTGATTCTGGTACACTTTAAAGGCAGGCCGCGGTTAAAATTGTGTTATACTCACGCAGGTCACGACGAGGCGAGAAATATATGTGTGTTCGCAGGGACGAACAACTTTATTAACTCGATCGCGACACGGCTTACAAGAAATTGACGTAATACACCGGCGGCGATCGGTATAACACAGGTATCAAGCGGAAAAAGAATAGAGCATAAAAATGATAACTCTCGCGCCTGTATAAAAACGTGGGCACTATAGCGCTTTATCTCCGCGCAATAAATATCCTCGGCGCGAAACAAAAATAGCCGCTCGCGTTTAGACGCATTAGTTAGTTATTCGTATAAATAAACTTTATAAGATCGGTTTCCAGACGATCTCCCTACGCACACACACTCTTAATCTCCGTTACGTATTCCCTCGCGGTCTTTGCTCTCGTTTTTCATCCACGCGCGACTTTTGCAAACACTCGCGCGCTCTCTCTCTCTGGTTATCTCGAGGATTACAAAACTTCCCTCAACGCTGACCAATGAATCACAGGTATATACGTATATGTTCTATATACTCCCTTACGTGTATATATATAATCTTCCGGATATAGGCGCAGGTGTGGACGAGCCTTTACATACACATGGATATATAGTACCACACGTACCCTATACATATATGTGTGTGGTATACCTCGCGTGTGTCTCTCGCGGGCAGTCGCGACCCACATCCTGGAGAGCCTGGGCGCGAGCTCGCGCGCGGACGCCTTGCCGAGATAAAGTACTTCTCTCCTATATACGAGCTCCCCGCGCCTCATTCCATGCGCGCGCGCGCGCGTGTTCTATAGAAGACCAGTGGCTCTCAACGTGGCCCCGCCTATATATCTGCACTCGAGAGTATATATAAGGCTTATCGCTTCCTTCGTTAGCCATTACGTTGTGGCGATGTGTATGTATATATATATATATATAAGACCAGGGGCTGCAACGCCGATCCTTTCTTCGCGAGTATAAATCGCAAGAGGCGGAGGCCTTTGTGTGTGATGTTAGCGCGCGCGCGCGTGCGCTTTAATCGCCAAAGGATTGCTGTGAGGTTGTAAGAAAGAAGCGGCGGTGTGTGTCTGTGTGTGTATATATGTATTGAGAGATGATGGTGTGGAAAAAAGGCGAGAAAATCATGGAAATTGATTCGAGAGGAGGGAAGGGATATAGTAATTGAAATTGCGGTCGAGGGGAATCGGAGTGGGAATTGGGGGAGAAGATTTAGATTATAATGGGATTCGATGAACGGCCAATTCGGTCAGGATGGTTTATTTTATTTCCTGAGATTTGTTGGAAGAATTGGAACGAATTTATATGCGAGTCGTGCAGTTTTAGTATTGTAAATGCGAAAATTGAAATATAAGATTAATATAAAGGAAATGATGGTCATGACGAGTGCGATCCTGTATCTATTTAGCATTTTACTTATTGACGTTACGAAAAGTTGGTTTTTTAATTAACTTTTTTCTCACGTTACTTTTGATAATTCGCAAACGTAACTTTGCGAAGTATATATATTTATAATTAAACGATCGAAGATAAATGTTAAACTAGCTCGAATAAATCCTCTTTAAAAAAATCCGGTAACGATCGGGTCACGTATCAAAAACCAGTACACCTAAAATTCGTAAAAAAAAAAAATTACGCCAGCACGCGCTCTACTGCACACACATACATATATACACTTACACAGACAGATACGACACCGAAAAAGAAGTCGGCGTCGCGCGAATTCGTGGGAAAGTCTCTCTCTTGGCTCCCGAAAAAAGTCATTAAAACCTCTGCGGAGCACAGAATAAAAAAAAAGTGTGTTCTTCGCAGCTTTTAATGTACTTTCTACATTGCACAATTTAAATCTCGGACGCGATTTTTTCACCACATTTATATATATACATACATACATATACGAAACGCGCGAAATGTCGTTTCAACCATCTCTCGGGTAAAGAGGGGAAAACGCCACGAGCTTTTTTTCCAGCCGGGTATTAATTAAAGAGCGAACTTTCATAGTCCACTATACTCGCTCGAGATCATCGCGCTCCGCGAAGAAAGTGCAGCGGTGCTTGCCTCGCCTCTATCTCTCTTTCTCTATGTGTATGTGTGTGTGTATGTGTCGCGCGTTGCACAGCCACCGGTATAATAAACGAGGCGACGGCCGCAGCTCTCCCGCTTCCTGCATTTTTGAAGACGTCGGCCGCGCGCGCGCGCGAACGGACACTCGTGCGCTCTCTCTCTCTCTCTTCGTCCAACGCCCATGCATCCTCGCGTGCGCGCAGCTCTCGCTTTGCATTCTCTCGCTCTGTCGCTCGCTTACGTAGGAAATAACAGCGACAGGCGTAGGTAACTCTTGATATCGTCCAGCGCGGTGCGAGAGTTCGTGCAAGGTTGTATGTGTGTGTGTAGATGTATGTATATAAGTGAGGTGTGTGTGTGCGAGAGTGCACGCGCCTTGCGAGAGGAGATAGCCGGACAAGAACTGGAGCAAGCTGCGCGAGCGCGCGGATTTTTTTCGAGAGCGCTATAGCGCGTGTTCGACAGGCTGCATGCGGCTGCGCCCGACCGAGCGACTCTTTCTATTTCGTTGGTGCGCAGAGAGAGAGAGAGAGAGACGCGGGTTCGATGCACGCGGTTGAGTGTGACATAGAGAAAGAAAGAGAGAGCTTTAGTTTTAAATATAATTATATGCGTTGGAATGATTTTGTTTAGGATATGGTTTTTAAAGAAGGGGATGGATATGAATTTTATAGGGGATGTTGTACAAAGTATATATTAGGTTTTGAGAAAGTATACATATATCTGTTATTTATTTAAAATTAAAAAAAAAATTATAAGCTAATACAGTAATGAATTGTTTCCTCCTGATTCAAGGAATAAAGGTCGAAATAAAGTACAGCCTATATTCTTTTGGAAACGAAAAAAAAAACTATTAAACCCCATATTTTATATCAATATAAAGAGCTTTTCAATTCCTTTTGTTTTATCTTTCTTTCTCTCTCTCTCTAAACACTGTTACAGAAAACGATTTGTTCTTGAACAAACAACTTGGGATATATAATATAGCGTTTTAATAAAATATTATGTTATGTTATATACTAAGCGGGACTCCACCTACCTATACCAACCTCATAACACGGCTAAAATTCTACGTTGAGCAACTTACCACTTAATTTTATAGACCAGATCAATTTACCGTGTCTGAAAATTAAAAAGTAAAAACCATCTCACTCTCTCTCCCTCTCTCGCGGCCATTAAATCATATACGCCGGTAACAATAGACCCTTTGCACGTTCTATATAACCCTCTTCCAAACTGCAACACACACACACACATAAAGAGAGAGAGAAAGACTCGCAGCAACCACATATAACCCACACTCGAAAACGCAATTATCGCGTGTGGCTTATAATATACGTATATATACAGCTAACCGCATATAGATATATATATATATACACGCGTTCCAATTCACTGCCCCCGCGTATATGTGTATATATGCTCGTACCGAACGTAACTTTATAATTCGAGATAAGGGGGCGAGTGCGCGAAAAAGTCTCTCTCTCTCTCTCTCCTCGCGCCGCCCAAGACTTTCATTAGTAGGTACAGTTATGTACGGTAGCCAGCGCTATAAGCGCTATATACTCGCGCTCTCGCACAGTGCAGCATCTATATACGCCTCGGATTACGCTCTCGAGGCGCGGCCCCGCGTGCGCCGCCGCTGCTTCCTCTCGCCTGCTCCATTTTCCCTTTTCCTTTCTCGCCGCGAGCGTACAGCGCTTGCTATAATATACGCACGCATATATATATATATATTATGTTATGTTCAGCGTGTGCAGAGAAGAGAGGCAAAAGAGATACGTAAGGAGCCTCCAGGATACGGCAGAGGATCCGTGATGATCTATACGAGTGGGGAGGTGGTCCCGGTTATATTGTTCGAGCTACCGTATGTATGTATGTATATAGTGTAGTTGAAAAATGGAAGAAGAAGGTGATTATTACTGTGGGTGGAGTCGCAGAGAGGTATCGATCGGGATAACAGGAGTAAAAATGGATTTTAGATAGATATATTGTTTTGGCAAAGGTGGAGTGTGATCATCAATAATAATTAGACGATTTTATATATATGCAGGTCGTTGGTTACAAGTGCTACGGTGCAATAATAGATGAGTGTGTGTGTGTGTATGTGTGTTCTAGATGAGTTGTAATTACTGTCACTATTGTTCATTAATCATGTTTGTTCGCGCGCACACCGCGCGGATGGACATTTTTACGAGGGTGTTGACGCGTAGACGAAGGATTTAGAAAAAAATCTGTATGATTAGCTCTCGAATTCTGTAATTACAGAAGCTCATTAAGACTGCTTCGTATATGGAGCTATAATATATATTATAGGAAGACTGAAAGAAAAAAAATCATCTTTTTAGAAACCTTAAATTATATGTTTTTACTCGTTGTATAACCGACAATCGAGCCCGAAAACAAACGTATCTATTAATATACCTCCACGCCGATAATGCACAGTCCAAATAGAATTATTCTGTTTGCATCTTATATTATATATACACTCGAATAGAGCAAAGACACAGTGTTGGACCACGAAGTAGCATATATATATATATATATATCCATACCGTTCGTAGCGCCGTATAGCGATTCAGAGCTGAGTAATCGTTACACGGTGTGCACACGGACACGAGCGCGCATGTGGCAACTTGTCATCCGCGAAAAATTATCTGCATATAATAATAATGATAATAATAATACAGTCCCAGAATATGCGTATACCCGTGTTGTCTCTTTTTACTCCGCGGCGAATATAGGCCGCGGGTTCCCTGCGCGCGTGCTGATTTATGGAAATCAGATTTGTCTTCTCCGCACGGTTTATATATGATGCACGCGGTTCGGCTTTTATATACCTGTGTGCTCTCTCTCTGTATATGTGTATGTATCTTTGGGATTCGCGATTTGCGTTTATTATATTCCACGAGCGATTTCATGATGTCGAGATGCACGAGATTGTGTTGCATACTATGGCTCGATATGCGTCTACATCTACATCATTGAGTGTATGCGTTTGTGTATTACAGACTTAGATGTATCATAAACGTATAGTTATATGTATATATCCATCGTGTGTGTTTGTATTTCGAGCTTTCAGTTTATGGATAGAAACGGAAGGAATCATTTCCGAGGACCGGAGAAAAACTGAAATCCGCGTTTCCAAACTGCCGCCTTATTACAGCTACTATATAGACGCAGATGAGATTTCACTAATTAGACGTAATTAGGGGTACAAAAAAAAGAGACTTCATAAATCAATTAAGCCATGCACGCGCGTACTACACCTCGCGTACACTTATCACGTCGAATATGACGCGTAATTATTGGTAATCGAGCTGCACGCGTATATATATATATATATATATATATATATATATATATATATGCGAGCGCGCTCCTTCTAGCGGATTAATCAATTTTGTTTGACTTTTCTTCGTTTTTTTTTGTTGCATACAATTAATTATTACAGAGCACGTGTTGTATTTAAAAGCGTATAATTTATGATGTACAGGCGTGAAAAATCGCAATGTTTTTGGGGAGGAAGGATTGATGATTTTCGAATATATCTTATTTTAACGCGCCGGTGTATAAGGGATATCGTATTGCCGCGGTATACTGGGCTATGCACGCAGTGGTATATTGTTACGGGCACAAATTGGGGCTTACGTCCAAATCAATTTGAGAAATACGTTGCTCGGTACGTAATTTGCAAAGTACAAACGGAGCGAAGTCATTTTTTAAATCTCGCAACGAGGATCGAAAATCTTTAGGATTTATGGAAAGAATATAATTAAAAGCTTATAATTAGATTGATGGGAAAGTTGAAAAATGCAGAGGGTAATGTACGTGCGGTTGATAAAGTTACACTTTCACCGTGCTGCAGCGCTTAACTGTTAATATATCTCACTACAAATTGGCGCTTTATGAAAGCAGTAAGATATTCCATATTGATTTACACCTGGATATCAGGTGCAATAATCCAGCGATGATAACAATAAAAACGTTTGAATAACTGGTAATCGCGCGGGGGTAATAACAAGTTTGCGGTGGTTTATAGTCGCGAAGTCAGTACACGCAATTTTAAAAACCAAAAAGTCACCTCAAACATTAACCAGCCACAATTCAAATCATCCGACCTTCCCTAAAAACAAAAGAACAACGAACTTCTCCCTAAATAAATCGCCGGTGAATCCGTAACCCTTATACACACCCTATTCTTATTTACGGAACCTACATGTAAATGAAATCTCTCGCATCTTGTATACGGTATAGATACTATGCCACACACATACAAAGCCTCTACTGACTGACGGATCGAATTTGCGGATCGAGCGAAGGAGAGATCATTAGGCTTTCTATGAATCTCGAGTGTAACCAACCAACCACACGTATATACGTCTATATATATATGCCGTTCTCAGAAGTGAATGAGCGGCGAGGCGCGCGCGCGAGTTTGTACACTAACGACCGGACAGATACAGAAACGGCGCGCGCCGAAGAGAAGACTCTCGCTCGTGTTGTAGCCTCTATATATACACACACATACATACCGGGAAATCTACTTTCTGCTAGTTTTCTCGCATTCCATGGTTCCAGTCGCATCAATTTTACCTGGCTCCGCCTCCTTTTTTTTCAGAAAAAGAAAAAAAAATGCGCAAAAATTTTACAAACGCGGTTATGGCTCACGCGCCACTTTCGAGCGTTCCCGAGAACTCGGAAATATGTATATATATATATATATATATATACGTGTATATATTATTTATATGTCACACCCGTTCATCCTTGGCGACGAGGCGCGTTATACGTGCGAACATTTACATGACCATTATATATATGTATAGGTATATACCGTTGGCGGTGAGAATTCGCGTACTTCTAGTTTTTCCAGTCGAGCAAGGTCAGGACCCTGGAAGCTTGAATATATAGATATATATATATAGTTGACGCGCATCGCGTCGCCGGCAAGTCTGAGCAACCGGAATGTAAGAAGAGCCGAGAGATCGAGGCGAAAGGCAAAGAGGCAAAAAGTCGAGTAGGTATATATATATATATACGAGGTACATACATACACCGCATCTACGCGGAAGCTCATATACTCGCACGATGACTTCCATGGTCTTCCCTATGGGCGTATACGCGCTTGAGATCCGGATCGCACAGGTAAGAAGTCGCGCGCGGCAGTGTCGACTGCGGAGATCGTCTCTCTTTTCGCCGTGCAGGAGATCTGCAGTGTGCAAGCACCACCACATGTATGTGTGCATATACGCACCGCAGGGGCTTGCCTTTTTCGTCCCGAGCGCGACCGGTCTAGGCGTATTCTCTTTCTCTCTGTTCGTGTGTATAACAGCGTCCTTCTCTCTCTCTTTCTCTTTCGCCTCCTCTTGGTTCGTCGTCGTCGTCGTGGCTGACACGCACGAGTGTGCCGAGCGGACGTTGCTCCGCTTGGTTTATCACTTTCGAATGCGACACGTCGATTGGCGTGCGTGCGTATATAGGCGAAGGTATAGTCTGTGGGAATAGTGATGGAGAACGGGCCATTTCAATTGAACAGTTTATGTTGTAAATTGAAATGACAAAGGTTATTTATTTATATTTGTAAAAATAAAATTTTTCGTGTTTCAAAATAATTTTTTTGTACATGTCAAAAGTAATCCAAGGCATGAGTTTCGCATTAAAGCTTATATATATTATACGTGGGTGGAGTTTCAACACGCGAGTGGATGTATATTATCCTCACAATGCGAAAGGTAAATGATTCGAGTACGCCAAAACAATGTCTGTCAGTCTGTCGTACACAGCATTAAAAATAAATAAATAACATTTATATAACCTTCGGTACCATTTATTATACCGCGAATGCTCAACCCTCCTCGCGACAGCATACATCAAGACAATGTTTCGACGACAATTTGAATTTACAGAAAATCTCGAAATAATCAGCTCCTGACATTTCAATATCAACCACACGCGTCGATATTTATCCCTCCGCGTGTATATACTGCGGACTTGATCGCTAATTGGATGCCGATTATGTCATCAATCAATTGCATCACAGAACGAGAGAGAGAGAGAGAGACCACCGAATAAAACAAAATCCTCGCAATTATAAAGTCTCGAGTATGTATATATACTGCGCAGGCTCTTACGCGAGCTGTAAGTATACTCTTTCGATTTTTCACCAAACGAACTTATATCCCACATATACATACAGAAACGATTATACATACATACACACACACACCCCATTACGAAAGCATATATTCCGAAGTTCGAAAGTACACATATATATATATATGTATAGTCGCAAAAGTAGAGAGGACAGAGAAAAAAAAGAGCAACGAGATACATACTGTGCCGAGGGAATAAATTAATATAATTGTGATAATTGGGCGGCGCATAATACTATATACGCGAGAGGCCCCCGTGACAAAATGAGTCACGCCACTCCAATTTTCGGTTAACGAGCGCTTATACAGCGTGCCCGCACTGCTTACGTTTATATATACATACATACACATACGCCCTGGCCTATACGACGAGTGCAAACAGCGATTAATTAGCGGCTGAGCTTCCATTATATGCGAGTGAAACAGAGTCACGAGAGAGAAAGAGAGCTTCGTGAGCTTCGTCAATGCGCGCGAGGAGCCACCAACGCGTGTATGTGTATGTGTGTGTTTATATATGTACGCTTTATATTACAAAATTATAAACTATACGCTACCTTATATTCAATGAGCCAATTAAAATTATCCATCAAAATGCTGAGCAGCAGCAGGAGCAGTGGGGTGGCGAAGGTTCGATGATTATTTCATTAACGTGTGCGCGGCGATGAAGGGGAATATATCGTTATATTAGCCATTATTTTTCGAAGCTTTAATAAATATTTACTCCGGCGCGATTATCAAGGAGGACGAGTTAACGAATCATCTACGTGGTTGGTCATCGACGACGTACTAATTATTTCACGAGATACCAAGTGCTTATCTCGTATACTTTAATTGCTATCTGTAATATATATATACACGCCCCCAACGATTATTATATATTTATTTCGATATATACACTGATTCATTAACTTATTAATTTAACGCGAAGCTTTTAACTCCTTACGCAACTACACTCGACACGCTCGAGCAAAACAAAACTTTTAGTCCAGTTCATGAGTGCGTGATGTATGATTGCATGCAAGCTTATGTATATATATATATATATCTTATACGCACACTTACGTGCGTAATGCTTTCTCGCCCGTATTAAGGAGGCATAATGCGAATTTTGATTTATACCAAGAGATGCAAAGGGATATAAGGCAACTGCTATATACTCGAGGCGAGAAGAAACAAAAAAATTAATTTCTCCCCTTCGAGCCTCGATTTATACGATTAAATTAATAAAGAAATAAACGTCGCGTGCTGCACACAGCTATAGCGACCGGAAGATTGATGCATCGACGAGGGCGAGTATAGCGCACGCGCGCCGAAATAGAAAAAAAAGAAGCAGGACAAAAAGAAGATCGCCAGCGCGCGTGTGCGGCTATATATGAAAGGGGAGGGAGAAAAGGAAAGTAGCCGTAAGCCGCAGGAGCCACGAGCCTATACACTACTACTACTACTACTGCTTACTACATAGATATATATAAATATATACATATATACATACATGGTGGTACGCCTGCGCCTACGCGAGCGTTGCAGAGTCGCTTGCGATAATCATCGAAATTGCGCGCGCATATAAAGGCGCATCGTTAATTATCCGCGACGAATTACAATATCGCGATGAGAGTATCTCCATGGGAAACGTCCGCGCTCTCGCTATGTATATATATACATGTATATATACATATAACATAGCCCACGGCGAAATAATGATTGGGACGAGAGAGAGAGGCGGGGAGAGCTACTCCTGCTTCGATAGTATTAGTGATAACGTTATATTGTGTGGCGGGTCGCGTCGGGCCATCCTCTCTTTCTCTCTTGTGAGATGAGCGTACAAAGGGGAGCTGCTGCTGCTGCTGCTGCTGCTTCCCGCATTCCAGGCTCTGCAGCACACGCGAGCTTATCTTCTCTTCCTACAATGATTATTATAACAGTAGGCCACGGTGAGTACCGCGCAGGGCAATCATAACGGTACAGCATCCACTCTATATGTGCAGGATTCTCGCGAGTGTTCACCCGAGATGTCGCCTGTATGGTCACAATTGTCCAGTGGGATGGGTCATATTTTTTTTTATTTTAAAGAAACGAGAGTAGTATGATATGCATGGTGGTATGTATAGTGAGGTTTTTGGGGTGAGGTTTATTTTTTTGGTATAAGGGAAGAGGAGGGGCTGGTTTGAATAGACCGATGTATAATGGTGTAATTGAATGTAGAACAAGTTTGCGCTAAGTGGGAGTGGTGCGGTTATTGTTGACGCCGAGGGAGTTGTAGGTACTTAAAGTACTTTGTGGCTGATGTTGCGAAGTGAGACAAGATGAGAGAGTAGAGGACAAAAAATTGTTAGTTCTTACAGTGTGTATACGTATAAGGTCATTGATATCATCTGAGCGGAGTAAAAGAAATGCGTTAATGAATGTAATTTGTTGAATGTGAGTCGTAACAGTTTTGTATATAAACTGTGATAAAAGTCAAATTGTAATGACAATATAATGCATACAATAATAATTTCTAAAAATTATCGTTATTAAAGTATATATTACACGTTGGTTTGAGCAAATTGTATCTGGACGTTTATATCAAGGTCGGCCGAAACGTGCTAACGATATTAAGACATAAAAATGAAGTTTAACGGGCAACGTTGAGGGAAACTTTTTCAAGCCGGTTTCGCGGAAAAGGTAAATTTCGAATCGTTACAGGAATGGCAATGAAGATACGATGTAACGTGTAAATTGACTAAAACCGATGTAATTATATAGCGATTCTCAATTCCATATACCGACTAACGCTCTATATATATATATTTGAGTGAAAGGAATTTCACTCTTCCACACAGAAGCATGCGCACGTGACTTTGAAAAAATCCAAAAGTGTATATAATATATAAACGACACGATCGTCGTAATGTCTTCGACGCGAAATCCCAAGCCACTCTCGTCCTTCTTTTAATACATTTTTTTGACACATTTTTTTGCGCAACGCGCACGCCATGTACCTTTTTCTTCAACAATATTTCACGTCATCTCCAACCGCGCCTTTATCTACAAAGTGACATAATTAGCTCCCGAAAAAAATGGCACGACGTGCGTAAAGTGCAGTCAGCAAAAGGTGGAGCGAGCAAAAAAGTGTGACGGTACACCTCGACCGAATCTGTGTATATATATATATATATATATGTGCATTCGAAACTTGGGCAACGGTCCGAAGCCTGTACGTGCCTTCCTCCTCCGTATACAAGAAGAAGAAAAAAAAGGATTCGAGTGAAAGGGATACTTTTTTATTTTTAGAAAACACGCGAGCGGCGACGTCGGCAATTTTGCAGAATGTGTATTAAAGGTAATCGGGCGTTTAAGAAAAGAGACAGAGAGAGAGAGAGAGAGACGCGCGCACTAGAAAGTACGTATACGCGTCCAGCAGCCTTTTTGCTCTCATCGCTCGATGCGACTACCGATTGTTTTATATGCCGAAGCTGTAATCCGGTCGCGTACATTGAGAGAGGAAACCTCGAGTGTTCCACGCTGCCATTTCGATTCTCCCATAACTGCAAGTCATATATAAAGGATCGAAACGTTGAGCAAGAGGCGGCGGCGGCGGTAGTAGTAACGTTGCGCTAATTGCGAGGCTTTAATTAGAAATAAATCGAGAGAGTAAGAGAGAGAGAGAGAGAGAGAGGAGGTCGCCTCTATAGAAATCGATCTTTTCTAATTATGTTTTCTTTGCCCTTCTGCAGCGTATATATAGTAACAGCAGCAGCAGCGCTCGTCTCTCGCACGCTCTCACAGTAGTCCGAAGGCGTGACGCTTATATTTTCAAGTCGCCGCCACCGTTATTGCACCATACACACATGCACGCGCCTCGAATACACAACCCGCGGCTCCCTATATACATTGATCATTCTTGGGATATTGTGGTACTGTGTGTCTTGAGAGAAAAATCTTCTGCCCTCCAATATATAACACGTATACATACATACAACGCGGCATATATATATATATATATATTTTTTTTTTTCTGTCATTGAAAAATTGAGAAACCACGCGTACTGCGCAAAAAAGTCAATTGATTTTTCGAGCATAAAGGATCTGTACGGAGACAGACAGGAGGGCGTTGAGAGAAAGAAAGGCCCTGTCATTTGCTATATGCGGCCGATTATTAAGCATGCTCAGGGAGAAATTCACGCGCTCCGCTGACGTTTCAATCGTGAGTGAGTCGAAGAGATGGCATGTCGAGTCTCTCTCTCTCGTTCTCTTTTATATTCGTGCATATGATGACGACGATTGCAGCTGCCGAAGCAGCGGTATATACGTACGTATGCAATTTGTACTCGTAGGTGCCAAAAGTATTAAGCGTTTAAAGACACGCATATTTTTTCCGAGCTGTATAATTTCAATAAGAGAGTTTACGTAAGTACATATATTGATTATTATAATTGATTGTTTTTCGAAAGAAAGGATATTATTTCGTCATTATATACATTGTACCACTTATTCTGCATATATTTCTTCTCTTATTAAGATGAAGAAGATTCAATCCTGACCGTAAAAGTTGAATTATATTGCATGAAATTCAAAACCTATATATACGTAACCGACAAAATCCCAGCGATAAAGAAAAAAAAACATCCGAAACTCGAGACGACATCAGACGCGCGCGAAACCCGCTATAATCCACCTGCCCTCACATGATCGTCTCGGGGTTAAATCTCTTGCGACGTTCCATCGAAGGAGGTTACCGCATTATATGTACTCACAGCCATACGTGTGCCTTTTAGCCTCTGTACACCACCACTACGCACCGCGAGACGTCCCAAATTATCGGGCGTGGAACTGGTTTGCACGGCGTATATATATCGAGCCTTGCATAAATCCCGGAGGCTCTCTCTCTCTCTCTCTCTCTCTCTCTCTCTCTCTACACCAAGCGAGTGGCCAAGCAGCAGCAGCAGAAGCAGACCTTATGCCAACTTGTTACGTTTAATTAGCCCGCGTTTGCGCGCAACCTCTCTCCAATACGGGCGCTCCGATTTCACGAGACGCGAGAGCGAGTCTTCTCCGAATCGCGTAATGCACTTTATTTTCGCCGCGTCGCTGCTGCTGCCGCCTCCGGTTGCTCGTCGGCGAAGCGATAATTGGTGGTTAATTATATAGAGAAGGGTTTCGGTGGAATATAGCGGTGATACGGTTGGTTGATGGATGTGTTTTTGAACGATGTTGGGTGTGAGAAATTTGAGTTTGATTTTTTTTCAAGGGGAAGAATTGTAGTGGTCAAAAGGTAAATGGTCACGATGGCATTGAATGGTTTTATTTTGTCGATAAAATGTGGAGTATATGTAGAGCTTTCAATATATATATATGTCTATCGGGGTTCGATTTATAAGCTCGCGTACTTAAACGGAGAGGTAAACAAATAAAAATCCCGGTTCGGTACAGATTTATCTAAAGATTCAATTTGTACTGAATTTGTAAGCATAATATTTATATAAACTCGATTAAAAGCCTTCTTTATCGTTGTATGCAAATACCTCACTGCATATTTAATATAACGAGATCCTTTTTCTCGCGCTGCCAGAGAATCAGTCGATTTTTAAAAGCCTTAAGGTTTACCAGTTTACTTATATGTTAAAAGAGAGAGAGAGAGAAAAAAAGAACGGTTAAAAGTTGCCATGCACCTCGATTTCTTCAGTTTTTGATTAATATTTCTACTTTTTAATCGGCCATCGAAGATCGCGCGAGAAAAAAAATCCTAAAATAACTGACCTTTGGTTAAAGGTAAGCCGAAAACGTTGATCAGCCGCAGCTTAATTGATGGTATACAAGAAACGAGTGAGTGAGAGAGAGAGATTCGCTTATTCGATTCCCGTTTCGTTAATTAATAAATACTTTACCTCGATTCAGCGAGCTTCCCGCGCGTTCGCCACACACATATTCCGAAAAAAAGACACGCGGCCACTCGCAGTTCACCTCACCTACGTCGAAATTCGAAGGGGAAACTCGAAAAGCACCGACGGTTTCGAGCGATTTTTTTTGCTCACTTTGCGGTTGCGTCGCCGTACGACTGCACGTATACGTACGTACGTACGTTTACAAAACGAGCGCGAAAAAAAGCCACACGCCGGAATCCTTTCACTCGTGCATGTACAGAGGGAGCCGTGCAATAAAAACAAAGATGCGAGCCAGGGCTTCGATAGAAATTACCTCGATTCATCATTTAAATATTAAAGTGCGCGTGCGCGCGACTTTCGTAACGTCGAAAAAGGAAAAAATATAAGAGAACGCCGCAAGTCCACGCCCGGCAATCTTCGCGCAACAAGATCGATAACGCGAATCTTACGAGGCAAAGAGAGAGGACAAAAAGAAGAATAAGGTGGAGAGAAGAAGGGAAAAAGGATCGGGGCTGCAGCAGTAACTGCAGCATCGCTGTTATTGCGAAAGCACCGAAAGGGAGTCAAGCAACGAGTTGAGGAAGGCCACGTACGGTGAGCGAACACGAGCGACGCCTTCTTTTTCGCGACCCGGAAAAGGTGAGCTGTGGCCCAGTATTAAATTCGCAAGGCGTGTTTTATGGTTCCGATGCACTTTACTTACCTGGAGGCTATACTTTTATGCCACTTCAATGGCTTTTTTAAGTATATTATACACGCAGATATATATTATTTTACGAGATTTATTTGTTGATAAGTTGAGAAGCACCTACGTCATTGGCGGGATGATCGAGATATTATTTTTTTTTCTACGAATAGGATTCTGCCGATTCTTTTGATATGATGGATTATTCTTACGCTTTGACGTCATACTATACAGACGATATTTTAAAAAATTGAAGTCGAATATATATAGTGACTAATTGGATTTTTTTTTCGCAGTTCCATTCTGTAAGAAGTCAAGTTTATGCATAATTTCATGTAAAAGGTTTATTCAACTTGGTAACTTTCTATATATTCCTGTATAGTTTCGCGAGATTTTTAAAGTGCAGGAAACGCGTAGCGAGGTTTACTTCGTAACTTGTCACGGGGTCAGTGTTTTCGCATCAATGCTAAATGGTATTATAAGTATAATATCCACGTGTTAATTTCCATCGGAAAACATTATATTTAAAAGGCTAGAAACACCGAGTTTAAATCATTTTTTTTTATCACATCGCGCATCTCAACTCGCGACAGGGTAGCATCAACCGTTTAACAGGAGGGACAACTATACACTTATCCGGATGTTGGATGCACGCTCGATTACGATAATCAAGGTCTTCATTAAGGACCTAATTGCTACCGCGCTCTCCTACTGCTCCTCACGTGCATGCAAAATGGTTTACACAAGTTATAAAAGCGTCGATAATTACATAAAAGTAAAAGTTCGTACGTATATATATAATTCACCGCGAATCTTTGCGAAAGAGACGCGCGTGCGGAAAAAGGAAAACCAGAGCGCATCGAAATTTATATCATAAACAGTATATACTTAATTACACCGCGCGCGCGCGTGTGTATGTGTATGACGTTGCGCGAGAGATTTATATCGACTAATGAGTCGGGGCAGGCCTTATTACACGCGTCGTCGTTGTCGTTGTCGTGGAAAGTACATATATACATACACTCTGTTCTTTTTTATCAGATCATTCACACTAATTCAATGTTACGGCCGCTGTTGGAAAACAAGCCTCATCAGTGCGCGGTAAATGTTTTCGGCGTTTACTTTATCATCCGGCTGCGCGTTGCGATGCCGATGAAGAAACGAAAGCGCATGAGCGTACATACACACACCTCTGTAATTAAGAGGCCGAAAAATCATGAGAATCCGCTCGTTAAAAGCACCGCTGCTAAGAGACCACCAATGGAGCGATAATTCCTTTTCGCGGGCACGCCTATGGTGAACGCGCATCTGTGACACGCCTTGATGCCCTTATTCAATGAATACCTTTCAATCGTTTTTTTCGTATATATATATATATATGGTTGGGGTCGCCAGTAATTAAAATTACGAGGAGATGCGCGGTAACTGTGAGCTGTCAAGTGCCGCGCAAAACTGCGCGCAGTTTCGTCTGGTTTCTCTTTTTCCATGAGTGTCGAGAGACTCAGAAGATGAGACATCCTTGCGACGCGTTGGTATATTTTACCGTTTGCTTTGGGGAGCGGTTTCGAGAGGTTGAAAAATTAAGGACGACGCGCATCCGCGATGAGATTGTAATGAAAAAAATTACCCGGGTAATTTGCTGGGACAGATTTGACTCGGCTTCGTTTCTTTTTTTACGTGAAAGTCACGGGATTTAAATCGCGTTTTATCTTTTTGCTCGTTTCTTTCCTGCTCCGCCGTTTATTTATACTTTCTTTTCGAGCTTGAATTTTAGATGCACTTTTTTTTTGCATTTTAGGATAGGAAAACTGAGGAACTGTAAAAAAAACAGATCCATAAAGTAAGGAATAGCTCTCTTGTAATTGTTGCGTAAGGATTTATATAGCGTGCAAACAATAACTATATATACACACACACACGTGAAAAACTTACGTAGCGAGTATTACGAAACATTTATATGATGATCGTTTCAAAGAGCAAAATCTTTTTGATAAACTGCTATCACATTGGTCACGGATAATCTATGTCGTCGAGTATATTTTTCATGTGCTTCGTTATTTTAATATTATGTAGTCGTGACATTTTATACCCTGGTATTTAAATAGGATTACAATTTTTCATATATATACCCGCGTCATGGGAAGAACTTTTTTTTTCGACTTTCAGATCGCACACGTATAAGCTTATAAATCTGTATTAAAAGGGGATACTCTGCAAATCTTATATACATTTTCTGTAACGTTTTTAATTATTTGCATGAATAATTTCATTTGCAAGTTTATTAAACGCAATAGATTGCATTCAAAAAGCTTACACTACTCATCGGAACGCTTAATTTATGGCGATGATAAAATTTACATTTTTATCGATTCACGCGCTGGAATCCCAACGAAGAATGTTATAAATATGATGAGATTTATCCCGATGATTCATACGATTGCGCAAAAAAAAAGGTAATCGCCAGAGATGAAGTATATTAATTACCGCACACAAAGGCTTCACTATAGATTTAAAGGTTTCCCATATAGCCAAGTTATTATATCAATTCCATATACAGAAACATAATAGTATTTACAATTTTTAAATTCTAAATCACTTGACCCACAATTCTTTATCGGAAATCGATCTCATCTTGATAAAACGTATATTATTATTTATTAAAATTGTTTATATTTAACATATTTCTTATCACCTAACATCTACGGAGTAATCCTATAACCATTGAGAAACATTCATCTCGAATTCATCTTAAAACTTCAATATTCTCCACTGCACCTGTTAAAAAAACTTATCCCACCCACAAAAAAAGCTTAAACCTAAATTTATCCACAACCCACAGTCAAACAAACGCTAAAAAACCCCACTACCAAACCTCTAACCTCGCCACCCGTTAAAAACCCCTTACTCTATACACATTCGCTTGCGCGCCTCCGCGTCGCTGCTCTCTCTTCCTCTCCTCTGACCAACAAGTCACGCAAGCGTTCGCGACTGATCTCCATTCCTCCTCTCTTTCTCTCTCTCTCTCTCTCTCTCTCTTTCGCTTCTAACCCACACACATATACAGCTATGTAGCAGCAACAGTAACAGCAGCAGCAGCACTCGCACCTACATCCTCTCTCGTTGCACTCGCTATAATACTCTCGCGGCCGCACATAGGGCGAGAGGAAGGGGCGTACGTTCGTTCGCGATCGGATCGCTCGCTCGCGCGCGTGCACATATACACAGCTCTCGCGAGAGATGGTGTCTGTGCGCGCGCGCGCGCGAGCGGCGAACGCGGTGAAAGTGAGCGCATTCCATGGCCACCGCGCGCTCGCGCGACCACGCCCGACCAACACACGGACGCCTGCATCTCCGCGTTGCGGTCCAGCAGCAGCAGCAGCACACGATCACCGATCGCACTGCTGCTGCTACTTGCCTCTCTCTCTCTATGTGTATGTGTGTAGAGGTATATATAGACGTTGCTAGCGTATATACACTTTTCCTATTCGCCAACCGAGAGAGAAAAGAGCGGCGGCAACGGCCGTCGAGGCCGCGCTTCGCGTTTTCACTCCAGGAAGAAATACGGAGAGAAGGATTTTTTTTATCGTCGTATATATATATATAGACGAAGAACCGTGACTCTGTGTGTATGTGTGTGTTTGTTGTGTATGTATGAGAGGAGTGGACTTAAAATCTCGGTCTAATCTCTCGATCGCGGCCTGATTAATGAAACGCGAGAGGGAGAGCTGCTGTTGCTGCTGCGTCCCGTCGCGCGAGCGTCCACTATATGTGCTGTGTATTGTGTATATATATATATAGCTAAGTATAAGCGCGGCGATATCGAGAACATGATGGTATAGGTCATCGCGCGGTGTATAGAAAGGACGTTGCCAAAAAATGATGATCGAGAGAGAGAAGACGATCTATATAGTGTATATATGTACCGTTAGCTGCGCGATCGAATTGTTTCCTGCTTGCGTATAGATATATTTTGATTTATGCGTTACTAATCGCACGAAATTGGTAATTTGGAGCCGTGGAGATACGTTATCGCACTGCGTGATTGGTCGATGTATGTAATGTTTGGACAGAAAATTGAATATTAGAAAAAAAATGTATATATATATAGTTGGCTGGTATATATACGATGATTAATCTTGACTCTTTTCGAAATCTATCAAGCTGTATCAATGTCAGTTATATGTATGGTACATTTGATTCTAGTATATTAATGCAACGAAGCAAAAATGATTCGCGTGTGCTAAAAATATAATTGAATGAATATATATATATATATATATATATAGATTTTTCAATGAATAATAAAACATGTAATACATGTAATAACGCAATCGTAGTCGATTTCATGAATGGACTTTTGATTTTTCTTTCATTAAAATACTTCGAAATACCACTAGCAAATAAGATAAACCAATTGTCGTAATTTCGCGTATATATTATATCTATAAAATCATTCCAACAATTCAACTTATTTCATAACAGTATAAACTACGCAAACTACTACCTACATCTCGACATACATACAAGCGGTACGCCTCGCTTCTTGACCTCGCCCAACCTCGCCCCGCATCAGCCACCAATAAACCGAATTAGGATAACGACCACCACACACATACATACATACATAGCCTCATCATTTCAACTTTTTACCTCGGTTTTACGGATCGCCCGCAGGATCCCACATAATAACAAGCTGCTGCTGCTGCTGTAGCAGCACTAGCATAGCTACTCGCTCTTGTGTATGTGTGTGTATGCGCGCTCGCATAAAATAGCATGTGCTAAAACGCCGGCTACGCTCGCGCGCGCGTATATAGTTACGTAACGCCCGCCGCGCGGACGAGGAATTTAAGAAGTTAAGTGCCCGCCTCTCTCGCGCGCTCTCGGAATGTCCAGTTGCCCCGCATCGCGCGCGACTGGAGAAGTATAATGAGGTCCTGGTTGCGGGAGAATAAGGACCAAAGGTATTATCTCGTCGCCGAAGGATATACAGAGAGAGACGATTGAGAATAGTAAATGATTCTGAGTAGTATATATAGAACGTTGCTGCTGTTGGTATATGCTGATGGATGCGATTAGTCATAATTCTTTCAAAGGTGGAGGAGGAAGAGCTATCATTGTTTATTCTGCGGAAGAATAGAGAAAATCGCCCGGAAGTAATCACGACGAGGGGATGGGGAGGGGGAGGAAAGAAAGAATTACGACTGTCGGACGGATTTTAGAAAGCGCGCGAGTTAGAGATTGCACTGCGAATGTCAATAAATGCTTCGTAAAAGATCGTCATCGTTTTTTCTCCTGCTGCTGCTGCTGCTGCTGCGATATTTAGTACTACTCGATAAATGAATCATCGCGCGATCTCGCGTGTGCACACTCTGCTCTGCTCTCTGCGCGCGCAAGCAGAGCAGGCATTCGGCAATAAATATCGCTAACGTATTTATGCTCTTTATGATACTTAATGGACTCTTTAGAGGGGCAATAAAACGGCTTGGATTTGAAAAATTTTCATAGTATAAAGCGTCGTAAAAACGTTTTCGCGTAAAGTGTATTATAGTGTGTGTGTGTGTATAGATATGTATTATATACGTGAACGAAAAAAAAACACACGGCGAACTATCAAGAGGGCCTTGTATTCCGATCTTATGTAATTTTATCGTACCTAATAAACTTATAAATGTTTAATAAGTATAATAACTCGCCGATCGTCAATATCTCTAATCCAAGAATAATAATACAACCTCGTAAAAATTTCTCTCATTCCCATATACATGCAAGTAACTTATATATATATATAGAGAGAGAGAGAGAGAGAAATTACAACGCTCGTAGGAAAAGTATAATTGACAAATTAGCGCCAATACTCACACGCGGCGGTTATATATACAACGATTTCAATACCATAATTGATTAACGACAGCATCAATTACCGATAAAATAAATCAAACAAAAATCCCGCAGTTACAAGCAATTCCCAAACCCTCTATCTATACACACGTATATAAGTCTCGACCTAACCCCGCACACACACATATATACTTATGCATTCTCCGCATCGTCAGCATTCCATCGCAATCCTGCACTCTCACACATACAAAGATCTCTCTCTCTCTCACTCTCTCACTCGCGAATCCATCTCGTTTGACGAGATCGTCTCGACCGAGAGCGTGTGTGCGCTCTAGCTTATGTAATTTATCAGCTCCTAAACGGCAAAGCGTTCGTTAGGAGGCTCCGAGTTTAGCGATTCCCGGCAAAACGTCACATAATTCAGTCTGAGCTCGCAGCGCACGCGCTGTATCTCTCTCTCTTTCTCGAGAGAGAGGGCAGGTAAAAAAAGTCGGGCGAACAATTAACACGTATCTCGGTCGTGAGAATGCGCCTAATCGCTCGAGTTAACAGTGTGTATATATAGACTGCGGAGGTATATATATATATATATGTATACGTTTAGATCTATATAGGTATCCCATCCTATAAGCATCGCGAACGCGCGCAGGACGTTACGTAAGGATCGCCTAACATGCATCCGCTCCCATGTATTAAATAAACATAAGGCACAAAGCTTCTGCTTCTACTACTACTACTACTGCTGCAGTGCGCTTCATCTTTCTCTTTACGTGTTCTTATGCGATGCGCGCTGCATTGGGGGAGCGTGTGAACGGCGCGTTGTCCTTTAAAGGTGAAATGAAGAGTATACCAATGCCACGTTGTAACCCCGGTAGCTTATATATATATATATATATATATATATATATATATATATATATCTAGCGATTTACGCGCTGTTGCTATACTACTGTACGGTAGATGCTGCACCAGCAGCAACCTCTTCTGGATCATCGCGATAAAGACACGTGTCGCGCGACATCGCACCTAATATAATATACCTTCGCGTCCGCATACAGTCTGCATATGCCTTACCCTCATTCCTCTCTCCTTCTCTCTCTCGCGACTTATCTGCATCTCCCTCGTCCACTCGTGTATCTATATATACATTATACGTATAGAGCTCAAGTTACGTATATATATAGGTAACCGTGCGATCCGTGAAAATGCATCGGCTCGCGGATTCCCGCGCGCGTATAGAGAAAGAGAGAGAGAGAGAGCAATAATAGCTATAGCGTTCGATCGCAAGTCGATGCGCTCCGCGTATATAGCAGCTCATAATGGATTATGTAACGTGTGTAACACACATGTGAACCTATCGCACACGCGCTCGCGAGCGCGAGATGATACGAAAATGTATTATACGCGATCGCCCGGCGTGTAGAGTGCGCGCCGCTCTCATGAATGGAAATGAGCGCGTATACAGCCGCGTGTGTGTATATATGCGTGGATGTGCATGCAGTGTATATATATACATACATTGTGAACGAGCGAGTGGTACACGTGCGTTAATGTATAGTGTGTATATATACCGGTGCAATAGACGTAAGAGAGATGTGTATATAGGTATATATGAGTATATTGTGTGTGTGTATAAAGGTATATGAGTGGGATCGCGTTGGAGGGCTTCAGTCAAATCAAAATATGAACGGAGATGGGTTTCTAATTGCATCTTGTTAACTGATGCGGTTGCAGTGCTTGTCTTCTTAGTGTTACATCAATTATGGTGCTTATAAATTAGATTATTTAAATATTCGTGTAATTTGTTAGCGATGATTTGTTGTTAAAAGTCGTTTTATAGGAGTGTTTATTTAATTATTATTTATTCTCTGCTATGGCTTGTACTTTCAATTCAAATGATATGGTAATTGAGTTGCATGTGGTTAATTATCACTTGCTACTGAAAATTAATAATTTTGAATTTATTTTCTAATTAGTGTTGTTTGCTACTGTTGCCAAGAGATGAATGATGTTATTATTTGTATACACCGTAATAACAAACCTAAACTGTGACCATAAAATAAGAATACATCTATTTAAAAGAAATTTATATCTCCTTTAAAACTATACGTCAAGACTTACGTCAAAACATGTCGGCATTCGTCGATTACATTAGAAACATTTGAATTTGTAAATTAAAATATATATTCTGCCTAGAAAATTACGCGAAATCTCGTATATCAATTAGTTTCAATTTTCATCAACTTTAGACTTCCAAAAAACCGTTAACCCAAAAACCCCATTTCCCGATAAAAATCAAACCCGCAAGAAGATAAAAAAAAAGCATACTGGTGTAGTGTCCCACCCTTTAGCGTCGACGTTCTTCGAAAAGGCCGTACATCGCTAGACAATAAACGTCTAAGACAGCACGAAGAGACAGCGCACCACTTATATATATATATATATATATATAAATATACAGCTATAGACAGCTTACATAAAAGCTTAGCTCAGCGTGGCGCAGTAGCAGTGGGGGCGGCTCGCCCGGTAGCGCCTCTTCTCGCGCGCGCGCGCGCTCGGGCTTCCTCTTCTCCGCGCGATCGATCTATCGGCGCATTAATCTCCTTAACGGCGCGCAGACGCGAGCTCTGTATATATATACATACACACATATAGCGAGAAAGAAAGAGTATATATATATATATATATATATATATATATACACGGAGAGAACGAATACGTCATAGATTGGTGCAGTTCTGCCCTGTTGCGCGATCCTCCCTTTATCGCGGCGCGATCATCGTCTATAAGCAAGTATATAGAAGCCGAGCATCTATTGGAAGAGTATAGAGAGAGAGAGAGAGAGAACGTATATATATATACATATATACGAGGACGACAAGGATATTCTGCTTTTCCCACATTAGATTTCTCGTGCGTCCGCCTTGATTTATGCTTTTCCCACAACGCAGACGCTGCGGCGGCAGCAGCCAAGTAGTAATAGTAGTAGTAGTAGTCCCATACGGTTTGCAATGCAGCTCTCGATAGCTAGTCGGAGTCTCTCTCTCTCTCTCTCTCTCTGTTGCTCATCGATGTGTGTTCTGTTCTCTCTCCCTCCTCCGCTGTTACGTACACGCGCGTATACATATATATATATACCATGCACATGCACATATATATATATATATATATATATATATATAGAGAGAGAGAGAGACTCCGCACGTGTCTGTCTGGCTGGCTGGCTGTCGATCGCTCTCTGTCTCCCACATATATATATGTATGTGTGCGGGCGAAGGCGTTTTGTTTACGTGCGCGCACGGCCGTAACGATGAGAGGTGGAGAAGGAGGAGGAGGAGGAGGAGGCTGCAAACGATGGGATCGCGTCGAGCGAGCAATGAGAATGAGCAGACGCGCGCGCGCGCGCATAGCTATATTCCTTACGCGATTACACACGTAACTATATAGACGAATGCGAGCGAGCGAACCGTGGATGGCGTTTATTGCCGACATTGTTAAAACGCCGGTAAGAGAAATGCCCGAGCTGTGTGAAAATGCCTATGGAGATAATAAAGTGTCTATACGCTACAAGAGAGAGAGAGAGAGGGAGAGGATTATCGCGAACGCGTATAGCTATTACGCGAGGAAGGAAAATGGGAAATTCATTCTGAGCTTCGTTGCTGACTGGTGTGTAATGTTGTAGTACTGCGGGTGGATGTACGTTTGTTTGTTGGGCTGGTATTTCCGTTTCGAGTAAAATTAAGTTTTTATGGGTAAAGTGAAGTATTTGTAGATAACAATGGTTTACTCGCAGAGGATTTGCGGTTCATCCTAATTGATATTATGATGTTACAGGTTTCATGGGTATAGGCTTTATGTGTTTAAATGACAAGGGCTATAGCGTGCATTTTCATCTGGATTGTGTAATCATTTATTTCACGTATTGCTATATTTGCCATTTTATAGTTTAAACAGGGTAATCATGTACTTGTGAAATAATCAATGCTACTTTAAAATGAGCTTAAAAATCAATTTAATTATTCCTGTATTAATAAGACACTCAACAGTAATTAACACTAACTGTATTATTACAGTAACCAACAACAAGTTTGACGTGCAATTGGCAGATATTTTGTTAGAATACTGCCCATGGATTAAAAAGAATTAACTAGATTAAAAAAAATTAATTTTTTTTTATTTATCATTGCTTTATAGACTAATCAATAGGATAAATAAATTTGTGTATAAAAAAGTTTTTAACCAATAAATTGTCATTATTATAGGTAAAATATCGTTAGTACATGGTATATCTACGACATTCATATCCGTTTCATATGTATTGTTTCCTCGTAGTATATAGGGTATATATCGATACTATAGAGAAAATAATATGACTAATATTTGGCTGAGACATAAGTAGCTACATACGACGCATATGTTACCCATATATAAAAATAAATGTTTTTAAATGTGAGTTTGTCTTTAATTTACTCTTTTAATACGTAAAACAACATAAAAATAAAATCAACATAAGTTGCGTACCAATGACGTCATTTTTATTACAATTTGAAAAACCAATTGACATAGCTATAAACTTCTAATTATTGACACTAAGATTTTTTTTACATGAAAAACCAAACGTGTTTATTACAGGGATTACAAAAAATTACGATCTCATACAGATATTATACACTCTTGACAGAGAAACAGTGTATTCATACTTTTTTATGGGCCAACACCCACACCCACTTAACATAAACATCCATTTTTCCCTAGCACTTCACATTACACAAATCATGTAATAAGATTACGGGTATCTATGCAAATGTCGAAAGGAGGATGATTGTTTCACCATCGTAGTTCTCACCTTCGCGGGAATCGTACATATATGCATAATTTTTCATCAAAACTTCACGAACTTTGACAACCGCCAGGTAATAATTTCAAATTCTGATATCCCTTCTCAGAGCAAATAACAGAAAAAACCATGTTCGTTTATAAACTACAACTCGCCATGAAAAAACCATTATTGTACTATTCTGGTACAAGTGGAAAAGGTCGTGTGTTGTAAGACAAAGCCGACACATACTACACGTGTGTAAAGAGGCACGCGTGTATGTGCTCGCTCGTATTATTCAATCAACATTATCCGCATTTCTCGTAACTTTCTACCAGTGATAAGGAGATCAACATTTTTCAAAACTCACTCATTTTCCTTAACCTTACTCTAAACAATGGTATGAATTACAAGCACACGCGCAGCTTTTCCCCTGAGGTCAGTAATCCCACACCCTGCGAGTTGCAGCTCGAACGTCGCTCTCTTACAAGTTATATATATATAATACATACAACCATATATACGAATATAATCGCTATATAGCAAGTCGATTAGCAAATATGAAAATATCCGCTACCACACATCTGACTCACTGAAATTAGCTCTTTGTATGATACCAACCGAGGGTATAAATACAGGAGAAAAAAGAGAGTAATGAGTCAGAGATTTTTAGCTCTCGCAATGACCCTCGTAATTGCCTCGAATCAACTCTCCCGATTAATCTGTCGTGTGCTATAGCTTATGAAAAATACACCAAGCGGACTTATCGCCCTCACCCTCCGCCTGGCTGCACCAGCCGCACGCTGCCAATGAATTACATCGTTTGCGCAAGTGCATATATATATGTACCTTGCTATCTCTCGCACGGGCCGTACGATTGAGTCGTATATACCATACTACTGAATTCCGGCTGATAGCTCGAGGTCGTTGGCAAAACGAGAGTGTAACGCTCTTTTCGTTCTGTTATATATATATATATATATATATATATATATATATATATAAACAATAACTGCGTGTTGAATCGCGGAATAATATACAGGGCGCGTGCCGCGTAACGTCTCGTGCGGGTTTATACCGCAAAAGAGAGAGAGAGAGTGTATATATATATATATATATATATATATAGACGATGACAGAAAGAAAGTCGAGCGCGCGTACACGCGCCGAGCGACTTTCATAAGCGCGATCGCGGCTTATTAATCATTGTATCGACGAGCCCGTATGTATGTATGTATATATGTGTATATGTGTCTATATATACATTTTTGTTGGGGAGCACGCGCGCCTCGATTTCTATCGGACGGGACATGAAAAACGGGACCGCCCGATAAAATTGTTCCTGCACGCGCGCAGGAGATCGGCATATAGCGATAGAAGCCGGTCTCTAATACGAGCACGCGCGCGTATATGACGAGATCCTATATGGCTGAGCGTTGCGCGACGCGAGGTAGCACAATCGCGATGAGCTCGCGCTGACTTGATCCTTTTCACTCTCTCTCTCTGTCTATCGTGGTGTGTATCCTTCTTATTAAGTTTTTTTTTTGTTTGCAGGCACACACGCGTGTATAGTTTCACGTTGTTACGTTGGTTGTTTTTTTTTTCATCGAGCGAGGGCGATTGCGGCGTTAGAAATTCGGTAGTGGAGATTGAGATCAATCGAGATGCGCGTATGGGTTTGATTGGAGATACGAGTGTTATCGAAGCAATCGGTATATGGTTTGGCCTGATTAACACCTATAATGATGGATGTAATATTGGGTCATTGTGATGGTGAATCATTGTGGATAAGAACTATACTACTGTGTCGAATACATTTGTTAATGAACCGGTTTCAATTAAAAATAATTGATATATAGGTATAACGAAAAAATTCTTTGATCGCGATAACTTCTACATAGTTGTCTGGAGTAGATTGTTATATTGTACAGACAACGAAAATTTATCATTAAAAACGATTGTAAATGTCAATGTGTATATACATAAAGAAAATCGTAATCAGCTCGAAAAGCAAGATTCTTCCGTATGTATAACATACAACTAAAAAGCGCGACGTTCCGGCCATCGCCTTTTACTATCTCAAAGACATAAACCTTTTTTTGTCGCTCCATCGTATCGACACAGCCGCGTGCAGCGAGGCCGCAATCATTGCCCCCGTAAATTTTGATATACACTCGTTTTACGGTAAACGGCCAACTTTCTTTCACACCTAGCGTTCGCGCGTAAACACATATATACCTAGAATATATACGTATGCATATACGTATATATATGTGAACTCTGGTCGCGATCTCGTTCTCCATAACGGCGCGCGGGTTTATTCATAAAACGCGCCGAGCTTCGCGCCGTATACTGAACATAAGCGTCGGAATAAGTGTTTACGGCGACGTCTCTTAGAAATTACGCGGAATCTCGAGAGATCTCCCCACCTATAGAAGCGTTTTTCCGTATCGGATGACGGAACTCACCTATACCACCGTATATACATGTGTGTGTGTGTATGTGTGAGCACATGGGCGCGATAGGAGGGTAACGATCGATATCGCTAGGCACGCGAAAATGTCAAGGGATCGCGTATCGCCCGTGTTCGCGCTCTCTTCCTCTTCCCCGCGTTGAACAGGGAGAGAGCGCGACTGGAACGACGTATTCGCGAACGTGTGTGTCCGTATATATATATAAAAGAGAGACAGAGATGCAAGACGAGCGAGTGGCCACAGTATGCAGAGATAGCAAGCGCACGTTGTGGTATACATACAGGAGAGAGAGTGAGCTAGACCGGCCAGGGCGGCGGGAGAGACAGAAGATACGTTAGAAAGGATTGGCGCGAGCGAGCGAGCGAGCGAACGAACGAACGCGCATGCATTAGGACTAGCTCCGGCTGCGCGCGCGCAAAAGGAGCAGCAAAAAGGACGACGAGAGTGAGGGAGAGGCTAACGCCTGGTCCTCTATGCAGCAATGAGAGAGAGAGAGAAGGACTATGTGCAGCGGCGCGGCGCGGGTGACGAAAAAACGTATGTGCCTTACATAAACCGCGGGGCCACGCCCAGTTGTGCGCACGCTCGGCCCGTTCGTCTTTCTACTTACTGCGATGCAGTATATTCCTATCCTCTCTTGCATACAGAGAGAGAGAGCGGTCGACCGCTAGCTAGCGGAGGGTGAACCAGAAGTAAAGCGATCGCCTTTATCGTATAAGAGAGAGAAAGAGACTTGGTGGCGAGCGTTAAATCACGCCGAGCGCGAGTTCGCGTCTTTGAATCCTTTGTATGTATGTGTGTGTGTATGTATGTAAGTATGAGTGTATGAGTAACGAGGACGATTTTTTACGGTTGGCTGTAGCAGTTGGTGATTTTTAATCAATTATTTTGATCGTGCGTTGCGCAATGGGGCTGAGTCGCGTCGTGTGTTAGACTTCGAGGAAGTACAAAGGAAACGTGTGGTTCAGAGGAATTTAATTTTTCGAAGTTTACTTGTTGCTGATTATTTGATATATCGTAAACATTGCGTAACCACCGTTTTTAATTTGATATCAGTTATGCTGATCATTTATTTCGTATGTATTATCGTGTGTATTTATGTGGAATATAATATACCCTTGACCAGAAAACCAGGGATAAAATTAAATTTTACTTTCAACTACCCGACTATGTAGATTTCTATTGTTAAGAATAATGTACATAAGGTAAAGAATCCAGTGCTGGAACAAAGCTAAGTTTGGAATCAGTAATGGGACCGCAATAAAAATATTTTGAGTTTCTTTGGCAAGTTTTTGAAATTTTTGCCATGTTTACATGGTATTATTACATCTATGTCATATCTTCATAAAAAAGAGCCTAGCTTTACCGTTATCGTGATAATGACCGGCAAAGTTGAATATTATATCACGGCGTCATGTACGGGCAGGTATGCGCGAAAATATGTTTCAATCTATAACTTTCAAGATGCATTTGGTGTTTTTTTAAAAAATTAATATGTGAATAACATCAATAGAATATCGTATTAAAAATTCAGAGAACCTAGCTTCACTACGTCATACTATCCATATAGCAGAATATGAAATTTTGTTGCTTCTTTAGATTTTGAAACCTCCCCCCGTCCGCCCCCGAAGGATTGCCACCTTGCCGAGTGCTCGATCAGTTACCTAAACTGGGCCGATGGGGGGGGGCTTTACTATAAGAGCCTGGAAGATGTGTGCCCGACTCGCGGTATGAATGGATGCGTGAGCGTGCATCCCCGTAAAAAGGGCTCTCCCTTGGATGGATGCTGAATGTGATGCATGGCAGGAGGAAAATGCTATTTCTCCATAAGGAACGTATGGCACTGGACTCCTGGGCCGGGCACGTCTCGGACGCCCCTCCCTTGAGAGGAAGGAGGGGGCGAGGTAGTCTGTACGGCTCGAATAGTAACTAAGAACAATCTCCTGATATGGCGAATGCGGTAGTGCCTATTAGGACACACTTCACACCTCACCACTCCTACATTCTACAATACACCAGAACACCAACATAATCACAACAGACATACCTACATTGCGGGTTGCGACGATTTCCCCTGTCGGGGGCACCTGATAAAGGACATCGCTCCCCATGCCAGAGGGTACAGATGAAAAACTGGGTTGTGTGGCGCTCCCAGGCCGTCGGATAGTACAGGGGCCCGGGAAGGAGTAACTGTCAAATTCCTGGCTACTCTATCAGCCGGTGTATAATCTCTCTCTCTCTCTCTGGGCGCCGGGTGGTGATCGGATAGGCCCATGCCTTTCAGGGAGGGGCTCTCTTGAACCACCGGATTGGGGGAAGAGAAACTAAGCCGTCCACTTCTGGGCGGGGGACAATCGTAGGTGAAAGTTTCAACCCGACCACCAACACTGAGCTTACCCGCTTTTCATGGTAATATGATAAAATGAGTTCCAAAGAGAAGAGTGTACCAAAAGCGCCCGCTTTGTTATCTGAGCTCCCTAGCTCAACTGAGAATTCGTGGAAAGATAAGCATGAGGACGTGGTCATGAATGGGTTGGGAACAAAAAAAAAAGAAAAATAAAGATAAGAAGCCCAGCCGGGCGGAGAGGCTGCTGGCCAAAAGGAAGGGGACAGCGGATCGCTGTTCCCAGCCTCCGGCTCAGCGACTCTCAGCGGATCCGACCTAAGGGTCAGGCTCTCGCAGGGAGGGGGCGAACAAGATAGGTTCCGGGGGGAAGAAGGGACGGGGGGCGTCGGTAAGTCGACCCCTGCCAAAAGAACCCGAGACTCTGACAGCTTTACCCTTAGGGAAATAAAAAGGATGTCGACTGAGGCGGGATGTCCGAGCTACAGTGCGGCGGTCGCCACTCCACTTAGGATGGTGGTCATTCCGCAGTCCTACCCGGAGGACTGCCTCAGCAAAGAGCAGAGCAGACTGGTGCTCGCGTCGGTGGAGCAAGCCATGGATGGGAGCACGTGTGTTCCATTGCAGAGCCCAGGAGGACGTGAAGTGGCTTAGTGAAAGAATAGGAGGCTGCGTATCCTGGGAGGAGGCTAGCTTAAAAGCAATAGAGATGGGGGATCTCCTAAAACTTGTCAAGGTAACACGATACAGGGACGGCCATGAAGAGACTGTTCCGGTAAAATCCGGACCTCAAGGTAAACGCCTCGAAAGTCTGGAAGACCAAACACGTCCCTTCGAGAAGAGGTGATTTAGGAATAGAACAGATTTTCATGTGTTTATTCCACAGAATTTTGTTTTTATGCTCCTTCTTCAATAGAGAATAATTATATTTTACACCACAGCTGTAAAATATTACCTTAACTATTGTACTTATACATAATTTTATACTTTTTACACTTTTTATTAGTTAAATTGATACTTTAAATAATGTCTAAAAGATAATTATACATTTATAAGTGGTATAGAGAATGAATTTGTCGAGAAACAAGTTCTTGCAATGTGCTGTACGTACTACCTGCAATAGTTTGATATTATTAATGCAATCAATAGTTTTTATGATTATATTTTACCGCTGTGGTGCAAAATATAACCATTCGCTATTGAAGAAGCAGCATAAAAATAAAATACTGTGGAACACATGAAAATCAGTAATAAGTAAATTGGACTCTCCTAGTCATGTCAAAAACAGGATTTTTTCACTATTTTTACATCTTTAAAAATTCATAGCTCTTTTCTGAAGATGAAACCCATCTTGATCCAGGGCTTATATTAAAGGGTTTACAATACAGAATCATAAAAAAATTTGTCAAACAAAAAATATTCTGTCAAACTCCTTTCTTTTTTTTTGTAATGGTACATTGAAAAGCAGCTAATCAGAGACTTTCAAAAAGGGTCATAAAAAAATATAACTACATTCTAGAAGTAAGATGTACACTTTTTTCCAATCAATGTGCTATACAAAAAATTTCAAGATTTTGAGTAAAAAATCGGCAAAAGTTGAGTTTTCACCAAAAATTGCAAAAAATAAAAATTTTTGTAACTATTAATAACTAATAAACTATGAGTAACTAAGTAATAACTTGTTTGAGCTGCTTAGTTCACCTGAAATAGCCCATATATATATATATATATATATGGGTCATTCCAATAGTCATTCATAAGGAAACTAAAAAACAAGAAAGCAACAGAAGCGGATGGAATACCCAACGAGGCATGGAAAAACGGAGGTAGGGAGATAGAAGAGAAGCTGCTCAAAGTATTAAATA
>JAWWEQ010000010.1:15707487-15744567 GCA_035583055.1 Torymus tubicola | reverse complement strand
CTACATGGAACTCGTATCCCCAGGCTATTTAGGTTTAAAAATTATTTAAATAGCAGTTTACTATTTATTGCCCGTCTATTGTATTGTATTGGCAAATATTTTTAAAAAGTTTTGTTGAACGGTTGACACCTACTTGATACGGGTAGTCTTAAAAAAAAGGTTAAATGGAGATTTCTTGATTTTAACCAGTTATCCCGTACTGAGGAGGGCAATAAAAGGGTCCCGTACAAATAACAAACAGCAAGAGAAAGCTTCCGGACAATTCGAGAAAGAACCTCCAAGAGTCCGGGGCAGGTTCCAAATAACGACCGCCATGAGAAAGCTTCTGAAGAGTGTGCATCGCAAACCTTTACAAGTATACTGCCAGTAGTATTTTTATTGTGTATTGGCACACGCCATCTAACGGCTCACTCGAGTATTAGAATTTCGAATAAATATGTAAAATAAATATATAAAAATTTTATGGTAACTTTCGGAATACCTGCTCTCAGACTCTGACACCTCCTCTCTTCTCCTGTTGATGTGAGTGAAAACACATTCAATTACGATAAAAACACACAAAAACGATAAAAACTTTGCAACTTACTATGTTATAAATCTTGAATTCTATTGGAGCGAGAGAGAAACCTATAGGTTTACAACTGAGATTAAACCTTCTTCAAACACTTGTCGAGTTGAGGCCTTATTTTGCATGAATATATAAATTTATTAACATGTTACAGCTTATTTTACTAAGAAAGATGGTATAATGGAATACGTACTTTAGTATTAGATGTATAACATGAAAAAGTGTTATATATAAAATACAAGATTCATTAATATTTACAAACTTGTGAATATTAATTTGTTTGTGAATAGCATTATCTAAAAGTCAAATAATGACAATTGAATGGCTAAAGAATATGTATTAAAAGAAAGTCAGAAGGAGGATTTTTTTTTTTGGAGTTTGGAGGGAAGAGAGAGATATCAGTCAGTTTAATTTTAGATTTTTCAAACCATTCGAAAAATTAATTAGAAGTTCTTATATTATATAGGAAATTTATTCAAATGGTTCAAACTGTATAACATACACTGTTAGAAAACTTCCATATCTAAAGATCTACAATGTGTGTAGTTGAGAGGGCAAAATGTAAACATAGTATATCTATATTTATGGAAGTTTTCTAACAATGTTATATATAAAACCAAAACAATTTAGGCTATCAAATTTTTTTCATGTGATATTTTCATTAGACTACTTTTACGTAAAATGTCATGTACATATTTGATTATTATTTTTTTTCCAAAAACTTAAAATGTAGAAAATACTGTTATTTAAAAAAACATCGCATCTCAGATGTATAAGATAAAAATCGCACAGAATGATGTTTCAGGTCACTCTAAATTACATTTTTTTAAAATATTTACGTGGACATAAATTACTTTTACTATTGATATCTTTTGTACTCTTAATTATCCTTACTCTCATTTTGCTGAAGTGAAAACTATTATATCATTTAAAGAAACAAGCATCTAAAATTTTGCTATTCTAACACAATACCTCCTCCGTTTTCCTTCAATTCAATTAAATAGCTATATCCAAGTGTATAGGGGATTAATTTAATTCTTTATTTGGAGCATTTTAAATATATATTCTTCAACTGTAAACAAATTTCTTTTAAATCAATAAATATTTTCTCTCTATGTACATATGTAAATTTACAGCATTTCATGCTACGATTATTTTTTACATGATCTTCCTATTATAATTACTTTATTGCATTCACATTTATAAGGACAAAAAAGCCGACATAAATAAGTGAAACTGATCCTCAAAATAAAAGTCAAACCTAAAAAACGAACCATCTACATGTATACTTTATCATGCAAAAAAGTAAAACCAAGACGTTTCGGTTACTGTTAAATACCCATTCACCCAACCAAAAAAAAGCATCCAAACTTAAAAATGTATTTTTAGACTTAACATCCAGAAGAGATTACGACGCGTGTGCGTTTTCCCTCTCGACGAAGAAGAAAAAAAAAGTATCGGCGCCGCGTCGGGAATCTTTTATTGCACGAGTATTCCGAAGGCGCAGCCCACTCTGTATACTCTCGCGCAGCGATTTGCATAGAGAAGAAAAGTACGAGCGAAGTACGCCCGGGCGAGTTTAGAGAATTCATAAAGCCAGGCGAGAACTTCCTCATTGGGAAGTTTTATTGCGCTTCCACACGCGGGCTTAGCTACCGTGTTCCGCGATGCCTCCCCGTTCTCTCTTACACCATACTACTACTACTACTACTACTACTACTACTACCGGCATCCAACCAACCAACCACACTACCTCTAGAAAACAGGGAAGACGCTCACTTGTACACTCGCTAACCTAACGACAAAACGGGACGTGAGGCGCGCGCGCGCGCACACGTGGGAAAAGCGCATTGTTCCTTAACGTCGTAATAATAATAAAAACGAGGCTGCGAGGCTCGCGTTGTGCGCTATATATGCTGCAGTTATGCATCTCTCACTATTATTCGGCTAAACGTTGCAATTTTCACGCGGCAGCATTTTTTTCACGGCTCGTTTCACTCTTATACGCGCGACGAGGACTACGTATATAGCAGAGGGGTACATATATATATATACATATACACGTATGTGTATATATATGTATTAAAGTACGTTTATGCCGTAATGCGCGTGTAAAAGTGATATTTAAGACAGCGGGCATCTTATAAGGCGCGCGCGCGCGAATGATAAATGAAAGTTCTTACGGGCAACGGCGAAACACGCTTTGTTTTGATAAGAGCGGCCGCACGCGCCAAGCTGTGTTCGCTGTGTATAATCTCCTATAGAGATACATATACTTATATATATATATATACACACAACACGTGCGCGAGGAGAGACGGGCGAGGCAATAACGCAATAGCCGCGGAGGAGAGGAAAAACGAATTCACTTTCGAAAGGCGGATTTTTTAGCGGATAGAGCAGACTAGCGAGAGAGTCAAGGAAGCGTCACGATCACAACGACGACGACGACGACAACGCAGAGAATCAAGGCAGATCCGAGGTTGCAGATTAGAACACATGCGCGCATGCAGCTGTGCAGCAGTTCTCTATACTCGCGTAGACAGAAAGAGAGAGAGAGAGAGAGAGAGAGAGAAAAGTCCGCGAAAGAGATTAGTGGGTGTGTTGCCGAGGCGATTGGTTGCGCGACCATGCGTTGAAATGAAAGGAGACGCAACTAGGCGAGTTCGCTCGCTTGCTCGCTTGCTCGCTCTCGTATATATAAGTTAAAAAAAAAAGTCGAGCTAGCGCTATATCTCTCGCTTACTCGCGCTCGCGCAAGTTTCTACTCTCGCTCGGTCTCTCTGTCTCTCTTTCCGCGCGTGTGTTATCCGAGAGAACGATACATATATATTTACCTATAGTAGAGTAAGAGAGCTGGTAAGTCCGGTCGCAAGGAGAGGCTTCTATGCTAATTTCACCGTGCGCGCGCGCGGGAGAGGAGACGAGACTCTTACGTGTGTGTGTGTATATTGCACCGCTAGGCGAGAGATAGCGACGTGTGCGCGTAGACTCGGCGGGTGAGCGGAAAAACAACCCCAAAAACAACACGTGCGCGCTTTCGACTATTAGGAGGATAGACGATCATCGGGGATATGCACGGCTTTTTCGTTTTAGGTTTGTGCGAGTATATATGAGATAGTATATTGGAGTAGTAGTAGTAGTAGTAGTAGTCTGGCATGGAAATTATTCGAAAGTGAAATGGTTAGGTGATGGCTGGATGCTCATTTTTTCGTTTGTTAATTGGAAAATTAATCGAAGAGAATAAGACGGCGAGGACGGCTATGTGGATTGTGAAAAAATGTGGGGTTTGATCAAGTTTTTTAGCTGGATTGATGAAGTTAGTTGTTATTATTAAAAGTATATTGATATGGAGTAAAATAGTTTATTTATTTAAATAGAAAATTGTATTGATTTATTAACTTTCTAAAAAAAATGTAAAAATCTAATGAAATTAAGATTATTCTTAATCATTTTATTCGCGTACAACAATTTAAGATTTTGGATGTAATTCAACCTAAATTAACATGTATACCTTATACGAGTTATTCATATTTCATCCCCTAGGAAATGAATCAACTTTCAAAACGATTAAAATTACTCTTAGCACTTCATATTTCGAAGCGATAATTAGCATGGAGTTTTGCCGCACGAAACACGAGCACTTTCGAATAAAAGATAAATTATCCAGTCGGAAAACTAAACATCTTTTTTCGGGAAGTTACCCGCACGGATATTACCCGACCGCTCACTTTTCCTAATCCTCTTTTCTGCTTCCTACTTCTCCCTCTCTCCATCCTTCCTCCTTCCCTCTTTTTTTTCTTTTCTCTTTTGCTTCCACTCGGGCGCGACTACTTGAATTTCCAGGCGTTCTTCGACAGGTGTGCTTTCGATTTTCACCGCTGCGGACGATCTATCATCGCTACCGACAGAATAAGAGCGCGATCGTTTCGCATAATTTTCACTCTTCGACCGATCCAAGCATACATATATCGGTAGAATGACTTAAGTTTCCTCGAAATTTACACGTTTAATTATTTATTTCAATCAAATTTAATTAATTTCGTTCGTCGAGTCTTTGAGATCCCGATGGTATATAAGTTAATTGATCGCTCTCATTAAAAATTCGTCTTTATGCATATTAATGAGAGAATATTTCGAAATGTTTACAAACATATGCTGTGCATCATATACGATGGGGTCACGAGATTTTTGTTTAATTTATCGCATTCGTTCGATCATCGAAAATTAATGGACAAACCGTAAACACTGTCAAGTATAGTGTATATACCATTCCAATGTAGCAAGGTACGAGAAAACAAGTGGATATACACACGGATACGGAATTTCAGTGGCAAAAAAAAAACACACGGGACTCTTAAAAATTCGGCAGCGTAGGCGTGTACATATAACGCCACACGATTACTCTGGTAAAGATTGATTTTTTCCACTTTCTAATGGCGCTCTGCGGACGCGCGATTTCCCGAACGCGCTGGAATTTCGTGATTAGCTCGCCGGTAGTTTTTTTTTTGTCAACCTTACCGTTGGCAATAATGTTCGCTGGCGCGTTGAATATTGCCTCATCGCTAGTCGAACACTCGCCGATCTCGCGTTGGGCGCACGCGACGCGAAAGTTGAGGATCACTTTTGTTAGCTGTTGTCGAGCTCGTGAAATTCCTCGGAGTCCAGTTCGTTGTTTTGTGCAATAAAGCTATGTAAAAAAAAAAGAATTGGCCTAATCCTGTTTAGAAAAGCCAAATTAATTTAGTGACTTTTGTTCAAGCGTAACTTAATTTAGTTGCTATAATGCTGTATAAAGATGAATGTATGAAAGTTAACAAATAATAAATTTGCTATTTGTAAATTAATGGTTTAGTTGGTTTTGACTATAGCTACGATATCCACTGATTTAAAATGTGGCGCCTACTTTCAAAAACTGATGCCGAACGCCATCTATGTGATGTTTCCGATACTACTGCAGCGAGATACGGTAGAAATCGATTTTACCTGCAATGCAAATAATTTGTAAATTTACTTAAAAGTGTTTATTGAATAAAAACAAATACAATTCGACATGAAAATAATATTATTAATATTCCAATTATCACTTTTCAGTGCTTATAGCAAGAATTACTTATATATATCAAGATATCTTTTATAGAAACTTCAGTTACCGACCAACTGTATTCTTCTGAAATATATCTCAACAACAGATGGCGTATTTCATGAAAAAAAATAGTCTAACACTTTTAAAATTTGCAAAAGTTATATAAATATATAACTGCGCTATAATTTCCCTAACAATAAATTTTGCTTAGGCGAGAACCACGACCACTAAAAGTACTACTACTACTATTACTACTACTAACAATCAATTAAAATATATTGTACCATAATTTTCTTTCAATTTAAAGATAAATTTGCAATATATAGAATAAAAAGAATAATTAATATGTACTTTAGAAAATGAATAAATAAAAATATTATTTCAAACATTCTTTATTCATAATATAAAAAGATGATCAATAAAAATTAAAAAGTAGGTAAGGAAAAACTAGAATTTGATTAACATAGAAATAACAAATGTCGGAGTAGTTTTTTTTTAATAGCAATTAATGTATTATTGAGGTTTCTATACAATATTTATAGATAATTATATTTACTATATAATTGTTATATGTAAGTGTAATTACGCTTACGTAAACCGTAAGAATATATCGTCTACAGGAAAAGAGATAAAGAGTTATTTAGAGAACATGTACATACTTGTAATAATTTTTATGTAAAAATGTGTGCAATCTCATTTATCACTTTTTGCAAAAGGATGTAAATAAAGTGTATTTGAAAAGTAATCGAGCATAAAAATGTATAATCCTTAAATCTCGATTGTTTCCTTAGCGTGTCTATAGTTTACACAGAGTAATCCTGGTGCTTTATTGTTCTTAAAAACTGCAACTATCATATAGTTGAATCACAATAACGTCGCACCGAACAATTGCAAGACGATTGAAGTGACATTTTTACTAAAATTCAACTTTCTACGTTTTATTAATTTTTTTTTTCTTTCAAATAATATTCACATTTCTATGTATATATATATTATATGTATAATGCTATATTTCAGAATGATCATTAAAAATTACGAAGACTTTTTACAAACGTCGCTATTATATCACTTAAAATTAGAGATTTGTACATTCCGCTGTCGTTGATAAATCGCAGATAATTACATCCTTTCCTCTCATTTATCCTTATTATTTATTCATCCAATGCTTTGGCTTTACTTGACTAAGTTAATTTCGAACAACAATTCTTTTTTTTATTCAGCCAATGCTATTATTTTCATTCTCTGCCATATCTACTCTCTCGCTCTCTCGTTCTCTCGCAAATAACAAAATAACTTAGTCACTAAACAGGAACGAACCTTAATTTTTCTCTTTCTTCCTCTAATCAACAACGAATTCGCCTCTGTCGGTAATAACATACAGTTAACATTAAATATATAATAAATAATACTCGAAAGATCGACCGTCATCGCTTTATCAATCTACGACGTTGTCGTCCGCGGGGTTTACACGCTTTCTTTTATACAGAGAATACAGAGTCATATAAGGCGCCAACTTGAATCTACTCGCTCATACATTCAAATCACACACGGGCCCTCGTTAAATCCTCGAGTTCGCTGAGCTTTCCTATAAAGAACGTTACACATTCACTACACGATCGAATCTATCTATAAGAGTACCTCGGCATCCGCCACTAGCCACGTCTGCCCGCGTGGTGCGGGTTGCCGAAGAAGAAAAGTCCGGGCCAGGGTCTCGACTATGTCGAGATTTCAATAACCGGCTCGGCTGTGTTGTTGTTCAGCAGCTCGCACTTACTGCTGAGCTTCAGATCGAATTGCGAAGGTGAGGACACCTTGGGATCAATAGGCGACATCACATCGGCTTGCTCTAGAGGTGAGACCCGGTCCTCGCTCTCCTCATCGTCGTCGTACTTGCTCTTGCCGACAACGCCATCCATAAGATCCTGTACCTCGTGGACATCTCGTAGTCTGCTGGGCAGGTAAGCTGGATGGTGTGGGGCGATACCGTATGGGCTGTCGGCACCATAAGTCACCTTGCCCATAAACGATCTGATCTCGTCGAAGTACGTCGCAGTTTCCTCGCGTTCGTTCTCGTTGCTACTATCCGCTGAGTCTGCGACTGAGACGACACCGCTACCGTCGTCAGCCTCGTGTTTCTTCAGATGCCGATCGAGATTCGTCTGCTGGCCAAAGCAGCGCTCGCACATGGGGCACTTGAAAGGCCGCTGCTTGTCGTGGATATTGCGCACGTGGCGCTGCAGGTTACTAGAGATGCTGAAGCTGCGCTCGCAATACTTGCACTTGTAGGGCTGCTCGCCCGTGTGAGTCCTCAAGTGTCGTGTAAGATTGGCCGAGCGCGGGAAGTTCTTGCCGCAGAACTTGCACGAGTAGCGATCCTTACTTTTGCCGTGACCCGCGGCGAAGGGTCCGCCAGATGGTGGATGATGACCCATTACTGAGTCCTGGAAGGGCTTGACGCCTGCAAAGTTACCGAATGATGGTCGCGGTAGGACATCGTATGCTGCAGCGGGTCTGGGTCCGCCAAGACCGTTCATCAGAGAGCCGAGGAAAGGTAGACCGCGAGAGGGCCCGAACGAGGACAGCGGCTGAAGTGGGCTACCGGTATTCGGCACAGCTCCGGGGAAGGTTGGGAAAGAACCTGGACCATTGCGATACAAATTCATCGACTCGATGAACAGTGGATGTATAGGCCTCGGGTACGCCATATGCGGCATCGATGGAGGTGGCGGCGTTGGTGTTCTCTCGGCTGTATGTTGCTGCTGTTGAGGCTGCTGTTGTTGTTGTGTTTCCACTTGCGGGACCTGATGGTTGCTGCGCATGACTGGGCTACCTATGTCCTTGGTTTCTGATGGTTCACGCTCACTGCGCTGTTGTTCACTCTTGACTCGGCTAGAGGGTCGCGATTGGGGCGTCGCTCGCTCCTCGGGACTGCTGTATTCGATCCGTTTTTTCTCTGGAGTTGGCTCATGCTCCGATTGGATTTCTGGATCTGTTTCCTGGCTACTTGTCGGTTGTACTTCAGAACTCTTTCGGCGTTTCGTTTGTACGCGCAAGTCGAGAGGCTGCTCTGAACCAGAATTTGATTGTTGTTCCTCAACTTCTTCAGAGCTGTGACGATGCTTACGCTTCTGCGCTTGTTGCTGCGGTTGAGTAGTCATATTTTTCGGGCTGTTAGACTCTTCGCGTTCTAGCTGAGCTGTAGGCGGTCGTGCTGGTGAGGGTCGCAGACTGGATGTGGCTTCCTCGGCAGCCGAAGGCGATACTTTACTGGCATTAGACTGTATATGCTGCTGAGCGGCCTGAGTCGAGTAAGAACTTCTCGGTGGTGAGTATCTGTCTTGTCTTGGACTCTCTGCTCGTTGTTGTTGCTGCTGTTGCTGCGACTGTTGCTGTTCACTCGAACGTCGCTCCCCGGCGTCCTCGGGTTTTGGTGGAAATATCACCGGCAGACCCGGTATCCCGAGCAAATTATTCGCACTGCGCAAAAGTGAGGCAGAGTAATGGTTAATGATACCTGGTGGATAGAACGGTAATGGCTGACGTGGGAATAGGAAAGGATTCGGCTGTGGTTGAGGCATATTGGAAGCTGAAGTTGACGTCGGCGCCGCTGTCGAGTCGCAAAATCTCTTATGTTTCGATAACGAGGTGACCGTACTGAACTGGGCGTTGCACTTGGTGCAGATGATCTGCATGCGGCATTTGGCATGCATACGTTTATGTCGACAGAGATTGGAGAACTGCGTGTACGCCTTGAAGCAAACCTCGCACCTGAACGGCTTGATACTGCTGTGTATATGGGTGTGCTGCTTCAGGCCTGAGCTTGTAGCGAAAGTCTTGCCGCACTCAGTGCACGCGTGACTGCGCGCTCCTACGTGATGAGCCCTGATGTGACGTTGAAGGTTCGACGGGTCGGTGAAAACCTGCGGATGGTCCGGCTATTAGCGAAACTTTGAATAGGTGAGGCTCGAGAGGGAAATAACAATGTACGCGGGTATTCGGCCCCTGGTTGGGACTAACTTACCTTGGAGCAATTCTCACAGGGGTACTTGCGTACGTCGCCGTGTGCGATGGCCCTATGGCGGACCAGCAGTGGCCTCCAGGCGTACGCACTTGGACAAGACGAGCAGCAATGTTCACGCGCTGGATACCGGTGACAGATCACCAAATGATTGTTCAGTCTGCAACAGAAATGAAGAAAAAAAATAAATTATGAGAATACAAGAATATATATATATATATACGTATAGATTTTAAGGAAGAACGTAACGCTGCTTGTTGGAAATTGGGGAAGAGTAGGTGTCGAGCGGGTGGAATCGATTCTGTCCGAGGCTCCGGTGTTGTCGCGCGAGGCGCGAAAGCCATTATCGCGGCTGAGATAGACTGCCTACGTGTATATGCAGTGTAGAGCCCCGGGGGAACATGGGACGAGCAGCGAGCACGCGATCTTGCTAGCCGTTTGCTGCGCCCGATGAGTTATGGGCCGACGAAGGCTGCCCTCACGACGTCCCGAAAATGCGAGGCGCTCGCGGCGCGTATAGTCGCTTCGCCGGTGCTATATAGAACGATCAAGAAGCGCGCTTTACAACAGGTGAGAATTTATCGGCGCTAGCTGCGTGTGTGAATTTTTGAGAGCTGATTGATTTACTTGCTTTGCTTTCGATGGTTGCGTTAATGTTATGCATTAAGAGGCTTTGCTTTTAAACGTTTTTCGGAATCTGTATAAATGACGCGGTACAAGAGTATATTATATGGAAACATGTTTTAAAATGCATTAACAGTTTAGAGCAATTTTAATTGGAACTTTGCCAATCATGCTACACCCCCAAATAACGCGTAATTGAAACTAAAGTAGAGTTTAAACGAAATTTAGTTTGGGGTTGAAAGTGCAGGCGTAATTGACGGACACAGCCCCTTACGTTTACAAGCGAAATTGTCTATAGACCCGTAAAAAGCGTGACGGATAAACGAGTTCCACCGATTGCCCGTAATCAGACGATCTATATAGAGAAGGACAATTGCGAGGCAGTCGGGGGGCTTTTATGAGGTTCACCCGGTGCTCATCGCATTGTTCGTCGATGCGCACGCGCTCATGCAAGTAGCTATATACAACACGGGGGTGTCGAGCGCGCATAAGTCACGTCAGCTTGCCATCGTTACGGTTCATTAACAGACATTTGTCGAAAGGCTCATCGCAAAAACTCTTTCACGCGATGATACGCGCAACGCACGACGGGGGCGTCAGCTTGCGCGTCGTTCAAATGGTAAATTGGTTGGGTTACGAGCGAAATTAGAAATTGCGTGTCATAACTCTTAGGTCGACGCGCGTGACGGTGAATTGGAGAAACAGAATATTAGAAATTAATTTATAGTATAATTGAATTATTTTTTGTTTTTATTGTAAAAGAAGAATATTTTTGTGTAAACTATATTTAGAATGTTATCATTAAGCAATTAGATACAACATAATTTCTAAGAACAAAATGAACCGTAGCTATCGTTTGCTATTATTAACGCTCTAATAACTTCTCAATAACTAGTTTATAATGAATGAAATCACGCACGATGGTAAATCCTGTGGCAATGACAGTGCGTAATGCGAATAATCGATATAGGTAGATTAAAAAAGCGTGAGAAAAGCCACTATATACACCGCCCATACACATATAAACGCGCGTGCGTTCTCGTTAAAAAAAAGGGCAAAAAGCAGTTAGGAAAACTGTCGCCCAAAGAAATCACGGCAAAGGTCTGTTACTTGCTCCCCCTTTTCCCCTCGCTAACGACCGAGCATTTGACTTTCGGTGACTCGACGCCGCATGCGCGCACGCGTCTCCTCCTCTTTCGTCGTCGTCTCTCCACCCACAAGCGCGTATATGGCTTGAAATGGTCGAAAAGCTCGCGTGATCAGAATATATATACGCGCACGCGCGTTCATTGAGATTTCGAGTGGATAACGCCGCGTGTGCGCGACCCTCGAATCCGCGCGGTTAATTAATAATTGACGTTTGAGTATCGCCGACACGCGCTTCGCGCCCGTGCCCACTATCGTGGACATCTTTTCGAGGCACGCGGCGTGTGCCACCAGGGAAGTCGACGATCTGATTTCTTTTCGAGGAGGGTGTGAGTGGGTGGGTGGATGGATGGTTGTGTGTATTGTTGGGAAGAGTGGCTGATGCGTAACGTTACCAGAGTGACGATACCGTTTAACAAAACAAAGCCCATGGCTTTTCGACGCGCTAATTGCAAGCGCGAGCTGACTTTTTGTTTAGAAAGAGTACTTTTATAAATTGTTTGGAGAAATTTATCGAAATATGCATGATAATTACGTAACGTTAAACTGTTAACTTTATGTACGCGGATATTTTTGAATAATAATTTGTTGAAATGCAATTTTGGTTCGATTTATACTATCTATATTTTAGAAAGTGCGTATGCATTGATAAATAATCGATGGATTCCCGTTGCGTGACAATTAACAAACATTCACTAATCATGAGTGGAATTTTAGTATAATTATCAAATATAGGTATATCACTAGTTTAGATCCAGTGCATATGCATAGATTTAAATTTAGAGAGTAATAAATTAAATATATTATTTTAATAATTTATAAAAAAAAATGAAATATAAATCAAATGAGCTGTTTTATAAAATAAAAAATTTAAGTATTTTGAATACGAAAAGAGTGAATAAAGTTGTATGAAAAAGACAAAAATTACATAACTAAAAGAAAATTATAAATAAAAAAAATTTTAATACTTACACTTCAATATCCTGGAACGGCTTGTCGCAAACTGTACACCGTGTTTCTCCGTCGTCTTCGTCTTCCCTATCTTCGTAAGCGTGTTGAGAAGCACCGCTACATTGCGAAGCTAAAAATTAAATAAATTGTTATTTATTAGCTACTTAAAAAAAATAAAAGTATATTTTTAACTTTAATAAATAACTAAAAAAAAGAAGAATCAGCATTGTAAGTATATTTTGTTCCACACACACACACACACACCTTACTAATCCCAACTACACGATGCACCCGCACGGCTATCTTCTCGATATACACAAACACCTAAACTCAATGTAACACCTCGGAGAGCAGCTCATCGGTCTCCTCACGATCCGACACACAACCCGGCACGAGAGACAATAGCAGCAGGGAGGAACTGCGACGAGCGACGATGCTCCAGTTTGCCCCGTTCGTCGTCGTTGCCGCCGCTTTGCGGGGGTAGAGACAGCGACAACCAAGAGTGAGTGAGTGAGTGAGAGAGAGAGAGAAAGCAAACGCCTCGTTTCTAGATAAAGGGAGAGAGAGAGAGAGCGAGAGAACCTAGAGAGTAGTCAGTATACGCGCGGGTGACCGGAACCCCCCGACTTGCCATTGGCTGCAAGGGACGGCCGAGCGGGCGGCCAATCGCTGCTCTCCAAAACACCCCCCGCGGCCTCACTTTACCCTCACTCATTCGCTCACATACACACATACACAGACAAAAAGACGATTCCACCCTCGCGCAGCAAACTCGCACGAATGTCACGGCTGCAGGTGAAATCAGGAAGTCAGGGATACGTCGCGCAGCGCAGGGGGTCATTACTTACGAATCGCGTCCTGCGTGCGCCACCGCCGCCGACGCAGCCCATCGCCAACGCTTCGTCTTTCCTACACCTTCCCACAGGGCATATATACATATAAGTACAAGTCTGTGTGTGTGTGTGTGTAAGTAAGTGAGGGTGAGGATCGCGTGAGTGTTGGAGGAGGTGGTGTCCGATGTTAAGTTGCGGCCGGGGCGGGTAGCGCATGGTATATAGAGATCGCCTTGAATAACAATCGTGCGAAAATTTTATCGGCACCGTCGACTGTTTTTTTTTAACGTTTAGTCGTGGCTTGACTTTTGTTTGTTTTATAATTTATAAGGAGCACTTGGGTTTATTGTGAATTGATATGTAAGTGAGATGGATCCCGTAAATTATATATATACGTTGAGCGAAAGCATTATTTTTTTGAAAAATAAATTATTTAATAAATTATTTAGCTGTTTAATGCGTGGAATTTATAATTTTGTTATAAATTATCAGAGAAATTGTTATTTAAATAAATTGAAAGTGTTTTTAATATTTGAAAATTAATTTTGATAAATTATTGTTAATTTACAATTTTATATAATTTATATGAACTTATTAACAAAATAGTCATTTTATTGTAACTAATAAAAAAATGTTCTTAATTATTTTGAGTATTTATTAAATAATTATACAAAAAATCAGAAAATGTAATTATTTATTTATTTATTTATTTTGGAGTAATAAAAATAAATCGAATCTAACACTTATTTGATATTTACAAACCCAATATTTATTTAAATAAACAAATTACAATAACTTTGTTGTCTATTCTTAAAAACGAGCCGACCTAACGATACCCCACACCCCCGTCCGAAAAACGTTACGAACCAAAAATCACACATCAACAACGGACTTCGTTACCTCCCAACCACCGCGCATTACACCATATCCCACAGAAAACGGACGTACACACACGAGAGGGAAGTCCTCAACAACGCTTCCGATCTTTTTCTCTCGACCAACGGTTATTTAAATCTCCCGGTGCACTTGTCCGGCCGGCCGGCATGCTCACTCGGGGTCCCGTGCCACCATATGGCGGCCGGTTTACCTGCACGCGCGCAAACGCTACCCCCAACGGACCTTCATGGGAACCGGGCACGGGAGACACATCGGGTATAGTAGGGATGGAAGTCAAGTCGGTACCTCGAGGGACTAATTTGACGGTACGTTTTTAGACAATGATGATGGTGATGATGATGCGGTTGAGGTTATATAGCTGCGCGCGAGTGTACCGCCCCGTTTGGGAATGGCGGGAGCACATGTATATATATATATATACCCCCTGTAGCTTAAGAGTGGGGAGAACGGTTGAGTCTAGAGGACGAAGGATTCGTTCGTTGGGTTTCTGCTATATATTGGGGTGTGAGATGTGATATGGTAGGGTAACTGACTATTTTGATTCCTTTGTTCTAAAAGATAATGTTTGTTGTTGTAATTAAGCGATAAATAATAATATATTATTAACTATTGCATTAATTACATGAATTGTTTCTTGCATCGAGAATATATAACAACACAACAGCTACCTTACTCTAATTTTTAGATAAGATCAAACACTTCTTTCACCATAGTATGTGAATCTTCAAGCCTACCATACCACGCCATACGTCGGCTTCACGCGTCAGAGCGCATCGCGCCATCGACAAGACTGCAAAACATTCCCATCGAGGACCATCACGACGACGACCACACATGGCTTCGGGAAATTATGCTAATTCTTAGCCGAATAAGAACGACTTTGGCGCGCGCGCGCGAGCTCGCTCAAGTCAACAGGTGGGATCCACTTCTGACACCCCCTGCGGCCAAGTCAGTTGGTCGAGCTCAGCATATATATATAGCGCATGGGAAAAAGTAACGGAAATTAATCGTTTCACCGCCGCCACCTTTAGCCTGGCGCTCGCTCGACTATACTCTATACTTTACAGTTGCTGCGCGTCTTGCTCCTTCCGGTACGGGACCCCCGTGTGTGTGTGTATGTGTGACATCCCTTATACGAGTGTATTGCAAGAGAAAAAAAGAGAGACCGTGTGAGGTGCATTAATTATTAACACCGTCCGCGCAGTCGGAGGTTCTTATTGTGCACTCGGTTATAGTGGGAATGCCAAGTCGCAGTGTTCACTTTATAATTAATTCGACGTTTAATTTTTAACGAGGAGGGTTTTTAATATTTAAATTGTTTTCTTTTTTTAAATAAACAGATCGAGATGAGAAAGTAGCGTGGTAAATGAAAATTTATTTTTTATCCTTACGACTACATTTAATTTATTTATACGCTGTTTTATTTATTTTTACACAATAAGATAAATAGATATATATATTACGTTACTTAACGACGTCCTAGTTTATTTAAAAAAATTAGCTCCCTTTCCCCGCGATCATATAACTCATTTTTTAACGAAGCCTAATATATTCACAATCGCTAAAGGGGGACAAGGGGGCCGACACAACTAAATCATAAATTCCGTGTTATCCGTTCCATACAGCCAACATCATATATAGATATATACACGCGTACGCACGCGCCGTACAGCCGCGCGTGAATGCATCACGAGAGTATTACACGGCTTGCATATACATATATATACACGCGTCTCTCTCTCCAGCCGAAAGCCCCACGCGTTGGCGCGCTAAACGTCAAATAGTCGTGTCATTAGAGCCCCGATTCGATGAATCAGATGGGGTTGCGCGTATATACATAGAGAAGTAAGGCATCGTAAACGCGTGTACACGTCGAGGGGGTGGCGTGAGCGCGTTGAAAAAAAAAATAAAGAGAATGTCGCGTGCCCTTTTGTGACCCGGTGGTTGTACCCCTTTTTTTTTTGTTAAAACCTATACGCCACAGAAGCGATGGAGAAGGTTCGTGTTTTTTTTTTTCGCTATCTAGAGGGGGGGAGACGAGCGCGAGCGAGCGTGTTAATCGACAATGAGAGTCATAAATTATCGAAAAGCCTAATAGAGACGTTAGACTGAGAGAGAGAAAGAGAGACAGGGAGTGAGAGAGAAAGATAAGCTTGGGAGAGAAAAAGAGAGAGATGTGCGCGTAAGGATTGTTATAGAGGAGAGCGTGTAACTAGAAAAACTCTGGCGGAAAATCAGGGGGTATTATATATAACTCGTACGATAAATTGTGGTGGCTGCGGGGGGCCGCGTGTGTCCTTGGTGTATGTGTATATATGATGTGTGTACACCTCTTTTTTTCAAATCACGCACAAAGCGAAACGTTTTTACGGGGTGGTTTTTTTTTAGTGGGCTGTGGGTGACAAATGATTCAGCAGAAGAAAAAAACATATATATATATTTAAATTTTTTAAGCGTATATGAAACGGTTAAAAAATTATGCATGCACGCGCGAGCGTGTCTAATCAAACTATGTACGCGTAATAAAGACAATAAACAACGTCAAATACAATCGAATATAAGAGACGACACATGTATACTCATATATTTTGAAACGGAAAGAGAAAAGAGCCGCATGTAATTCGTCGCGCGAGTAGCGAAACAAGTCAATCAACCAGAGACGGGGACAGATGTTTATCTCGCGCTCGTCCGCAACTTATTGAAGAAAAATCTCGCGTATACCAAAAGGGCATTATCTAACTACATCCGCCGTCCAGCACCCTATATATATATATACACACATATACATGTATATATGCATGCATATATACGTACATATACGCGAGAAAAGTGCGCGGGGCGAGCGACGAACATAATAACCCCGACTGTGTATACAAAGCGTCGCGCTTCGCATTGTGTCACCAGGCGTTCGGAAATATTATATATCTGAGGTTGGTGCGAGCACGATTCAATGCTCTCTCTCTCTCTCTCTCTCTTAGTACATGTGTTATACACGCGTGGCATTGTGCACCCCCGAGGAACTTACGTATATATGTGTGTTAAAGCGATTCTCTCTCTCTCTCTCTTCCCTGGTGTCTCTCGCCCCCTCCCACCACGGAGTACAGAGAGAAAAAAGGGAAATGGAAATCCCTTCGCGTCGTGTGTATATATATATATATATATATATACCAACGGGAGCAGATGCCCCCGGCGGCTGCTGCTGCTGCTGCTACGACGCAAGGGTTGCGCTCACGTTCACGCCTCTTTCTCGCTCCTTTTTGTTTGACGTCATTATATTCGCACTGCTGCTGTATTGCTGCAGTGAGGCTGGCAGAGCTATTTTCGGTGCTACGTATATATATAGTGGTCACATGACTTATTGTCGCTTTGCGGTGTACATGTGTGTGTATGTGTATATCGCTACATATATCGCTTGTATATGTCGTTTATGTAACTTTTTTTTTGCGTATAGGGTTGGCATAGTTGCAGTGTTTGCGATCGAACTAGAATATCATCATTGCCGTGGGCGCACATATTTGCAGTCGAAATTATAATTATGCCGAGTGTTTGTTGATGATTCGGTGATTAGAGGTGGTATTGTTTCGCGTACGCGCTGTTTGGATAGACGGTAACGGTATTTGACGTCGATTATATATGCACTCTGTATAAATATACTGGTTAATTAATGTGAATTAGGTTTGATGTTATGTAGATAAAATCATAAAAATTAACTTGAAAATAAGTGATTCTATTTTAAACTAAAATTTTCTTTATAAGGTTACTCATATATTTCATCGTGAATTAAAATTCCCACTTTCCTTTTTTCTCCCTTCGACTCTTTATCTCCGAATCCTCTAATTAACTTTCTGAAATTATCATTGTTCGCAGGATCGACTTAATTAGTATTCCAAGTTTTGCTATAAGGTAACTTCTACATTATATACCTGCGAGGGTGTTTGGTTTCCTCGTATCTTTCCTCGAGTTCTCATTCAATTAGACGTCAAAAGAAACAGTGCGAAATGAATTATCAAAACATAAGGACTTTTAAATAAATATCTAGCGCGCAGATAATGTTAACATCGTGAGAATTATGGATATAAACATTTGCCCGGAACTGGTTGCGGCCATTTCCGGTACAGTTAGACGTCGCTGGCAGTCGGTGCACGATAATAATTTTAATGAACGTATATGCGATGATAAAACCATTACTCCTACACTTTATCACTCACATGCCGTATTTCTTTCTTAGATTACGATGCAAATATCTAATATTTTTTTTCAAGATTGCGCCATTATTTAATTAAGAAACATTATGTTATATATTTGTATACGTATATGCACAGGACTAACGATGATTAAAATTTTCTTTCAACTTGAAAAGCTTGCCATACCATTGGCCTGGTAGTATATAAACTGAAATTAACTATAATACAGACGCAGTCAAAGTGCGAAACACAAGCACGTGTCAGAAGCAATTTAGCCGAACAATGTTGCAAAAAGATTTCAATTTGTATACACCAGACGATCGTAAAATGATGGGAGGCGCGCGAAGTCGTGAATGGGAGAAACGCGCGCACGGGGCGCTCGCGCGAGCGTACCCGTTTAACTTTAACAATAAGCCCAGTTTTAATTACCGCGACATCTGGATATCGCATAACCTTTCCCAGCTCTCGGCTCTCGACGTCTATATATATATATATATATATACGCCTGCGCGCTTCACCTCGTAAACCATCCACGTCGACGTGGCCATCTTTTGCGAATTGCAAGCAGATAACTAAGCCGTAGAGAGAAAAAAAAACTTTGCGACTGGCTGATTAATTTTTATGAGCTTAATGAAGGTAATAAAGAAGGGTTCGCGTTAATTAAGATTAGAATCGAGTGTCGGCAGAAGTTTTACTTTCTTTTTACTTATTAGTCGAGTGGATTCTTATAAATCCAAAATTACAATGTAATTTTAACTTTTTTTTCTCTCTAAAATTACACACATTACACAGTAATTTTGACATATTTCCAATCACAAAAGAAACATTTAACTCTGAACAATCTACAAGCCACGCGCCGCGCCAGATACATCAGAGAAAACCTCTAAAGAAAACTTTCACATTACTTCGAACAATAGCACTCGGCACCTCGCAGCTGACTGAAAAACCCCCCGAGATTCAACCATACGCACATATATACATACATACATACACACTCGCTCATCACAAAAAAAACCGCCCCACGAGCTCCCGCTATATAAAGGGAAAAATAATCAGAAAAACGCGGACGATTGGGAGAACAATAACGGCAATAATGTCAACAAAAAGCCACTTCTACCCCGCAGAGCGTTCGGATGGACGCCGCGATAATCGCGGCGTGCGCGTATATGTTCATGTATATATATACGCGGGGGTGAACGACAACACTCAACGGCCACAGCACAGCACTTGGCCAGGTGAATCACGCCGAAGTCACAGACCCGTGACGTGCGTCGTTACGCTGCGCGTATATATGTACATATATACTTATATACGAGCTATAAGCTATGTTTCTTTTGACGATTCATGATTCGCAGCCGATTTCGCCGCGCGTGTGCGTTGTTGCACCTGACACTTAACGTACTCGAGGGTTTGAGTATGTATGTGTGTATGTGGAAAGAGGAGAGTAGTAGTAGTAGGGGGGATATAGGTGGGTGTGTATTGACTTTGATCGAGGCTTTTGACTTACCGTACTCGCTCGTGTTCTCGTCCTCGTTGGTTAGCCGACGCGGCTGGCCGTGAGTCTCGGGGCCACTTGACAGCAACTGCTCCCCCGCTGCAATCGTTCGGATTGTCTCGACGTATTCCTGTGGAATAATCGTTAAGTTAGTTGTTTAGATATAAAAACGTTGTTTTATTTTTATTTGCGTTTATGTTTTTCTTTTCTTGATATATGAATTCTGTAGTTTAATACAGTGAATGTAATATGATGTGAAGTTAATGGCCTTAACTGCCAAAAGGTTAAATAAATTTAAACAAGGTTGGTTTAAACCGACGTTTCTGGCATTTTTATTTATGCCCATCTTCAGGATTTAGATATAACAAATTAATTTCATACTGTCTGTTCATGTAATTTTTTTGTGAATGAATGTGTAATTCTTCAGAGAGTAAGCGTTTACTTGTATTCGTTTCGGTGTCCAGTATTTTAAAATTTTGAAAATCTATTGCGTGTTGATACTGTTCAATGTGTGTGTACAATGAGGTGTTTTGATCTTTGTTGTCGTATGTTCTTTTATGTTCTTTAATTTTAACGCCAATTCTTCATTAATACAGTGAATTCAATTCTTTTATTAACGTATAGACCAACATTATCATATTTACGTAGATTATAAATAAAGTTTTACAACTATTGATAGCGAAAACCACTTTATATAAATTATATGAGATGAAAGCATTTGGTTTTTTATTATTTTCATAATCAATATTGTGTGTTGGCTAGGCATTTAATATGATCAAAGATAACGCTGCACATACCTTATCAGATGTGTGATTTACAAACAATCGTAAATTTTCAAATTGACTTTTGTGATCGTAAATAATTAACTATATCAGAGCCGTAAATAAAAACAAAATACTATTCGCACGTTGACAACAAAAGAAACAAGCTTTCATTAAAGATCAAAATATATATAAGCTTTTCTTCGTAACATTTACTTAAAAAAAAAATACAAACTAAAAACTCGTCACTAATTGCATATTCATATAAAATTAATCACACCACCTTAACACTTAATTAACCAGCCTACCACCGCGTCTTTTTTTTTCGAGACTCATACAATTTCAATATAATCGCTTGCATCGACGCCGCTTAAACTAGGCTACACCTCCGCCTCCGCACGCGGCACTGGAAGGACATCCGCCCGGTGTATTTCACGTAAGTCGAATGATGCCAGGAAGTCGTCCATCGCGAGGGCGCGCGGGGGGGTTGGAAAGCAGTTTGCGTGGAATGTTCATTCCAGCAGAACGCGCGGTCGCGGGCAACATATGTTAAATCAGTTAAAATCGCTTCAACGATCACTCGTCGCTTTGGAAATACCGCGAGCATAGACCTATATATATATGTATGGATATATATGTACGTATGAAATATTATTATTTTGCCCCCCCGCAACTGGCATCGAGACGCGCGGTGTAACGTCAGTTGCTTTTGCGAAGCGCGTGGGGTAGGTATGACTTTCGGGGGAGCAGGTTGTACGAATTATAGTGCCAATTGCAACTATATGAGAGGGTAATTGACTCTTTTAGAATGAATGTGGATAGAATTATTTTTTCGGTGCAATATGTTGTTCGTCGATAGGCCAGACAAGAATATATGTACGCCTATCATTTGGTTGTAATAAAAATTGACAAAATAATATTCTTTTCGAATAGCGTAGATTCAATGTAGAACATATATTTAAATTGAAAAAAAAACTTACATTTCCATCGATGTGTTTGATTTTCCTCACATTCGCGTGTTCGGGATTTGACGCTACTCGAATACACCTCGTCCAGTCCTTCAATTCAGCTAACTTGTCATGTAGTTTGTGTTCATATAACATCTGAAAAATCAATAGGAAATAATATAATATAATATAATAAGTATGAAAATTTTTTTCTTTTTTACATAATTAAATATTGTACAATAAAATCAATTTAATATGTTGTATATTAAAATATATAATATTAAAAGTATTACTATATATGAAATTTGGTCAAAGTGGTTGTGTAATGTTCAAGATGTGCATGGGAAAGCATTTGAATACATTGTAACCAGACTGCAGCATGCAATGCCTCTTTGTCCTGGAACAATCTTATCAAGCCGTTCGGCCTATCTTTCGTTGCTTTATAAATATTTAAAAACGTTTTGTTCTAGCACAAATTCAAAAGACAAAAACACACTTCGTTGTTGTTTCATAACATCCACAAGCAAAAATGGGTTTCGAGTATACATTACCGCGTATGTACGTGTTAAAAATAACAGTCGATAAAAAAGCCATTAAAAATTCTTCAACAAAATTTTAAAAATTCTACTAAAATATTTTTCATAAAATCATACCAATTCAATCATCAGTTCGTCGAACTTAAAATTCATATAAATCAATATCCTACCAAAATCTTATTATTCCCAACATATTATTATTATTATTAAAAACCCTCGAATTCTCTTTCATCACACTTCAGACGACAAGTGTACCACCCTAATACGAAAACACTCAAAGAACACACTACCCTACTAAAATAACACCACCTCCATATCCGCACAGACAAATCCAACCTAATACATCTTCTCAGCCGTATACAAAGCACTTCGCCGCACATAAAGACCTCCTCTCGACGCATCATCGTTGCTGCAACAACAACCGCATCGAATGAAATATAACGACAGGAAAACGTGTCGACGTAATTCTCTCTCTCTATACGCAACATTGCCTCTGACGGACACTTGACTGCCACCCCGACCGCGTGATAATGATTCTTACGCGCGCCTAATTTCTGCGTTTCTCGCTTGCTTTCAATACAGAGCCAGGCTTCCCATTCACCCTCCTCGTATCTATATACATCAGTTGGGTGGGATCTCTCCCTCGCGTTCGAGACAAGTGATTCTTTCAATTGTCTTGCGGGCTGTGCCTCATCGCGGGACGCATGGCCAACCAAGCGTTTCACCCCCGTTGTATGTGTGGTGTACGCGCGCGTGAGCATACGTATATATATGTATATATACCCTATGCGTGCGTTTTCCGCGTGACACTTCGGGTTCGCTCGTCGTCTTTCAGAGCGAGTTGCGCCTTACGTTATATAATTTGATGCGTGCGAGGCGGCGTGAGGATAAACAACGTTGTTGTGGATGTATGTGATGCATGCGGGTGAAAACGAATTGATGTACGCCTTGGGAGGGTTGATGCGCTTTTGGATGGGGCGTGATGGATTTTGATAGAGATGTGTGTGTGTGTGTTGCGTTGATGGGCATGTAATATTTAGGAAGTAGCAGCTGCGTTATGAGAGTTGTCGTTGTTGGGTATAGTTATTGTACACACTTATGCGGTTTTAGAGTTTGATAAGAAATTATTGTACTTATACAGTATTGTAGTTTAACAATGATTTGGAAATAAATATTCTTATCCTGGTAGAGAATCAACTATAATTTACAGCTAAGGTATTAATTAAATGAAAGCATTTGTATCCAATACCATTATGTAAAAGTAACATAATTCATCCAAAAGTTTTACTTTTACTTAAAATATGTATTTTATACAGTGTGAATACCAAAATTTATTACCAATGGGTACATAATTATGAAGTAGTAAGGAATGATTACTCTTAAACATGAAATTAATAGTTAACTTATGGTTAACATTTTTGCTAGAGTAAGAGTATTTTCTTTATATAGCATTGTAACGAAGTGCTATATAAAAACACCTGAAAATCTTTTTAGAAGACGCAAAGCTTATCTATACCGGGAACGAAAACAAAAAGGTGTTGACTTTACCGTTTTACAAGCCACATGTCTACACCTCTAAACAAAAAATATTCATCAAAACAACGGTAAACACAATAAAGCTGCATCTTTATCTCTTCTCTGGTTAAACATCACACCTTATAGCATGTAAACCCCCAACCATAAACTCACACTCGCGATAATCCATCATTACCTGTCGGCATCTCGACCGATAACCTAATATCCCATCCGCAAGCATTGTAAAGCCCTCTAGACTTCTAACGCAAGTGCGTGCGTGCGCCCTTCATCAGCCTCAATTTGTATACACACGCGTGCGCGCGCCTTGCATAGCGAATAAGGGACGCAGGAATTACCTGTTATATGGGCCTCTCTCGCTCTCTCTCTCTGTGTAAGCAAATTTGAGGGAGCCGAGAGGAGAAAAACGATCCCTCGGTACGAGAGAAAGATGAGAGGCGCGCGTCTGTTTGCACAGTGTATATAAGTATATATTGTATGTATCGAGAGAGAGAGAGAGATGTATAGCTTCGGAAGAACAGGTGCCCTGACCCAAAGCAGGTGAACCGAGGGTCGACGTGGTTGTCGTCGGGATACGAAGATAAACAAATAAGGGGATACAGTGCACGAGAGATTTTGTCTTATCGGAGGAATGGGAAAGCGTCGAAGGTCGAGATTCGAGGTGCTGGTTGTACCAGCTGTCAGTGGCTGATAAAGCTGTGCGCGCAAACATGTAGGTGTTGTGTAAACCAATGAGATTTTTTTGAAGCAAAGTGAATCGTATAGCTGCTGTTCGATATATTAGAAACATCGATCACAACACGAAGATCTTTTAAGTATATATATGAAAATCTTTCTATCTTAAAATTTAGAGTATACCCTCTTAGATCTCCCATCTAAGTAACCGTATCACCGTTCTATCTTCGCCATTACACAATACTCGCGGCTTTTAACCACACACACATATATATATACCCTATGCACCCATCGAATTCCAACAACACCACCACAGTGCAGATCGCCCCCGCGGTGAGATAATCCGGCTAGCGCGAAAAAAAAAGAAGGCCGACCTTCGTCGCATCAGCATTCAAAACAGCCAGCGGAAAACATCGGATGAGCTCTCTTCGTGTGCGCGCTCCCGCCGAGGAAGAGACATTTTACTACTCTGGTCCATCGGCTTACGCACGCTTCGACACTCTTTCCCGGAGGATAGCTCGGCTCTTCTTCGCGCGCGTTCGCGGGAAATATACCTGGCGAACTGCCACTGCTGCTGTTGTTGTTGTTGTTGTTATTGGGCAATCGGGAGCGACGTCGCGTAAAACTACTGGAATTGTCGGAGGTGCTGGTGCGTTCGGGGATTGTGGCCGATGGGGTATTGACAGGTTTTGCCGTGGGTTGTGGGAAATTTTATTGGAATGTCGATGGATTGCGTCATTGTGTATATACTGTTGGGTTTTGAAAAGCTGTTGGTTGTAGGAGAGTTTGAAATATTTTTTGTATCTCAAAAACATCGCAGAAGTATAAATTTTTAAATATGAGATGCGCTTGCTGAATTATAAATTATTTTCTTTCAATTTTACATTTATCAAAAAGAAAAATGCCAATTGGAAATAAATAGAATTAAAAAGAAACTGCGTGAAAAATAATGTTCAACAAACAACAACCATTAAAGTAAAAAAAACACGTTAAAAACGCGAAAAAACAAAAGGCTACTTCCCCATCTCCCTGTACAAAAGCATTAGACAAGTATCATTGGCTCGGCAGGTAGCTGCCGTGCTGTCTCTCCCTCTCGTCCGAGAACATCGTAATGTATGGTCTCCGCAGGCGCTCCGAACAAAGTGGGGTATAAACCCCGAGGTTTTTGCGTGCCCTGCTTCCTTAGACCACACTCGCCCTATAGAAAAGCATCGACGCGCGGCGATTTTTCAGGCCGATCATAATGGTGGTAAAAGACAGAGAGAGAGAGAGAAGAGGGGAGCAGCAAGCTACTGAGTTCTTGCGGCTAAGGAGCGTTTCTGGAAGACGGTCACGAACTGCGTCTGATCCGAGCGCTCGGCGGGTGACACGACAGATTAGGATTTGCGGGTTCGTCACACCTTTCGACAATGATGTGTTAACTCGGCGCTCATCGGCGCGAGTAAACAAATTTCGTATAGGGAGAGGATATATATATATATATATATATATATATGAGAGTGAGTGGTTTGATTTTACGGGCGTGAGGGGGTTTGTGTCGAACAACGATCATCATATACGATGAGATTTTCTTTTTATTGGGGATCGATTTCTTTGTGATTGAATGGTATGTGTATACATGCTTGTTTATATATTTGTTTGTATAAAAAAATTAGATAATACAAAAGTAGGTAATGGTCGTTATATAGTGAAATTATATGATAAATACGAAAAAGAACTTTTCAACATGAGTACAAGATATACGTTTTAATGTAATTTCAATTTTTAATAATATTTCGGAGTAACTAAATAGGAGTTTTAGAATTTTCTTTCAGAAAAATTAATAAATTTAGTTGAAACTTCGAAAGTTAACTCAAAATTCACGTATATAAAGTGCGAACAAGTCGTAACATGTTTTGACTATTTGTCATATTTTTCATATACTACATAAAGTACGTAACCTTAAAAAAATAAAATAATTAATATAAATATGTATGATCGAAGTTTATTGTTGATCCGTTCAAACCCTATTCGAACACTAACACACATATATTCGACTTATGAAAGGCGCCATTCCACGAATAATACCCACAGACGGCAAAAAATAATAATAGATATAATTTTAATCGCGATGCATATCGCGGTTTTCGTAAAAACCAAGCAAACGAACATAAATCTTTCCCCATTGTGAAAACTCAGCATGGCTTTTGACGCGAGTTACCCCATAGCTGTTCGCGCGCGTATATAGCATCGATAAACCAGAATGAAAAGAAGACGCCATCGGTGGAGCTCTCATATAAGGCGCGACACGTTCGTCCCTCTTGTTCTCTCCTCTCTCTCTCTCTTACACATCTTCATCTCCCTTTCCCGAAAAATCGAGAAAAGAGATGTATGAGGGTCTGTGTGGCGATCATCGCACGCGCGTGCGCTCTCGCAGCAGGAATCGGCCCGTCTGATGGCTTTGTCGGCGCGTGTGGACATGTGCGGACAATTCCTACGACAGATTTGCCTCGTCTCTTTCTGACCCGAATGTCTATACATATATACGTACATATATGCTACCACGCATCCCCAATAATCGTATTCTTTGCATCCAGATGCCGCGCGAGAGATCCGACGAGTTTCCAGTAGTTGACTCAATTTCGAGCGCGTGCGTGCGAGAGGGAAGCTTTCCTTTTCTCCCGGTCTTTGTATCGGTTGATAATCCACGATTGGAAGGCTACAGCGCGAGCTTCGGCTTTTTCGTTGTTATCGGGAATTGGAAAGGAAAAGGTGAAAGCAGCGGAATCGAACGTTCGGGATCGTAGTTATATATATATAGTTTTCAGAGAATTCGGAAAAGCATCGGTTCATGTGGCTTAATAGACGGTAAAGATGGGAGAAAAATAAATTTTTATTTTTTTACTAATAAGAAAAATGTTATAGAATAAAAAATAGTTTTATAATAAATCATTTATATTGAACAAAATTGAAATTCTTGTGTAATTACACAGTTTAGTTGAAATTAATTAACTAACATAAACATAGTGAAAAGAAGCTGTAATAAGATAGAAAAGGTAGAAATGAGGGAAAATTGTAAAGCAGCAGCCTCAAGTTTGCGCGATGCGTTAAATTATAATTACTCTCTACGCGCACGTCACATCGTTCCACATTCTTGACTGGCCGCGTAATGGCCGCCACGTCGTCGAGCGGAATTGCTAAAATTGGCATAAAACGCGCCAACATTTTAATTACGATGTGAGACCTGCACATATACATACCGCTCGCTTTTCCTCTTCTCGCGCAATTTAATCTTTCCCTAGCTCAGCCGCTATATATTTTACCAAGCACCAGTGGTATACTCGTCTTCATTGCACGCGCGCAAGATTTTCAGGGCGTTGTGTAGTTCTGAAAAGCAGAGCCATATAACCTATACGCGTATATATAAGTGTAAACATAAGAGAGGCTCCTTTAACAGCTTAGAGGCAGGCGCGTTCGCGCGATACGCCGATTTTCCACAAGATATCGCCAGCTCGTTATCTGCTCTAACACCTCCATTGTGGTTGTGTTGAAATGTAAAGGAAGAGAGAGAGAGGATCTATCGATCTTGGGCCCGTTTCAGCGAAGATGAGCCTCTGCGGGATACCTTTACTGTGCTTCGGTTTTACAATAGGTTGGGTCTACCGTCAAAACTTTCCGGTATCTTGGAGAGATCTGTCGGTTCGATCGACTGGTCAGTGAACGACCTTCCTTAGGCTTTCCAAATAATGTGGTTCTTTGTTAAACTAAAACACCAATTTTTCTATATATCTTTGGTGAACTTTTATAGTTACAATACAGATATTTTTCTTGTTTCCACAATACGCAGTGATTATAATACTGATCATGTTGCAATAAACTTAAAATTTTAAAAGTGGTATCTTAAATTGTAACAGTTTAAAACGAAAAAAATGTTGTATTTACACATATTTAATACATGTATGATCTTTTTTTGTTCGAAAAAAAAGAGGACGAACGGGCTACCTATGTATTTAGTGAGACATCAAACATTTCAACGAACTGTCCGAAACCGAAGGGGACGAACCTCGGCCTTTCGATGATCGCGTATAGAGAGGACACGTCGAGAGAAGAGTACAAACGTTAGCGGCAGCACAGGGACACAAAACACACGAGCGATCGCACCGCTCCTTTGTAACCTCACACCTCCGCAGCTTCGAAACGATCCGATTCGCTCGACACTTCTCTTTTCTCTTTTTCTCTCGTTCTCTTTCTCTCCTCGAAAACCGCCCGAGATAGTTTCTCAACGAAGAAGCACCCGCGTCCCCCCTCATAATCGCCACCAGCGATCCTCCTCGCACGCCTCGTTATATATATATAGCACAAGGACAGCACGTTGAAACATACCACGCCTACCGATTTCCATCTCTCTCTCTATATATATACGTGTATATATCTGTCCTGCGAAAAACGAGGTTGCGGCCGCGCATTTTCATCCCTTTATTATGCGCCGCATAATGCGCTCTTCTCGCTCGCGTACGTGTCCCAACGGTGGATGGCTTCATTTTAGGGGTCCCTGATTTTCCGAGAGCAAAGATCGATGAATGCAAGAGAGTGAGAGAGAGAGAGAGCTCGGATTAACGAGGATTCGGAGCGAGTGAGAGAGGAGGAAATGGGCGAGTCGTGGGTTTACAAATGGATTCCACCCTCTGTATCTTTCGGTTTTTTGAAGTCAGATTAGCGCTTAAAGGTGCTCTGTGTGTCTCTATGCAAGGGGCTGCTGCTGCTGTGTGACGATTTTACTAATGATCGTGGATTCCGATACAGCGACTAACGATCGGAAAATCTGTTAAGTCCGGCAAAGGAAATGCTCAAATATTTACTTAAGTCATGGATGAGTGTAGATTTGACTGATTTTATGAGATTTTGACGAAAACTATTTATTATTTTCTGAAAAAACGCTTCTCTATATTATACAATACATCAAAAGATTAAAAATTTTACTTATAGCATTTATTTAGCATTTTTCCTATATGTATAGCGAAATCAAAGTAATCAATATTCTCATTATTTTTTCATATAGATTCAATACCGCGATGAAAAAAACTCTCTACAGCATAAATTTGATTGAATAACTCCTGGCAATGACCCCTTTAGAACGACGAACGAAGGTGCCCGGAACAAGGGAGCTGTACACCGAGGTTATGAATAAAACCGATCGATAGCCCGGATGATAGCCGGCTGATGGTCGACGCAAAAATGCTTTTAACGCTCACAGCGTGTTTCTCAGTCGCGCGCAGCGGATGCCATCGCGCGACCCTAGGAAAATCCATTTACCGATGTCTCCATCTAACCGCGACACGATTTTCTTATATTTTTCCTCACCCTCGTCCTTCTCTCTATTCTCTATATAATATTTCCGCGATAAATAAATTTTAATATCAACGCAATATCTCTCTCTATACATATATTTCTCTCCGTTGAAACTTGAACCGTGATTTACAGTTAAGACAGCCTGGCGTCAAGACCATGACGTCGACGACGGTTTGTATGTATATATATATATATATACACGTTCGCGTCACAATAACCGACCTGCCCGGGATTAATTAAGCATTAATTAAGTAAGATCCTTGGCAGCTAGGGGGAGAATTAAGGAAAGATGTCGCCAGTGCACAACGTGACGTGCCGAGTCTCTACGTCTTGGCTCTCAATTCGGCGTACGAAATTCCAAGGGGAGCGAGAGAGAGATGTGAAAGGAGGACATTCACCGACTGCGAGCGAGCTCAGGAGCTGCTGTATTAACTGTATTAAGTAGCCGAGGATCGTAAACAGCGCTGTTACTCAAGGGATGATAATTGAGTGAGAGAGCTGCACACGCTGACGCGCGACGAATTAGTTTAGTTGTTCTGTGTGTATATATATATACGCATACACACACACACACAAAGGTGGGGTATGTATGCGAGGTGTGGAGAAATAAAGCAGCGGTGCAAGGTTTGGACAAGGTGATATAAGTTTGGTACTAGGAGTAAATAAGATTTCTTGAGGAGGATATAGAATAAAACTGTATATATACAAAGAGAATTTAATTAATAAATCTTATATAAACGAATAAACCGGCTTATTAAAAATTGTCACCAAACAAAATTATTGAAATATTTTTTTCCCCCTAATAACAATAAAGATTTTCCTTGAAGAACCTCTAATAGATTCGTCACAATAGCCACTTGAACTGCTTTTATTACAACAACACGTCGAAATCACCCGGAGCGCCGCACGATGCAGATGCGTCAATAAAAAGAGCTCACCGAAAAAACTGAATTCGCCACGGTCCACACACTCGTAGTCATATACAAGTACTACGTACTTTTCCCCAAAAACGCGTGTAAAGCATATATATAGAATTTCGTGCCTATACTTGACCCACTTGACTGTTACTCTCTCTCTCTCTTTCCCGCGTTTGCTCGCCAGCTCGCATGATCGTAATGACAAGGCGAGGCGGTGTCCTGCGATCCGTGTCTAACGCGCAGCAGATGCCACCCTCGAACGTAATAGAGAGAGAGAGAGAGAGCGAGCACGCGAAGAGGGGAAAAGGTGGTATAGAACAGAAAATGAAGCTACCCCCGGTATGTTTTCTATCTAACGGTATAAATTATATCGACGCGTCAAAGTCAGCCTCCCCCTCTGTTTGGCCGTCGCTGCCTCTGATGATCGATCATTAGAGGCCTATTTACCAGAAAATTTGGCAAAATTGTTTTTCCGCGCAAGAGAAGACGTAGGCGCTCTCGTGTGCTCCTGACGTGCGCCAGACTCGATATCTCACCAGTGCGGGAGAGAGAGAGAGAAGATTTGCGATGGGGAGGGAGGAAGAGGAGGAAAAGGGCTGCGTCCTATGATTGATGCTTTTATTTTTGTGAGCGAAACGCGCGCTCGCGCTCACGCTTTACACGCGAGATTGCACAGCGAGTGTCTGAGACGCTGAGTCACGATAAATTTTCCTGGATATTATCAAATCTCGTTTTTATACTATATATACTATATACATGTATTTTGCTCTTTCACACAGAGACGAGAGCGAACCAAGATCTGAAGATAATTGGCAATCGGTATATGTATACGACGGAGACTCGATTCCGAGGACATGTGACTTATATGTACTGCAATAGTTGAAAGCACGTATGTATATATACACACACACGCGCGTAGGTATATCCTATACTGGAGGTCTCTCTCTCTCTATGTCGCAGTGTATTCCCGTGTATATTGAACTTGGCTAGTCTCCCTGTGTTGGACCAGATTAGTTCGGTCATTGTGCGCGGGGAATGCGCACGACGGCAGCTTGACCCCCGACTCCACGTGTCCAATATGTCAAGTCGACCGGGAGAGAAACGATCTTAACCCGTTGTGTACATGTGTCTCTCTCTCTCTCTATCTTGCTCTCTATGTGTATACGTGTTTCCTTAGCGTTCGAACTAAACCCCTTGGGTAATCTCACCCAAGATCAATAACATTGCCTTGCAAAACTTGTATAACACGACAATATACATATAGTTTTTCGTATATAATATATTGAACTTCGAAATGGTTTTGGAACCGCTAAAAATTTTTATTATTATATACATCCCTATATATTACACTATACGATTAATTAAAAATTTTTACGATCGAGTGTGTATGTGTATTATTACATAGCGGAGAGCTCGCAGTAGGACTGGCGACTACAGATGGAGCATCAAAGCACAGTCGGCCGTGAGTTTCCAGCGATTTTCACGGTTGCCCTCGCTACGATCGTTCTGCCAATAAGTCGCTGTACACACGTACAACAGCGAGAGCAGGAGGGGTACGAGAACGAGAGAGAGAGAGAGAGAGTCGAGACAATCGCGGCACCACATCAAAGGAGCTCGATTGTTTTCCGTAAATTATAACCGTAGCACTTACTCGACTTCTCGTTATGAGTTGCGAACAAGTTCAATTAAGTCGACGGCGGCGGCGGCGTCGCGCGCGGCTCGATATGCCGGCGCAACGGCTTCCTACACACGGGGAGAGAGAGAGAGAGAAAGATCTTTTCCCCTTCCTCTTTTTCTCTGTCACTTGCTCTTGCCCCTTCCCGATCATTCTCCTAGTTACCTTTCTCTCTCTTGCTCTCTCTCTCTCTCTCTCGTGTCCATTACGTCTTATACTGCTCGCGTCACTAATTTACTCTCCCATCGCGTCGTCGCAAAAGTCCGTTTCGGCTTCTCGCTCGCGCAGCTCATTTTGTCTAGCTCTCGCGTGCTCCTTTCTTTCCTGCACACTCTGAGAGCAAAATTGCAAGACCCTTTTATTAACGCTGTTAGGGTGTCTCGTCCACGATGACGAGCTTATAGTAACAGGGTCACACGTATATATATGGGTTCACTGTTGGACGGATGAACAACACGTGCCGCTTATGCCCATTTTAGACAGATAATGTAGTCCCCCAAAGATTTATCGCTTCTCCGACGAAGAAGGAGTGAATTTGGTCGCTAAGGGCCGTGGCGAAACGAAGCGAGTCGATGTTATCGATTCGAGGCTTTAGATTTTTGACGTATCATTGGAGTAAATCAGAGATTGGCGATGGACGATGGAACTAAAAGGAAACAATTTGATCTGACATTCGGGATACAATTATTGAAAAGAAAGGGAGCAACCAGAGGTTTGAAATGGCATTTCCAAAGGAATATTAAGAAATACCTACGTGTTGGCACAATAAAACTTAAATAAGTATATTACTTGTAAACAAAAGCGTGTATTGTATATATTATTTCAAATATTCACACCTATTTTTAGATTTATCGCGACACCTTAATCAAAGATGAAACAAGATTGAACGATGCGTCGTGCGTCAATAGATTTGATAACGAATATATCATCCTGTTTTCCCGGAAAATTTATACACGCACGACGCAACAATAATTGACGTTAATTCAACGTATAACAATTCTTACAAACATATATAATAATAATTCAGTACAAACAACTTCATCATCTTAACGCGCAGTCAATGCTCAGGAACAAACCGAGCTCCTCTCTGCGAATGGGATGACACATACGATTATATGCGAGGAATTATAAATTGCTTTCTGACAAGGGTATATATACATATACATACATACGTATGTACATAGCACACGCGTGTGTACACGCGTACGAAGGGTAGCAAGGCGCAAAGAGGCAAATTTAAATGTCAAAATATATATACTACACGTACGGGCTTTGGCGCAGGTCGCTATAAGCGAAAAGGCATGTGTATCATATCGTTATTAACATAATGCAAGAGGAGGGCCGAGCAAAAGTGTCAATCAAAAGGAAGGAACTCGATTCTTGGGAGTTGAGAGAGAAAGAGAGAGCGAGGCGCGAAAAAACGGACTATGGTATAGTAGTTAACTAGTCGGTCACTTCTTTTCTAGCTGGTGGAAGTATCGTTTTGTCGTGACATATTCATAGGTATATATACACGTTTCTCGCACGCCGGACTGTCTTTTTTTCTTTTCTTACTTGATATTTTTACCAGAGGTGAGCAGTGTCAACCCTTGCCCGCAAGGTCGTCATATTTTACATACTGCTTTTTAATGGCCAATATGATTCTTATTCGCGTTGGGTTTCCGTGCACGGCTGCAAAAGGTCAGTGAGAATAATTTCGAGTTCATTCATAATTATTTATTATAATTTCTAAATGTATAGTGTGGCTAAAAATATTTAACGTGCATTACAAAATAATATTATGGCAATTATTAATTACACGTGATAAATTATTATTGATTATCTTAGCGATGAATATTTTTAATGTAATATTAAGTAATACTAATCAAACATTTAAAATTTAAAGTTATACACGTACTTCCTTTTGAATCACATAATATTCACTTATTAAAATACGTATACGCGTTCCTTTAAATGGCTATTACGAATTCAGAGCATTCCAATACATATATACATAATACACACCAAAAGGAAAGCACACATCAACGTTTGACGACTCAACAAAGCCCGAAATCTCACGACTTACGTTAGCCTTTTTCTCTCCTTATAAACCAATGTCCTCACACATACCGTTCCCGCTCTTCCCTTTTTACAAATTCAAATTCGGAAAATCTCACGACAGGTCAGTTTCGCAGTAGTAACCCTACGCCTTGGGAACACCAACGTGTTCACTACCGACCACCACCTATCGATTTAAAAAGAAAGTAAAGAATAAAAGAAACGTAAGTGTGTGTGTATACGTGCATGCTTTCCTTATAGTGTACACACACTCTCTCAAGATATACTGAGTACACGCGCAATTATAATACGCGGTTCCGCATTGTCGAGCGCTTCCGGGGTTAACGACGTGAGCAACGCCCTGAGACGCGTTGAACCACGCTGGACAACGTCCAGAGAGCTACGACGACGACGACAATGCGGTCTTAGCCTGAGGATGGAATGAATGTGCTCGAGTGTGTGAGTATACAGTAGCACCCGAGAACGTCTTTTCACGATTCTATATATATATATATATAGACGTGCACGCATGGTTTCGTAACTGTATGTATACAGTTATTATACAATAAGAACACGCGCGAAATGGTAAAGAGAGGGAGTGTATATTTGGCTAATCGGCGTTTCAGATGGCATCTCCCGCGGGAATCGTACTGTGATGTACATAGACCACTCCCTGTTCGCTCGTTAACGAGCTGCTTTCTTTGGACAGAAGCACGGTACAGTGAAAACGAGGAGACAAACGGTTGTATATAGTAGAGCGAACGTAGAATAACGAAATTGCTCTCGAACGCGTGGACAGCTGTGCAGATGACGGTCACTTCTCACGCGCGGATCCGCTTCACAAATTGGTTTATTTTGTCCGTCGGCTTTGTACGACTGCTATAGCTACTAATTCGGCAATCGAATATGTATTATAAGGATGCATTGTGTAACACACTCGCGTCAATTACGAATTTTTTCTTTTTTTTTCGAGTTTGTAAATTGGATATAGAACAGGGAATTTTAGATATCGTGTTAACGTGAAAGTGAGTATACAATGAATCAGCGGGAAATTTCGTGAAATCCAATAAAAAAAAGTGCGTCCGAAATGGTAGAAAAATTGTTATATTTACGAATAAGCTTCACTGATTTGCCTATTCCCGCTTCCCATCATTTATATCCCATAAGTATCCCCTCTCTAGTCGCGTGCCGAAACCATAAGCTCACATCACGACGTACAAATATGACAGACGGATGGGATAATCACGGCAAATATACGGAAAGGGACAACACACACATACACATACATGGTCTTCTTATTAATGATAGTGTTCATCCGCGTATAGGTCAACCAATAACACGCCAAAGCCAAAGGCTGCCGCGTGTGTATCATGTGTTCCTCTCTCTCTCTTCCTTTGAACTATAACCCACATCTTTTGTCCGAGGTCCACCATTTATATAATTTGTCAGCGACAAACGACGCACGGCGCGGTTTTCCACACGATTTGGCAAAAAAGTATAAGCGGACGCACACGCGCTCGCACACACGGTCCTTTCTTTTTCTCTGCATCATCCCTTGTTATACTCTCGGTCTTTTTCTCCACGCGTGCGCGCATGAAAAACAAGCAATTGTGCGGTGTGGTTTCGTGTCGCGCGAAGAGAGAGAGAGAGAGAGAGAAAAGAGGGGGCGTTGCAATCACGCGGAAGTAACGACGGTGTGTGTGTGCCGAAATATATATAGATATTGGTCGAGAGAACAGGGGTTATAATAGAGGAGGAAGGAATGATTCGGAAATTGAGAGATTTGAGGGAAAAGTGGAGGAAGAATGAGGAATGGGATGAGGTAGGACTTTTTTTAGGCGGTAAATTTAGTGGATAGTATGGAGGTTTGTCATGATATTAAGAAGTGATTTAATGGTTTCGCTGGCTACGTGCGTGTGTCCGTGTCCTTGTGATATTTTGTAACACTGTAACTATAAATAGGAAACAGTTTTAAATAGTGGGATTTAAAATAGTGACATAATCGATGTAGGTAAAATATATGTAATAACGCAAACATCTTTCTTTTTAACGGTTCTGGCAACTATTTATGATATAAATTTACGGCAAATTTAAACTTATTGTAGGATTCGTGTTAAATATATCCCGTTCACAATAAAAAAAATGAATTTATCAATTACATAATTCAATATCACAACCTCACACATACATAACCTAATATAATAAATAATTAAAAATCAATTACCTACACCGTTTTTCCAATCCATAATCAAACTTTCCTTTATCCAAGATCAAAGAGAACTCTTCCCCTCTATATACCCCTGGCAAACCTCAGCAATAAAAAAAACTTGGAAACCTCGTGCACATCCTATATCCGCACGAAACAAGCTTAACGAATCGCGTGTGTTCAACGCGCACATCCTCTCGCGCGGATTGATCATTTAAGCGCTCGTGTGCTCACGCGCGTTCATATATATATATATATACATACTCGTGCTCGAAATCATCCGGCAAATTGGTGTCGTGCCTTCTACCGCACACGTTCGAGCAGAGAGGAGGGGGGGGGGAGGGGGGCAAGGGACTATACTCGCACACACGCGCGAGCGCGCTAAGCCTGAGATTGGTTTAGCTGCCGCGGAGGTAGCGCACGCCATATAGTATAGTAGCACGCCGTTTGATTACGCGTCAACGAGCTAAACGTACCCGCAAAGAGTGGTGTAGTAGTAGTAGTAGTAAGCAATGTAGACTCGTCCCTTGACGCACACAGCCCTTTTCTCGCGCCCCCTTTGGCTTGTCACGAAGAGAGAGATCTCTCTCTCTCTCACTTTTTTTTGTATATATATATATATATATATATATATATATATATATATATATATATACGTCGGTG
>JAWWEQ010000010.1:15644192-15707387 GCA_035583055.1 Torymus tubicola | reverse complement strand
CTCGCGCCCCCTTTGGCTTGTCACGAAGAGAGAGATCTCTCTATCTCTCACTTTTTTTTGTATATATATATATATATATATATATATATATATATATATATATATATATACGTCGGTGCGGAAAGCTCGTCGCGGGGTGGATGGAAAAAAAAGTATGTGAGTACAGTGGTGCAGGTGAGAGGGAGAGTGCGGTAGTAATATCGATACTCGTCCGTGGCAGATATTTCTTTTTTTTTCTTCTTCTTCTCAACCCCCGAGATATGCCACGGATCGACCTGGCGCACAATGCATAAACATCGAATTTTGGGGAAAAAAACGTCGGTTTACCTGATATCTCGATCCCTTTTCGTAGCGCGTCGTACGGACCCCCCTTCGCGTCTCGCGCAGTTCTATATTCGCCTCGCGACACTTTTCGTGATGTGAGAAAAGGATTAGAGGCGAGGTGTATACAACGGTAGAAGGGAGAGCAAAGATTTTTCTTAAATCATCTCTCAATTGCAGCGTATCGTATACGCGCTCTCGCTCTCTCTCTTTCCTTTTTCCGTTTTCCCCCCTATCAAATCTCTCCACCGTTGCATCCGTTTCCAATTATGTAACCCCGACCGCTGTATCGCGATAACCGTGCAACCTCCCTGAAAAATTTTCACTTCATTCCCAAAAAAGAAATCCCAGCCTCTCTCTCTCACTCTCCCTCTACCACCTATTATACTCTATACATTTCAAATGCCACACGTAGCAGTAGCAGTAGCAGCGCGGTATGACGACAGGATCGATCCTCGTACGCGCGGCGTGTGAAATCCGGTAAAATTGCCGCGACAGAGCACATCGTGCGTATATATACGTATACGTATACGCGTAGGGGTTGATAGATCGTCCGGCGAAACGAAGGGGTAGTTTGCTTTAATCTATCCGGTAATCGCCGGTCGACAGTTGGCTCACGGTACTGTGACTGCCTTTTTGCGCTCGCCGCCACTGCTACGCGCGTTAGATGGATGAAGCCATTTACATTTTGTCAGTGCGACATGCGCTCGCGCTATCATATCTATCACTGGGTAACGCTGGACACGAGTGCTACTGCTGCTAGCGCGGATTGTAAGCGTGTGAGTAGTATAAGCGATGGCGCAGCAGTGATTCCTCTCTCGGTTTCGGGATATTCGATCTTCTTTCCGGTCGACGGAATAGATGAAATGTCTGTTTTGGAGGGGTGCCGGACATCAGATAACGAGGGTGTTTATTATAGGTGTCAGTAGGCTGTTGAAAGTGATTTGGGCTTTAAGAAGTAACTGGTAATGGTAATTTTATTGAAATTAGCCAATAATTGTAAAGATTTATTGATCAAGAGAAAACGATATGACAATTTTATCATTTCTGAAAAATGCATATTTGTCAAATTTAACGATATTATTTATTAGAGTGATTAAAAATTTACTGATACTTAAAGTGAAAAATAAGCGAGAATACAATGTTTCGCGACAAACCCGTGATTTATCTTATCACCGTTAAACCGCAACGAGATTTAATACTTTGCGTTCTCACACATCAGTAAGACATATATATACATTCAGTCAGAAAGCAGGCGTCAAATGAAGCGAGAGATGATTGCATTTTTCCGGCGCTACTTCTTCGAAACCGAATTATATTCCCAAGGGAATACACTGGACGCACGCTACCTGCTAATAGAATATTGAAATGTAAAGAAAGACGCGCACGCGGTTGGAAAAGGTGCCTGCTGTCTCTCTTTCTCTCACTTGGATGCGCTTTCGTCGCTCTCTTCTTCTTCTTCCTCGTTTCGAGTCAAAAAATTGAGAAATCCTCGGTGTGTCCAGAACCCGACTGACAGATCTGTCAACACGGATGACACCTTCGTTGCGAGCGAAATATCATAGAGAGAGAGAGAGAGCAAAAGAGAAAAAGAGAGAGAAGGAACGAAACGAACCAGGTGGTCGCTGTCGTAGAGACGAGTCTGTCGTTGTCGGCATCTGCCGGATAATACTGGGGATTAAATCCAGTAGGATAGGAGAGAGACTCGGCGTTACTATTGCCTGTATACATGTACACGCGAATGCGACAGGGAGAGAGAGAGAGAGAAAATTCCTGCGACGACTCGTTCTCTTCGTTATAAACAGATCGATCATCTTTCAAACGGCTCTTCGTTCGCGAGAGTCCTCCAATCTCGATGAGAGAAACTTACTCTCTCCCCATATCGATGGCGCGTGAGATTTTATATCGAATGTGAATCCACGGATAATATGTACGTTACCTTGATTTTTCATTACAGAACCGTTATTTCGTTATTTATATAGTTTTATTTTAAATGATAAGATTAAAATAAGACTTACATCGTAGCCTTGGCTAGGATTGTCATCTGCGACGCAAGGGCCGTACCTCGTACCTTCCGGTATGGTCTTCCGTGCAGCAGTGAAAAATGTACCCAGTGTTAGCATACCGACGTGGACATCGTCCGGTATTGCCTTTACCCACTCGGGAAACAGTGTGTCTCTGAAGGGAAGGGGTTCCTCTTTTATAGCACCATCTGTAAAACAAAAAAATTTTAACGCTTAACATTTTAAAGTGCTACCGTACAATTAAAAAAAAAATTATTTGGTCCAATATTCCATTATTTCGTGCAAAGTTTAAATTTACATTTCCTCTTTCAGTTATATAAATAGCCGTTCTCAGTTTTAAGAAAATTAAAAAAGAATAAACATTTCAAATTAATCTTATAATAACCCTGAAACGAAAATTTAATTTAAATCCCTCATGTTATCATTGATAACCTGATACTCACGATAATCATCCCCATATTCTCTCTTCACAAAACTCGTCGGCTGATCATACGACGACCTCTTATCGCTGAAATCCCATGACTTTCTATCCTCATCTCCGTCCAGCTGTTGTTCTTGTTGATGATGGTGATAAGATCTACCATCCACCAACCTCGGATCATCGTATAACCGTTGATAATCAGGCGCACGATGAGAAGGCCGAGGATAATCCTGATAGCCGCGAACTGGCTCGGCGACGACGTTGTCTGGTTTATACGGGGGATGGCTGCTAGCGTGGCTACTGCTGCTGGATGAGCGTAGCGAGCTGTTCTCCTCCATCTCGGCGGCGCTCCCGCTGCCACCGCCGCAGGCTGAGCCCGAGCCGCCGCCGCCGCCGCAGCCTCCGCCACCCCCGCTTCCACCTGCCGCCTCGCCCTCGTCGCTGCTTCCTGCGAAGGAGAAAGAGGATGCGTTGAGTTGTGGTTTATTAGGTCAGAAGTGGTAGCGAGATGTTTTTTTTTTTTTTGTTTGAAAGGTTATATTATAGGTTTGATTCTTTGATTTGTGGTCTTGGACATTTTATGTATATATAATTAAGGGAAATAGTGAAACGTACTTGTTATTATGAAAAAGAATAAAAAGTATAAATTAGTTATTTACAAAAAATATTACAATAATAATAAAAAATTATTATTTTAGAGATAAAACATTTATTATTAAATAAAAGTAACGTTTTCACTTTTTATTTCAAACATTTACACAAGCGTATACTTGCGAAATTCAAAATATTTTTTAAAAAGTCAATAATAATTTCTGTTAAACAGAAAACTTTTATTAAAAACTGTATGGTCCGTAAAAGAAACAAGGCGTAAGAGAATGGATATAAAGGAGCCTTATCTCGAGGCAGTCGCGCAGTCTGTTTATACTACTTCCATTCGTTTTTATGACTCTATACGAAATCCTAGGCATACAAGTGTCTCCGAGGTGCTGCAAGTTCAATCTTATATACGTGTCGGAGTTTATGTTTTCACTCCCAGCGCTGATACGTAATACCAGGAATATCTTTTGGGCGAATAGAAAAGAGGATGTTTGGGACATTAATAATGCGGATAAAAATAAGTCAATCATCACGTCTTGATCAGGTTACATGAAATCTAAGTTATTTAATACTTCCCGAAAGTACCGAGAGAATGGAGTTCTTTATCTTAGAAAATTAAGTGTATCGTTCATTTCAATATTAAAGATCTTGTACATTTATGAATATTATTTATCCTTTTTATACGATAAATTTATTCACTTACATAAATAATAACACAATTAAAATCAAATCAGGATGTAACCTTCATAACGAAAATCAACAGGATAAGTTTACTATCCCTTCATCCCACATCATCCCATAAAAAAAGTCCACGCTGATCCGGATGAGGGTGTCGTACAACATGAACGCCTTCCCGACTTAAACCTCATCCGCGATGATATTGCGACAATATTTGGAAACCCTCGAAACAATTCCCGTTGGGATCGACTACATACTTAAGGAGACGCAGCGGAGAAAATAGAATAACGTATAGTCGGATCAGTGAAGGGGGAGCTAACTTTAATACTGTCTCTTAGGCTCGAGAGGTCCCCGTATATATATATGATAACCGCTTGATTAGCCTGAAGTGTCGAGATTAGGGCTCGAGAATGTTGACATCTCGTTCATGCACGGTGGGAAAAGGAGAGAGAGCGAGAGAGAAAGCTAATAGAGGAGGAGGAGGAGGTAACTCGGGAACCCTCGCGCGCGAGCGCTTTTGTGTGGTTCAATGTGTACACGGCTACTTTAGGCTTTTTTTCTGTCAAGGCAGTTTCTTTGGGTGTATTGTGGTGGGAAATTGAATTGCTAAAATAAGTGATTATGGGTTTAATGAATGAATTAATTTAGTTTTTAAGTTAAAAGAATTAAGCTTAAAAGACGAATACTATTAAATTTTTAGATGATATTAAATTTCCAATAAAACATATTAAACTTTAACGAGTTGCAATAATAAGAAAAGATTGTCAATGCATCACATACACATATAAATAAAATAGTCATCACAAAGGAAGAAATGTTATCTCGCGTCTTTCCCTTTCCTCGCGCGCTCTCCTTTTGTTTTTGTCCCGCAGACTTGGGGGCATTCCGGAAAACCAGAGATAATTAGGCAATTACCGCGCAGACTTAAAGGCTCTGTTACTGCTGCTGCTGCTGCGACTGCCGGTGTGATTGCAATTCTGGCGCACACACGAGCTGTTATATATATATATATATATATATATATATATATACACATTAACGCGTCTATTCTCACACGTCGCGCGGTAAAACCGCATTCTGACCACAGGACGTCCTGGGGCGATACGAAGATGCTTATACGTCGACCCACTCTTGACATGCTAATTATTGACAGCGAGCAGACGTCGTATTTTTATAATTGTTTATCGCGTTGCAGAAACTCCACTCGTCGTGTCGATGACGTCTAATACGTCCCGTTGTTGTTTTCCTTTGTATTACGTACACTGCGCTTGTATAGTAATATCGCGAAATTTATAATTATTAAGGAATCATTTTGTTTCTGGAACGTATCGCAGAATAATCAGCTGTTACCGTGTAAATAAAGAAGTGATCATGAGTGATGTTGTATATTATAATTATCGTGAAAAATAGTCCGCCGAGAGACAGAGATAGAGCGATGATTATATAGTCTCTATAGTGAATTGACGTAAAAGCGCTTCCCCGATAAGATGCCGATCGATCGACAAAAACGAATAAATTCGTCCGATCGCGCTTTGCTTTCTTGGTATTACACGTAACACACATACATACACATGATCGGTGCTAATTAGATATATATATATATACCTGCTCGACATTCATTCACGCACTCGCACGACGATGACACGACGGAATAAAAGAAATTGAATGTCTTGTGAAGAACTTACCACTGCTCATACTTTTGTAATCAGCCATCGGGTTAGATAGATCTAGACAATCCATTTCCGCTGATAATGATTTATAACCTTGTCTCGAAAAAAAAAATAACACACACGAACACTGCAGTATATAGATATTTATACGCGCAGATCGAGAATGTCTCCCGCGGATTCTCGAAAATCACGGATTCGGAGACACTTCAAAGGGAATAAAAGTCACGGCACTGACACGTGCAACGTTGATGATGATAACAACAACAACAACAACGGCAACAAGACCAACGATCACAACAGTTCGGCATGTTATTGAAAACAAAAAGGGCAGAATATGAAACAAAACACAATCTCATGTATAACACGGGACCCTTGACGCGCGCGGTCAATTCAATATCTTGCGAAACGACACAAAAAGTTGCCGGTAACAGCCTCGGTTACACGTTCCATGACGACTGCGCCGGCGATCCTTGAGGTAATCGATGTGCGCTTCTTTCTCGCGAGGGTGGTAACGTTGTACTACCACCTATACATCTATATATCTACACACACACTCCGTCACGTATATACACCCACAGTCTCGTAGCAGACGAAAGATGTATACATATATATCTCTCTCAATGCTATACACAATCATGTGTACTCTATATATACATACAGAGAGCTCTCACGGACTAAAAGCCTACGCGCCTGCTGCTGTTGCGGCTCTCGGCGGCGGACTACTGAAGAGGACCCGAAATCTCTCTCTCTTTCTGTCTCGCGCGCGAGGCAGGCGGTGCGCGCGCGCACGCGAGAGAGCGGAGATGTCACACACGCGCGAGTTCCACACACACACACATATACATGGATTCTCCCTCGGGAGAAGAGCTACCGTAGTCGCCTGTTATACGATGTATATATAGGAAGGCAGCCGGGGTGTGGCGAGGATCGTCGTTCCGAGATTCTGGTTGGCCCGCGGGCGGAGCAACCCCTATCGCATCGCTCTCTCGTGTGCTCTCTCACTCCCCTCCACTTGCGGATATTATATAGCAGAGAGGCGAAGCGCCGCTGCTCTGCGGCCGACGCGCGCAGCATCCCCGTTATATATATATAGGTAGAGAGAGAGAGAGCTCGGACGCGCGCGCGCGCATGAGGGAGAGACAAGGACGAGAGGAGGGAGAAGAGCGGCGAGGGCAACTGTCTCGCGCGCCGCTGAGGGAAGAGGAGGAGAGGAGGATGAGAGAAGGAAGGGAGGGAGAGGAGCACGCCGACCTGATAAGAATGGATCGAAAGGTATAGTGCGGTATATATGGCATCTTTGGTGAGCAAGAGTAGTTAAAGGATAAGGAAAAAGATTTTATTATTTCAAATGGAGAATGATGTAAGACAGAGCGGTGGTATTTTAATAGATGGGGTGTTGATGAGATTTTAGGATGAAGTTCGATAGTTAAAATTATTATCGTTATTAAAATAAAGTTTATGAAATATATATTTGTTTTATTAAAGATTATTATAATATTTAGTCATATAGTAACATTTTGAATGGTTTTATTAAGTTAATGTTTGAATGTTTGTTTTAATTTCATAAAATAATTGATTTTATTATATTAATATATAAATTTATATTAGAATTTTAGAACTACTAAAAATGTAACATAATAATTAAACTTGCATGTAAATAGGGACTTATATTGGTTTAGTGATAGTAAATTATTATAAATTCATTATTGATACATTGAACTAATTATCTTTTAAATCATAACGTAAACTTCTCTATTTTGATAATAGAATGTGGATTGATTCTAATGAGGACGAGGATCAATGCTAAAACGTTGCCTAGAAAATAACATAAAATACGTATTTATAGCATCCCAGACAAAGTCAATATAAACTTTGAAGTCGTAGAAAATATTTTTAATTATTAGTAATCAGAATATTTGAAGAGAGAATTTTTGTTATATATATAACTAAAAAATGGTCTCTATGGAAAGTAACAGAATATAGTTACACTAAAAGCCTTAACGTTCGTTCATTTTTAAAAATTTCAAATAAAATATAAATTTGTTTTAAAAAAATTTATAAATCTTCGACGACAAATAACTTAAGAAAGTTCGGCATTTATTTATAAATCAATGGAAATGTAATAACTATTAAAGTTATTAAACTTTTTCCGTAACAATTCAGTATGTATCATAACAATCACCAATGACAATAATTATCAACTAAACCGTACGAACGAATGTTATATAACAAGGCGCGAAAACGGAAAGTGACACAACACAGACGAATCTCACCACCTTTCAGAAAATTGATATGAAATTCCATACTCTTCTTTCTCTCTCTCTCTCTCTCTCTCACTCTCGCAAACATCCACACGCAGCTTCTCAATAGACCTCAACTTTTTACGCAGCTCGCGAGGGCAACTTACGAGGCTTCACCGAAAAAGTTTGATGAGCGGTGCGACAATTGGTCAGACGCGTTGACACATTTCTTTCCTTCCCTCCGCACACGCGTGCATAACAGGCTCGATGATGGCACACAACGAGATGGCTTTTCGGTTTTTCGACGCGACCACGGGAGCCGGAATCACAGGGACCCCACGCGGCGGTCAGCAACGGGAAACGGGAATCGAAGGACCCCCCTTGAATCGGACAGCCCTTGGTTTATATATACTTGTTACGTACGTATATGTGTATACTTTTTAAGAGAGAAAGAGATGACATGTCGAGTGGTAAGTACGTTGACTTTCGACGCCTCGGTTTTTTTTGTATTCTGCGGTTTGTAATATCTAGTGTTGCGGAAACTGGCTTGAAGCTGAAAATTCAGAGCTCCGGTTTCCGCCTGTCTCTTGTTTTCCGCGTACATTCTTCAGGGAAAAAACGGCCTTTCTTGCGAGCGAAAAAACCCGTAGTATACACCGTGTTGTATGAACGTTGTCCTGGTTTATAGGCTAGAGACGGTTTTTTAATTTGTATAGGTAGATAACGTTGCAAATCTAGACCAGCTGCGGTGTATATATAGATGTTGAAGAAATCCTAACGGTTTATATATGAAGATTTGATATTCTAATTTTGTAAAGAACCCGTTCAAATTCTCTGAAATGAATTAGTTTTTAATAATTTTTAAATAATAGTTCATTTTTATAATGACAAAATATATACAAATATGAAAAATTATAAAAAAAAGTTGCAATCTATACATAACGAGATACATATACAATAGAGTATACATTTTAATCATGCCATTAAATTTAAACCAAACATATTTCCTGTTCGTTCAGAGGGTTGACATAAACGACGATTGCAATATCTCTGCATGTACCGCGACCCGTGCGAATTTCGTCTCGCCTTCGCGAAGAATCCAAGGAACAAATCTTCATTTCAGCCGCACGCTTCTGGTAGTTTCGCGACGTAACGCCGGGAAAAAACATATGTCGCGTACACCCGCACGTTTATATATATGTGTGTGTGGGTGCAGTTATATTGTACTTTATAGCCACCGGCAGTCGTGTCGCCCCATCCATCCGCTGTTGGCGACGACGACGACGACGGTATTTGGTAGTGTGATTTACAGCGGCGTTAAATAAGCCAATATCACACCTTTTGCCATGAGCTTGGTTCCGGACGATTCGATCCCACCCACGGAAAATATTGTCGGAGGATATGGCCGCGGTGACACGTGATAAAGCACCAGAGATTTGTAAAATGTTCATATGTGTATATGTGTGTGTGTATGTAGGTATGGGTGTGGTATTCGCAAAATTTAAATTAAATTTTTTATGATTCTGGATGACGTTGCCTTAATTTGGCTACGGGTGGAGGGATAAATGTCCGGAATTTTTAATTTGGAAAGGATTTGTTGTAACGTTTACGAAAATTTGAAAAAAATTCGGTTGATATTTGTCTTGTTAAAAAACAAAAAGTATTGTTTAATTAAAAAAATTTCATTTTCTTGATAACTTTATTAAAAAGCGTTACATATATAAAGGTACCATAACAATAGCTTGTGAATTAACGTTGACTTAGAATATTATGGCACAAACTTTACACTAAACTTTACAACAGAAATAAGAAAAGTTCCAAAACAACTTTAACTCTATCATTACAACTAAACCCGTATTCTAAAACCTACACACACGCACACATATATAATCAGTCAACGCAGCAAAATGAGATTCCCCATAATGACAAAAGGATCAAAACCGCAACATCAGACATACCACGTCAAAGCCACGCACTTGACCTCTTAACGCCTCTACGCACACTCCCGCGTAATCAAAATATCAAAGGGTTATCAAATCTAAGACTAGCGTTATAGAACGTACGCGAGTTAACGTAAAGAGAGGGAGAGGGAGGCGGAAGGATAGACCAGAAGCCGAGCTCCCGCAAGCGCGCAACTTCTGACACGTAAAGTGACGATAGCGTAATGTCGTATATAAGAGGAGGAAGGCATGGCACACAGCGCGGGTGGGTTAGGGCGCGCTCGCGCGGAGCTATTAAACTGACAGAAACACTTGCCACCCCCTCCTCCCCCTACTAGCTTTCCTTGCCTTCCACCACCCCCTTCGACTCCTTCGTTCCTTCATTCAGTCCACCCTGATATCGTGTGTATAGATATATATATAGGAGTACGCGCGCGTGAACGAAGAGCAGCGCCGTCATCCCTTGAGAGAGACAGAGAGAGAGAAAGTGAGCCCTTCGCAGCAGTAGCAACGTTATTAATATTTTTCACACCCCAAATTGTCTCTCCTGTGTGACTCGGCCGATATAGACTCTCTGCTCGCGAGCGAAGTAATTTTACAGGCGTGCGTTTGACTGACGCGGTCAAAGGACATCAGGCAGATAAAAGAATCGCTTCGCGTTCGCGTCGTGTTCCTATATATACTGTTTTTTTTTTATTTTTTACAACTTTCGCTTTTCCTCTTTCGCTCTCTTTCTCTACTACCCCCCATCGTGTCTCTCTTTCTCTCTCTCTCTCTTTTTTTTCATCGTTTTTTAATTTGCTCGTTTTATTAGGAAAGCCCGTGGGACAAGCTTCTGCAATCTCGTCAACGAAGTGCGCGCGCGCGCGCGTGAATAAAAAAAAAAGTCGTTTGCACACCACGGGACGTAAATGGACAATCCGACCGTTAGGAATCGAGAGTACTTGTGCGTATATATATAGGTGTAACGTCCAAGAGTAAGAGAGCGCGTATCGTCAAGTAGAAAATTAGCGACCAAAGTACCGACAACACGCGTAAATATATTATATCAACTCTCGAGATCATCATCAGTAGCTCTCTACTTGGCGAAATTCAATGGCACGCTCTCGCGACTTCATTACACAAAGAATAGCGTATAAGTCGGCGCACGTGCGACTAAGCGCGTAGGTATATATATATACGCGAAAGAGAGAGAGAGTAGAAAATAAAGAGTTGGCGAAGTAGACGAACGGTGGAACGAAAGAAAGCAGCGAAGGAGAGAGAAAGAGAGAAGAGAGGGGGATAGATAAAGAGGTCGAGTGACATTTGCGTCTGCACGCGAGTATATAGTCTCCCTCCAGCCACACACACACACACACACACACATATAGCCCTCATTTATAAGCAGATGACTGCCACCAACGGTCGAGCCAAATCTATAATTTGTTCGAGTCGAGTTCTCTCTTTTCTTCTTCTCCTCTCCTTTTTTTTCTCTCTTCTCTTCTCTTATTCTCATTTTCTCTCTCTCCGCGTGTGTACACACTTTGTCGAGGCAGCGGCTCGAAAGTGCCGCTAATGTGCCTCTGCTGCGTATACGCTGTGCATTGAGACTCTATGTTATATGTACGCGCAAAATAAGAGAGAGAGAGAGAGAGTGAGCACGTACGGCATCACCGCCCCCCTGCCTGCGCGAGGAACTCGAGACGTACGCGCACACGCTTGCGATTGTTATTATGCGTCCGGACAATAGGTACACAGAGAGAGAGAGTAGTCCGCGATAGGACGCGCACCGGAAGTCACCGGAAGACGACGATGTACCGCTGCTTCTACCCCCAAGCATTCTACAACGGAAGAGGCTCCGGGCGCGCGCGCGCGCGCGCTTCGGGAACGCCCCAGTCTCCGCTTCTTCAAAGGGCGCAGCTTGCTGTGTCTCGCGTGTACGCAACACGCCTCTCGACTTAACGATTTCTCGAATAGCGATCGCGAGTATATATATGTATGTATGTGCAGAGAAGACGGCTGGATACAGATGAATGCGCCGTCGTGGTGGAACGCGCGATTCTAAAGCAGTCTATTAAAGACGCGAGTCGAGGGCATCCGTATATGTATATACTATATATATACGCAGTCAGGGCCCAAATAGACATGTCGACTATTGTACCGCGATTGACTGCCGACCTGAGAGGGGGCCGTACGACTGTGTCCTTGATTTCGAGTGAGACTTCACCAAAGTTCTATATATACCTATACCTTTTTGATATATATATACATCGAGAGCACCAGGATGAAAATAATTATCCTCGACGTTGGTTAATTCAGGATATACTGCTGTATGAACGTGTATAGCCGAAATTTCAGACCGCGCTTATACACAATGACCCGTATGTATATACCTATACAACAAGACAGAGAAAGCTACTCGTTATTCGCGATATCGGTGGTATATATATATACTATACCTCGCGTGTAGCACGTGCCAATATGGTATCGCAAAGAGACACACATACATAGCAGCGAAAATATGGGCAGCTTATTGGGAAAAGCGAGTAGCCCCACTGTGCATAGCACATATACAGCGAGCATTCTCTCTCGGATTGCTTATACTACTACTACTATACTCTGCAGTGCGCTCTCTCCCTGCGCGCAGGACAGTGTGCAAATATTGGTGCATTAACAATGCAGGCTAATTATGTTTTGGTATACCACCACCACCACCACCACCAGTGAGAGAGAGTGAGAGAGTGAGAGAGCTTCCGCGAGAGTTTGCCCTCTCTTGGGCGCGCTACTACTGCTGCTGGGCTTGCGCGCGAGTGAGCGAACGTTCGGGGGCCATTGTGATCAAGGCTTCGGCATATAGCCCGAGGCTTGACGGCGCGTGCTCACGTATATATGTATATATATACATGTATATAGTATAGTACAGTGGTAGGTAGCTGTTAGCTGCCTCTCTCGCTCAGCCGTTAAATTAATTTTATCTCGTGTCCGACATTAATTTTCAATCCCGGCTGGGCCACGTGCCCAAGCGAGCAGCCCTTGCTGTGGGATAGATCTGCAGCTTTATGTACGAGCGCGGGTGAAAGAGAAGCTGCTCATTTTGTACGGAGTGTGTAGTGGAGATTTGCAAAAGAGAGCGAGAGAGGAAGGTATAGTTCTCAGCCGGCAATTTTTTTTTCGCGTTAGAGGTTTGAAGTATGATTGAATTGATGGCTTTTTTGGGGTTTGTTTATATATGTACGTTAAAATTGATAATTTAATTTTTTCTGTTCTTCGTATTTTGGTTGTTTAGTTATTTATGGATTGAAGTTGATTAGAAGGATGACCAGTTAAAGCGTTGAGAAACCTGATTTGAATTGGGTAGTAGTGTTCATTCTAATCGAGGGGGGAAGCTATTGGGCTTTTGAATTATAAAAAAGTCATTTTCGCTTCTAAAAGCGTTTCATATTTCCCTTATTTACACAAATATATGCTGATTTATGACCGTTGGTAAGTCCAATAACAGATTTGTGTAATGAGTATATAATGCAAAGTGGATCTACCGCAAAAAAAAATGGGAAAATTAATCATACTTTGGTATATTGATGCTATAAAGTAACAATTAAAATCGTTTTAAATATAATTATTCGGAAATAAAGTGCTGTTTGATTAACGTTATTGAATAGTATAACTTTGCAATGATGAAAAACGATATTTCCTGCAATATTATTTGTCAAAATTACATTAATTTATTATTCGATTAATTTTCCCAATTCTAATAATTACTCAATTGTAAGCCGCAGTTTCGACTTTGCGGCAAATGAATTTTATACCGAAAAGAATTGGACGTAAATAAACAAGAGCCTTTATTTACAGTAACACCAATCAGAAATAATTATAAATATTTGTACATTATATATACACGTGACTATTTATCACAATTTGTTAAATTTACGATACACATAAATTCTCCAAAAATTTCCAAACCCCATATATACAAAAATATCATTAAAATAACGTTAATAATAAATTTGCCCTGTATTATAGCTTTATAATAACGAGGGATAACTCTATCAAAATCACCTCGAGCTATTTGCGTTAGCCCGGGTAAATCTATTTACCCAAGACACGCGGATGATACTCGGCATATGCTTACGTACAAATAAACGACGCCGGCGCCTCGCCCACTTCATCGAACCATAAAATCCATAGTTAGACGCGGACTTCTCTCTCTCTCTCTCTCTCTCGATATTCGGTAATAAAGCCCTGCGGCTGCCGCTGTCGTATACGCGAGCGCGCGCAACTCCAAAAGTATTACGAGAGTTATGGAGGGAGAGAGAAAGCAAGAGAAGGGCGCGACGGCCGAAACTCCCGAAGAAGGGGAACAGATGTTTTTGAGAGCGGGTGCGCGAGCTAACATCGTAATCTATGTTCCGCAACATCGTAATTAAGGAAAAATGGAACTGCGCTTCACCATAACTCATATGCCCGTCCGGAATTTCTCTCTCTCCTCTTTCTTTCGCTTCGGCACATCAAACCCAAGTGATTTCTTCCTGCGAATCATGACTTTTTCCTTCGATTTCGTTCCCACCCCCCGCTTTGTTTTAATAATACATTTCTTCTGAGAGAGAGAGAGAGAGAGGGAGAGGAATTCGCTTGGATTAACACGCATTGATTAGCGCGATGATATGTCGGATAAGAACACGGACAGATATGTGGGAGAGAGAGATCGCGCGATTTGCAAGAGAGACACAAAGATAATGTTTAGTATAGTAATCAAGGAGCGCGGGAGCGCTTCGAAGGCAAGTATTTTTAATTATCAGAACGATCTTGTGTATATTATAAATGTGTGAGTGTTGAGTAATTTATCATGATTTGGGATTCGAGAAACGTTTGTCATTGATGTAAATGTTGATTGTTTTTTTTTTAAATAAATAACAACTAATTAAACTGTTTTTTGTGTACGATATGAAAAATAATATCGACGCTAATGAGCTAATTAGGGTATTTTAATTAACTATAGCTAATTACGCTCGTACTACGGTTATATTCATTACTAATTGTAAGCTCACGTAAGTTTATATAATTTCAATTAATCGAATAACAGTTTTATTCTCTGGCAATATTTCTCATAACAGCTCTTTTTCCCAAAATGCGCAATATTCACCAAAACCATAACGACTCAGTTACAGAAAAGCGTAAAATTGAAAATAACAGTATTCTACAATAAGAACCAACCCCATCTCGTTGTAACTGCCTATCCGGCGATAAGCCTAATAATCAACGCATTTACCGTTCCAGTCACACTTTGGCAAAGCACGTCGCACGCATACCCGTGCACTCACCACGACGATAGATTCCTATTTTTTAGGACGAAGTTCAATGGGCTCTCTTACTCTCTCTTTTAAACTCACGCGCGGATATATCAGAAGATATACAGCGCAACGTTCCACCACTATATATATATCTATACATACCAACACCCCCATGGCCACCGAAAAGAATACGAATCGAATGGAATCTGGCGGGCCGAATCTCACGCCCGCGTCGTAAACAAGAATCAACAAAAGACTGACCTTCTCTCTCTCTTAGTGATCCCTTCGCCCACCCACTACTGAGTGGGGAGGGGGGGGGGCACTTTGGTGAATCGAAGCGTTCACGCTACCTCTCGAGATAAAGAGAATTTAAAGTTTAAAGCCAACCGGGGTTATTTTCCGTGTCCCGTGCCCGTTCGCGAAAAAAGGAGGAAGAAAATAGCGCAAAGGGTGAGTGTATATATGTGTGTGTGAGAGTTTGCCTTGGCCACTTCTGGTAGATATGATCTTGGACCGTCGAGAGAGAGAGAGAGAGAGAGTAGCTGCTGCAACGGTAGTAGTACGCAGCATTAAACGAAAAAGCCGGCGCGAAGAACGAGCGGGGAATCAGAAAAGTACTTTTTCACCCGATTCGACGATCGCGGCTGTGCTCGTAGTATAGCTCGACTACTCACTTCGTATATATCGGGAAAAGTTCCCGCGCGCAGGAGAGTGCACGACGTTTTATATATATATACTCGAAATTGCTGAAAAAGGGGGTATATACGAGGGATTTAGGAGTGTCCTGGTTGGAAAAACAAGTTTTGTTGGTCTAATGTAATTAAAGTAATGGTTTATATACGCGTGCCGTTGACGTTGGATTGTTAAATTATAATATGTATTAGTTTAAAAGTGAACTGTGTGAGTTAACATTATAATAATACAATGCACTCTAGCTATTTTATTTTAAACAAAAAATAAATTTTTAACTTTATATTGTAGATAAATCATTAAACTTGCCCTCCACGAGTCCAAGAATCAAGTATCCCCAAGCATTTCCATAGAACATCAATCCAGCTCATCGCTCCTGACCGTTAAAAAAGGTGATATATGCGTTCTATTGAATCCACCTAACGACGCCCCCCGCGCGTCTCTTGGACAGCACAAACACACATATATATATACTCCCTCCCGATTGTCCGATCACAAGTCTTAGATATACACGCAGAGAGACCCCGAGTAGAGCGTGAATCGTTGTATAGATAAGAAATCGCGCGCGCGGATATCTCAATCGGGCGCTCGATCAAGCGTCGTTGAAAGACAGAAGTGCGCGCGAGAAGGCAAATGGCTTACCGAAGCGTCCTTACAGTAGGAAGGCATTCACCAGAGAAGAATAGCCTCAAACGCGCGTTCTATTCATGCAAGCGCGCACACACGCGCGCGAACGTACGCGTGGAGTGTCCCGTAGGGGAGGGGATAGAAACAGCAAAACGGGAGGAGATCGACTATACTGTGAGCGAAAAAAAACGAGAGAGAGAGAGAGAGAGAGAGAGAGAATGAAAGAAAAGAGAGAACCGAAAAAAAAGACGACGAAAGAGAGAGGTAGGGCGGGAATGTCGGGCGGAAGAGGGTAGATCGAATGCATCTGGGAATCGAATGTCTTTGATGACGACTGTATCTATCTGGTCGACTCACACTCGACGCGAGAAATCCGCAATTGTGGAGAGGAGGAATGATGAAAAAAAAAAAAGAAATCCGACGGTGTAATTGATGGACAGTCGGTGGCGAAAGGGGGGAAATGCGAGGGAATGAGATTTAAGAAAGAAAGAAAAAAGGAACAAAGTTGTTGATCGCGCCTCACCCCTTTTAGGGTCGCGAAAAGAACGTATAAGAGAGAAGGCGTTGACGAAAGGGTGTAAGACACTGCAGGCATGTGTGTACGAGTGAGAGAGAGAGAGAAAACTGACGTCTCTCTATTTCTCGCTCGCCATCGACGACCGGTGTAAACGCAGTATATACACAATCGTGACCAGGAGAGTCTTAACCTGCGCCTGTTTGCCGTAAAATCTTTATTTTTCTCTCCCAACTCTTTGGAAATCGATGGAAATGAAATTTATCGGCCGACCGGATATCGGATTGCCGCTGGGAATTTCGTGCTTGGATGTATATATAGACAACATTGCGTTTTACGAGGGCTTCGTTAAGCGTTTTCTTTTTCCAACTCGTTTTTTTTTACTCCTTTTTAAACAAGAGCCCACATGTGTTGTTGATACTGCTGATTTGATTGACAGGATCTCTTTCATCGTGTGTGTATATATATATTCAGAATCCGGAAATTCGAAAACTAAAACTTCGTCAGTCTTGGATAAACAAGATGAATTTTAAAAAAAAGCAAAAAAACAAAACTGTAGAAGGGATTAAAAGACGTTATCAAACACGTAACCTGCAAGTTAAAAAAAAATATATATATATATAAGTGAGAAGGAGAGAGGAAGAGAAAGAGAAGCCAAACCAGACCGTTTTTTAACCTGTGAGTTCGAGTTGGGTCGGACAGGTTTTGCAGGAAAAGCAAGGGTCGTTGAGCGCAACGAAGCACAGAGAGAGAGAGAGAGAGAGCGAGAAGGATATCGCACGGCGCCTATTGTTTGCGGTTAACCCATCGCGCGTGCGTTTCCGGAATTTCGATTAAAAAGGGAAAGTACGGGATGAATTATTATTTGGATACGCGGTGCCTCCTCGGGCGTGAGAAAGCGCTCAAACTGGCTGTATTGATTACCTGAAGGAGGTAAGGATTTATGGCTGGGCGATGAGATGTGTGACGAGAGCTCGAGAAAAAAAAATACTCGTACGTCACTTAAAACGACATTTCCAATATGTACGGAAAGTGATTCTATTTCATTCTATGATGTGTTGAATTTTTTTTATTTAATTCTTCGTTGGTTGTAAATTATATTGATAAATTTAAATGAATTAGATGGCAAACTTTTATTTTTGATCGCTTGGATAATAAAAATTTTTAACAATCCGATTTGGAATTTTTTAGTGAACTGGATATTAAATAAATTAGTAAAATTGATAATAATTAGAATAACCATTAGAATAGTAGAATTGCATTTAGTTAAAAGGACGAATGACGTGAGTATATAAAGTATATCTTTTACTGTTGGTGTTGAATCTTCTGTAGATTAGTTTAGATAATTATTGTTTTCATTGATGAATCTGTTTTAATCATAAATGATGCTATTATAAAGCAGATTTTGAACTTGAAAATTATTTAAAGATAAATTTATTAAACACATCATTTTATTAATCAGATTTCTAATAAATACCTTGAAAGCATGATAAAATAAAATTGTTTTTATTAAATACCAAAACTTAACACATTGTATTTAATCATAATTCATTTTCTTGCAAATTACATGTTTTAAGTATGTTACTCTAGTAATTTGGTTTAATTTTCTATAAAAATTATATGAAACGGCGCGCGTATGTATCTGTGTGTATGAAAATTTTGAATCGTAATAATAGTAACAGTACTGAAAATTTATTAGTTAAAATTACCCGCAAAAGTTTTCTTTTTAATAAAAATAATCAACCGCGACGCGTTTATTTTTTGCCCTAACTCTACTTTATAGATAGAGGTATGTAGTTTAATCCCTAACTATTAATCTCAATTATTTTAGTCAAAAAAGAAAACTGTTTCTTGACTGAAAACAGAAGTCTACAAATGTGGATTTAATATAGGTATTAAAAATGACAAAAATTATTATTATTTTTACATTCTTAATATTAAAAATTAGACAAGTCAGGTGAAGTAAAAACCCATCCGCAAGAATAGATTAAATCACTATCTTACAAGTTTACAATAACATTAAACAAAAAAACAGAAAACAATTTAAAACTATTTTGTTAAGTTCTAAACAACCACGTTACATTTACCCCTCCACCCAGAACTACACTTAATTTCAAACTTTCAATTTTCAATACACCCAGACAGGTATATACCAGTCATAAATAAGACGCTGCTAATAAACGCCGACAATAATTCACGGAAACACTTGGCTCGAGAGGGAAAGAAGAGGCGACAGATCCCCTGAGTGATAATTTGCTTTTGATGCGACGAAGCGAGACGCGCAACGAGCCACGCACTTCGAGACTCGAAGAAGAATCCAGTCGACGTTCGATAGGGTGAGCTCACAAGCGCACGCCTGCAGTCTGCCGTCGCGTTTCGCGAATAATGAAGGCGATAAATAACTGATGAGAATTCGAGCATGTATACGTGCGAGACAAAGGGATTCAATTTTGGCGCAGACTCGAATCGAATGCCCATCAAATATGAATCAAAAAGTATTGGCTCGTAGAGGAGTGATACATAAATCGTCGGAGGATGAACGGAGTGAAAAAAAGTTCGAGCGGACCGGCTTGAATTGTGATTTTATATGCGTTTCATGAGAAAGATATAAATAAAAAATACAAAGAGTAAAAAGATTTTTTTAAGTATAAATTGAAATACGGATTAATTTAAATAAAACAAAATGTTCAGCATTTGAAGCACATTCGAAAGGTGTCGATAATAACGCTTTTCCATATCTGTTCAATACACTCGTTCGATCAATCAAGCCGTTAAAACGAATCTCAAAAAGAGTGAGAGAGAGAGATTGAATCTCTCTCGTGTCACACGCCGATCGGAGCAATCCCATTTTCGCTCACGCGCAAAGTACCTTTGACCATCGGTTCATTGGCAGCATACACATACACACATATACACCTCGCATTAAATGATAAATTGACGCTTTTGACATCGTATTAGTTACGCGCGCTTTACAAGTAATAGCACCTCTGCGTCGAGGATTCGCGCACATAAATACACGTACATGTATATATATACACATCATGCATATACATGTGCTTTGCACAAGCGCGTGGTAGTGAAGCTGGCACCGCGGCCGGCGTGAAACGCGCGCTCGTGTGCATTAGACATCAAACGGCTATGGACTGGCCTTTGATCAAAACTCGTGTCATTCGCGCGATGACTCTTGTCGTGCGGTCTCCCGGTAATCCGCCGATAAGTCCGTCGCACGTCTATATATATATACATGTATAGATATACACATATACATCGGCGCAGCTGTTGGGCGTTTAATTAATTTTGCGACTGACACGCGTACACCGTCGGTACCAGCCGGGATATTTAATTGTTTTCTGCTACATATACGTGAGAGAAAAAAAAATCGGTTTTGATGTTATATATAGTTTTCTGTTTTATTTTTCGGATACGAAGTAGTTTAATGTAGCGAGCGCGAGTAGAAAAATCTCTGTGAGATTCAGTCGAGCGAAACGGAGTGAGAGATTTTACGAGGAACGAAGCGTGGGTATATAAGGCTAGAAGATGCCGATGACGGTTCGCCGAGGAGACGATTAATAGTTTCGTCAAGGGGCTCGATATCACGTATATATATAGGTATTACTATACTAGTAGTAGTGTTTGTGGTATACGAGACATGTATGACGATGTCAGCGTGCGTGTATCAGTCAAATGGCTTACACAGACTCCCACTCACCGTGGTTTGGCCTTTTTGCCATCGCTACGTCTAATATATATTATATATACGACGTTGACCGCGTCGGTAATCGATTTCTCACACATATATATATATATATATATATATATACAACCCCTCTGACATGATCCCCAATAATCATAACGCGCAGATATACTTATTTCCTTTCTGCCTACTCGCTGCCTCCCACGTCACGTATTTTTTTTCCGAAACCAGAACGCGTAACGTTATAAACGAGAAAGCCTAAAAACTCTCTCTCTCTCCCTCCAAAGAGAGAAATCTTTTCATAATTAAAAAGAGAGAGAGAGAGAGTGCGCGTATGCTTACTCGCACCGAGAAGAGAGAGAGAGAGAAAGCGAATTCACGCGAGTGAGCAGGAGAGTTAGGGAGATGATAAAAGAAGGTTAAAACGCGCGCGCGTGCATTTAAAGCCGCAAGTTATACAAGAGCTCCTCGCTCTCTTTCGCATAAGAGCCGTTAGCAAAGGATTTGCGGAGACGTCGACGATGACGGCGGTGCGGTGCGGTGGTGGTAGCGGCGCGAATCCGAAAATCGAGGCGGTGGCGGCGGCGGCGGCATGCCTCGCGCGCTAAATATTCTCCTCTCTTGCCGCTCTCGTCCTAATGGGGTCCCCCGTCTCTGAGGGCACTTGAGGGTGTGTAATTGCTAGAATCCACGACCCCGCGAGCGAGCGCCTACTACTACTACCACCACCACGAGCGCATTACGTGCGAGTGTATATAGGGTGCGTGCGAGAGCCGCACACCACGGATATATAAGCTCTCTCTCTTTCTCTTTCCCCCCTCTCTCTCTATATATATATACTTGTACACATATATATATACGTACAGGGTGTTCTGCAAATCCTGACGACTCTCTTGACCTGACACGGCTCAAAGCGAGAGTGAGAGAGGGAACGAGCGAGTAATAAAACATCCGCAGTCGCGCACGCGCTCGGCCTTTTTATTTACCTTGCACATCTAATTACACTGTAAATGTTCTCTCTCTCGCTCTCTCTTTCTCTCGTGTGGTTCTGGTACAGCCCTGGTAAACGTGTATATATATATATACGCTTTCGTGTAATGAATTTGTATGTTAACAGCTTTACGTTCGTGTAAATCGCTTGCGGGTTAGATCTTAATTTAGAACGGCTTTTGCTGGTCTACTAAGTCTTACGAATATATAATATATGTGTACATGTATGCGCGCGCGCTTAGTAATGACACACTTTTCGTTATAATTTTGAAGAAAAAAAGAATTTACACGACGGCTGTTTATAAACGATATAAAACACGTAAGTCTTATTAGTGAATCAATATTTTGTATGTAAGCTCTTAGTAAACGTCGTTTTCGCAAAATGCGAAATTAAAAAACATTTTTTTTCTCTTCTATATATATAATTTTACATTTAAATTGATAAACGCGTACATTTTATTTCTTTATACCAAACATCGAGAGCCTCCAAACCTCCATGCCATTGTGGAGAAAAAGACTTGATAAGATTTTAATTGAGCCTTAAAAAAGAAGAAAGGGAATATAAAAAGCGGGCGTGCACGCTCTCTCTCTCTCTCTCTCTTACGTATATCGAACACCCGTAGAAAGTATCCCCTCACATATATCCACATACACTACACGCGCGCGTACAAAACGGATCCGCTCGTTGTGTATAAGGGGTTAAACGACGAGCCACTAGAAAACGATCCCCATCCGTATACGAGCAATTGCACCCGCGCTCGATGCTCTTTTCTGATGCTTATACCTCTCTCTCTCTCTCTCTCTTTCTTTCTTTCTTCTTCCTCCACGTCGTCGTCATCGTACGCGTACGCTAGACAGATGGCCGCGTATAGAGTTTTTGTTTCAAGATTCCTCGCGTCACAATCGTCGCATTAGCGAACAAAACGCGCGACGCGGACATGAACCGATGGCGATCGTGTCGCATATACATATATATACTTGGCCACATGTCCAAACAGCGATTGCTGAGGTTACGATTCAATGGTATAAGTAATGAAATTCATAATCGGCCGTGCAGTGGTATACTCTTTTTTTTCTTTCTCTCTCTGTTTCTGTCTCTGAATGCAGAGGCTATGTGTGTGTATTCATGAGCTCTTCGGTTGGCATTGGGTTTGCAGTGGACAATGGAGTTAGGCGATCGATATACATGTGCGGGTTTCAGAATTTAATTGACAGGTTACTGCGGATCGCGTTGTTACTGGGGTTGATTGTTAATTATTATATCATTTTATTTTGTTGATTATATTGTATAGTTTAACGCGTACTAGTATTTTTATATAGAGTTTTTGGATATTGTGGTTAATTATGTAAAAGTCAAGTATACTTATTTGAAAAACTGAACCACTCTATACTTATTTGATGTGCATACTCACTTATTCAACTGATTTACTTTTATTCTATTTCGAACTGTACTTTTTATGCTCGATATTTTAGTATTTTCTCAAGTGAATCCGTGAAGAATATATACAATAATAAAGTTCTAAGGTTAAATAAGTGCGTGTAATACTCCTCCGATAGCCTTTGACATTTACGATCCGTTAATAGGAAAAAGTCGTTCCTGCGTCCTCCCCAAATATTTTTCTCATCCCGAGGGCGCGCGATTTCCGCGCTGTCAATAACCGTCTCGAATGCGAGAAAAGTCGTAAAATCATCACCGAACGCAGACGCGCGACACTCGAAGAACTTCCCAAAAACAGTCTCCCCTTTGTCTCGACTTCCTCTCCAAATGCCCGTAAAGAAAAAAAGAGTCAAGTGCACGGCGTATCCTCGTAAATCGGCTTCTAAAACAATTATTCACTTGTACGGACGAAAATCATAAAAATAAAAGTTCCGCACTTTAAAAGGGCGACATTGAAGTCACGAAGAAAGCGTGACACCACGGTGATCGTCCTGGCGACGCAGGCTCATTTTTCATGGTGGGCCAGTGCGCGAAGCGTTCATTCATCGACACATAGAGTCGAAAAGCACATTAGCGATGCACGTGACGCAACTCTCGTTCTCTTCTTATATTCCCCGAGCATTATGACAGCCGCCTCTGCAACGTCGTGTATATACGCGAATCCGAGGTGCGTGCGCGTGTACACGCGATCGACAGGGCGCAGGTCAGAAGCTATGGACTACTACTACAACTACACGGCTTTTCTCTCTCTCTTTCCCCCTAATGGATTTCACTCATTTTTCTCTCCCCCGACGTCCCGCTGCTGCGTACGAACGCTGTACTATATACTGGCTCGACACCCCAAGCATCTCGAACGTGTATATACGTATACAGTAGCAAGCGAAACGAGAGAGAGAGAGAAACGCTTGTTCTTCCTCTCCGCTGCTCTATGTACGCGCGACGCGGCTTTATTCATTCATTCGTGTATGTATCGATGCTAAAAGTGAGTTTAGGGGCGTGTGATTTCATCATTCTCTTCAATTCCTTTTCGCTTTATTCGCTTTGCTCTACTCACTTTACTCCACTTTATTTATATACTTTTGTAATTATCTCCCGTTTTTCCCCGGGGTTCTTGGCCATTATAGGTCGACATGACAATATACCGATGAATTATTTATAGCTTCCCGTAGATCTACTTACGAAAATATTCATTGTATTTCATATTTATTGTCACTAGTTGATTAACATTACACTGAGATTGACAAATTTTGAGATTTTTCCTTGATAAAGTTTTTTTTTTATTTTAATAGTATATTCAGGTATGAAGTTTTAGTCAACATGAATTTGTTGTGGAATAAATGTTACAAATGAGAAGCGGTTATTCAAATTCTAAATAATTATGAAACCAAGAGAAGAAGATGATTTGAGATGCAGATAATATTTGTGCTACTGCTTGCAATTGTTGTTTCACGATTTCCAATACCACATTGTTGGTATCGTAGCCATTAAGAGACACAAATTATTTATGAACAAAAAGTTATCATCGTAATACGTTGTGTCTTTGACAGGTGGCGATTTTATCACTTCATTCTGACGAGACAGATTTTGTGATTATTTTTTATCACGTACACTTTGCATTAGTACACAATGTATAGAGAGATTCTTTCAAGAATAAATTTTTGTCATTGATAAATAAGCACGATACTACCATACTCACAGCACTAGTAGTATATCTAAGTATCAGGGCAATAAAATAAACCAATTACTGCAGATTAATCTATGTTTCTTTCGTTACGAAATTCATTAAGTTTTCAAATAGAATTTATTTTTTTATTATCACAAATAAATGAAATACATACTTTCAGAAATGATATTTTCTTAGTTTTTATGTTGAATAATACGCGATTTAATAACAAATAATACCAACAAAAACGATTTCGAATGTATTGTTAATATCACATATTAGGTTTTATCTTATTTTTTGTAAGACCAGCTCTCATATATCTGATACGTCTGATACATCAAGAAATTTCTCTCGACAGTCGATGAAGCAAGATAATTCTAGTATAGAAAGATAGCCGGAGCTCAGACTCATTTCCGCTAACTTTTCGCGTAATCTCTTTTTTTTTCCCAATCAAAATATTTCGGCTCACTATAGTGGCGTCAGAAATATTTACATTTTTATTATTCAATTTTATTTATTTTCATTGCATAACCATACTTTCCTATCAGCAGATTTGCATCGATGATAAGTGGCGATAAAAATGCTTTTTACTATAGCAATGCGTATATCCAGTCAGTTATCTTAATATTGATTTCGCCAATTACCGAATTAGACTCCGTGATAAAAGTATGACCCAATCATTATTGATAAGAAGCAACCATATTCTCAGAAGGTAAATAAGAGTATCATGCGTATCTAATGATGCATAAGCAAACAATGAATTGCGATTAATTTTAACACCTTTTAACCATTTTTTGGTTAATTTTTACAAAAAATACGATCAAAATACGAGTAAATGAATTTTTCTCGGCAAAGTAAAGACAATTCTTTCATCTGCTTATGATGAAATAAAGAATCAAAATTTGAAGACTACAAGGTATTGTCGAAATACATATTGGTATAACAACACATATTCTTTCTTTGGTCTGATATACTTTTTGCAACCAACAATATCAAATGATGTACATCTATATGGAATATATGTAGCTGTAAAATCAGAAATTGAAGTATTTTGCAAATTCGTTTATTCTCTATCAAGATTTCCAAGTTTTTCTCTCCGAAGTCAAGGCATGCAAGTCTCCAATGCGCGCGATGCGTTTCTTGCAGCTCGCGTGCAACGAGCAAGGACGAAGTAAGCGAGCGAAGCAAGAAGTCGATAAGGTAAATAGGTACTTCGTAAAGTTCGCCGAAGGGAGAATGTAGAAAATGACGCGAATTACGGGGCTTAACATAAATGTCGAATGCACCCAGCCAACACCTTTTGCTCGCACATGCAAAAAAAAAATGGTCAACAAATGAGTTGCAAGTTTTTCTCGTCTTAGTATAGGTAGTATAGTAGAGCTTTAAGGTCGTTAAAAATAAGATGCTTATTCACTCGCGCTTTAACAATATCATTTACTACTTGACAGTTAATAGTATAAAGCAAGTGTGTAATCCGAGTTTCTCAAAGATTACCATCGACGAATGTACGTGGGTCATTAAAAGAGTTGTGTTTTAGAGTCAGCTAGCGCGTGGTGGTCTTAAAATTATATTTCACCTTTTCTGTCCGTAGTTATTCATTTGCATGCGGCTGCCTATTTACTCCTTATTTCTAGTTATTTGTGTAAAAATCTGAGCTACTTAAGTATTTGAGGAACGATAAAGTAAGGAGGAAAATTTGCAGCTAGCCTTACTGAAACTGTGACATTGATAGTTACACTATTTTTTTTCCTGTAATAAAATAACCGCCAGTTTTTTATAGGTGAAAAGTACTGTATGGTCATAGTAATCATGTAAGGATTATCTGAAATTGCCATTTCAGAACTACAATTTTTACATATATTTATGACAAGGGAGGTTGAAATCAAATAGATTATCAAAATTTTACTGCAGAGAAACGCACGTGTACACCTTCGAAAATCGATTGTTCTTATCCTTCATGTAATAAAATTTCATAGCACACCTTCCCCAAGTAATATTGTAACTTATAGTATATATATATATATTTGAGGTTATGAAAAATATAACATTTATAGCTACGGCTGATAGAGAACGACAAGTCGTATTCGCTTTAAACCTCCAAATACAATATTTTCAATCCCACGTTCCCAAACGCGAGAAAAATCGTTAAAATTGAAAGCACCCATCATTCAACTTCCTTGAATCGAAGTTATTAATATTTATCACGAGCTTTTACGCTGATAAAGTACATCTGTCATTCCATTACATGCGCGCGCACACATACACACACACACACATACACTTACAATCCTTCACATCGACCGAATAAAGTATATACGTGGTATAAAAAAAAAATCTCATGTCACTTACGGAGGCCATCGTCAGGAAGGCAGGCGGCTTTCTTCAGCTTGCCACTGAGCCGTAAAACTGAGATTCGATGACAGAGAGCAACCATAGTACAGACTTTCGATCGTCATTAAGTTATTATACCTATGAGGTCCGTCGCACAGTGTAGCCGCGCAATTACTGAAAGGTGTATAATGTATACACGAGTGTTTTTCATATCAGCCACACTCACGCTCTCGCGACAGGCCGGCTATCTATCTGGGTCCCCGACCACAGAGCGCCTCTATATCGCACCAATGACTGCGCTCTCTCTCTCTCTTTCTTTCTCTCTCTATCAATGATTCGAAGACACTCGATGTATATATACACACTTTACGAATTTCATTGTCTGAGTGCGGTCGTCGCGGTGGCGGCGTCTATCTTGATTTCGCAGACAAGCCGCTCGCGCGCGCGCATATCATCCATTGACGCAATTACTATACGGATCATCGTCGCTGACATATATTATCTGGTCTCTGTCTTTATATCCTTGAAGTTTTTGTTAATCCGTGAGATATAATTATACCTTTTGCAGTTGAAAGAGGTGAATTCGGAGGATAAATAATGATGAAAAATGCGGGAACGTTGAAGCGAGTATATAGCTGATCGATAAGGAGCGTGTGATTCACGCATTTTTAAGAGACGCTTGTTTATAAATGCTTACTGATCGATAGAAAATGTTGCACTTACTGTTGTTGCCTCGTTAGTGAGAAAAGTGTAATAACGGTTTCTTTTTTCTTCAAACGCGATAAGATACTTAAAATAATCTTCGAACGATTTCAACGATATATACCGTAATCTAACAAGCATGATTTATATTTGTGATGTCGCAATACGCAAACTTTAACACTTGCTAATAAACTCACACTATTTTCATTTCGCATATTCCTTCTGCCAAAAATATACGTTAAAAATAAAATCACTGCATTCACATACTCTTATATCATCATCCTATACTTAAAAAAAACATCCTCACATCAAACGACACACACACACATAAGTACCAAAGACAAACCCCACCGCGCAAGAGACAGAGAGATCGGATGGTATAAACGAATCCCGCTCGGTGCCCAATATATCTTTCTCTCTCTCGCGCGCGCTTCGTTATCTATAATACGCGTGCTCACGCGCTTTCTGAAGTGTCTCTTTAATCTCGCTCTCTCTCTCTCTCTTCGGAGGGGCCACCTGCGCGGCGTGGGAGCAGTGGCGGCTTGCGTGTGAAGCTCCCGTGTACCGAGGGTAATATACCGTTGAGTATAGTCTGAAATGACGAGATAAGGTCCACCAACGGCGGGCGGCTTAAAGTAAACGAAGCCCTATACACAGAGACAATCTGGCGTTGTTTACAGAGAAGGAGAGAGATAGCTGCGATGCGACATTCACTTTGGGGATGAGTTGCGGCTGTGTTAATGAATATAAGGCGCTGTGTACGAGGCACGAGAGATGTTATTGTATGTGGCTTCCGGGGTTCTTCTGACGAATCGTGTAATTGATACACTTGTCAAACGGACGGCCGTATCGTGCATGCGCGTACGAATTATGCTCTCCCGCACTGAAGATGATTCATTATTTTTTTTTTTTATAACACGGATACGTATATATTAGACGAAGAGTGTGATTAAAATATATGATATTTATCTTTATAACAGTTGCATTGTAAATAACTTTATTAAAATTTTTTAAAATGTAATAATTATCAGAACTACATTAATAAATAATACCACCAAGCAATCTCTCAATTTGCTTTCCAAAGAAATACGTGTGAGGCCCTTATGTCGCATAAGGACGGAGTAGACCCGGCGTCTCCAGTTGCTCACACCCCGGTCCAAACAAAGATCCAACCACAGCCCTGACTGATTTATAGAAGCGACATACGTACTACTCCCGTATATATATATATATATATACTCTAGGCGAAGTGATGTTAGCACGAGCGTCTCGGTAGGCAGGCGTGAAATGAAGCCACCGAGTGAGGTCCTCGAAGAGGGTATATATATACCGCACATATACCACGCCTACCTCGAATCGCGCCACTGCCACGCGCGCGTATGACGCGAGACGTTTTTATGGGGGCAACTAGAGCTACCTTCAAAGGGTTCCAGTTAAATGCCGCGACCTGGACTACGGGAATTCCTATATGAGAACCTGCTGAAGATGGTATAATTAGCGACGTGGTGGGTTTTATGGGTTTCCGGGAGAGAAGTAACGGGTGCAGTTGATTGGATCATCATCGAGTTGATCTTTTTTTTGTACAGTTGTTGGGAAGTTTAGTTAAATGGTGTGTGTTTATGAATAAACTATAGGTTGGCGAGAGATCAGTGGAGGGTGTGTCTTGAGTTGTGCACTTTTGTTAATAAGCAAAGCAATTAGCGGCACGTGCGCACACATGTGTGCTTGCTGTGTTATCTCCGATGGGAGGCCTCTTCGCTTCTATAATGTTTGATCGATGATGGATTCGCGCTTCTCGCCGGAAATTAGGCGTCAACCTATCGTTCTCAGCTGGAACTGACGTCGTACAGCGTCATCCTATCACGCTATTATCTTACATTCGTTAATCACGTGTGTGTATATATATATATCTACGCACATTTTCATCTGCAGTATACGATCGAACTGTATATCTGATTACTTGTAACTATATTTAATTATTATTTGTTTATAATAAGTTATAAAGATTGAAATATGCCAATAACAAAAATAATTGAGACCAGATTTCTATTTCTGTATATATATATATATATATATATATGCAATGCGAATCACAACCCCAGCAATCAGAACGATGTTACTTAATGGCAGGGGGGGTTGGCAGTCAGACGGAAACCCGGAAAGAAGACGAGAAACAAGAAGGTAGAAGAAGAAGAAGAAGAAGAAACAAGCCTGGTGAGTTATGGCAGGGCCGAACAATTACGCGCCCAGGGCACTTGCTGGTGCGGAAGCTCGCGTGTTTCGCGAGGCCCGCACTGGTATATAGGCGCGTAATTGTTGTCTAACGGCCGCCTCCGCTAAAGATAAACCATCGAAGTTATTAATACCAATGGCCCGAAGCACTTCGAGCTCTTCTCGGGCATCAATTACGGGAACACGTAAGCGGGAGGAGGAACTACTTCGCACTTGCCTCTTGTTTCTTCTTCTTCTTCGTCTTTGCCCGAACGAGGGAAGTGCTCGTAAGCAAATTGTTCAATTTTCGCGAATTGCCTGACGGATGGTTAAATTGGTCGACGTAGGGTTATCAATTCCATCGTTTCGCACCCCAATTGTAATAATAATAGTGCGGAATTATATGTAGAAGATTTGTTTCGTACGCGGATTATGCGGTAGTCTTTCTACGAATGATGTGTGGGGTGAAATGGAAACAATAGAAAGATTTTTCAAATTGAAATGGTTGATGGAATATAAAAAATTAATTCAAATTATAATTAATTTTGTATCTTTTCGAATTTAGATAAAAAAAACTTTTACATTACATATAAGATATAAATGCACTTTTACTATTCAATAAATATATAATTAATTTATCAATATTGGGCATTGACGTGTCTCTTAATTTTCAGAACTAAAGTTAATTTGCTTGGTTGTTTTCTTTATTAATACACAACTTTTGTTTTGATTTAACTTTCATAAAATCATATAATTATATTCCAACAGTCAATAAATTAATATCCTGCGTTAATTTATTTCAAACGAAGCAAACAATTACGTAATTCACGAAAATAAACAAGCAAAAAGTGAAACGTCTCTGTCCACGTTCGGCATCTCAAAAGAACCGCGAGAGTGAACAATCATCTGTCTTCATAATAGTCTAAAAAAGGGGGGAGAGCGCAAAAGATCGCTCGAACAGAAAAGTCTCTTATAAAGGCAGCGAAGAAAGTGTTCTCCCGTGTCGCAAAAGAAAGTGTGACTGGATATACAGTGATGTGTCGCGTGCCATGCTTCAAACATTCATATTGTAATGCGTCACACTATACGCACGGGCGCTAGGTCAGATGCTGCTGCTGCTGCTGCTATTGGTATGGTAACCGTATGCCATTGTACCGGCGATGCTCCGGGTTATACTTAGACGCGCGCTCGCGCGCGTGCGTAATAGTAGAAGCGCGATCCGCCCACACGAGCGCGCCCCGATCATCTCGGCTCGCCCTCCGGCGGCTGCTGCTTCTGCGATGTTCCTTATTGCAATCTTTTTTTTTTTAGAGGGGAAGGGGAGAAAGTTGATGGATCTGGTAGTGTGTGTATATGTATTTTTTTATTGAATTAGACGATGAAGATGTAATGTTTATGATATTGTTTTTTTTATCAAGAGTTGTGGAGAATTGTATATAGTATTGTTGAGGCAGTACTGTAAGTGTTGCTTTGCTTATGTAGCCACATTGTCGGTGTGAAAATCATGCCACGTCGCGTTAACCTGGTTTCGAGGATGTATCGATCGCTAAATAAGGCAGTCCGTGTGAGATCAAAGTATCAGCTGGTTATTAGCGATCTTATCTTTTTAAACTTGTGTGTTTTACGAACTTGGAGCTGTCGTCGAATTACACTGAACCAAATAATAAATATTTGACTAATTTTACGAAAATAGAAAGCCTTACTTAAATTGTTGCTTCGATTTTTCCATAAAAATTCATAATATGAAAAAACTTCAAAAATAACTAAAACATATCATCTATCATGAACCTCGAATTAAAGAAAAGATTAATTCAATAAATGAAAAAAAAACAACAACATTTCCGTAATAAATCTGAAAATCTCTGATCCGCAATCTGATCAAGTCAGTCAATAAATCAAACGGTAGTTTATATCGAAAGACCTCGGACTCTAACCTCCGCGTCCCTGTAATTAATTTCTGTCATCGCTGAGCCTCCTACACACGCGAATCCATCGTAGTAAACCCCCGAACCCCATCCACCACCTAATCCTCATTCAGTCCTCGGTATATAAGTTCAAGATCCCCAACACACGACGGCCAAAAACTTTTCTATACACATATACTTCGCGGCTACCTCTATCACGCAACTTTGTATACTTGCTCTATCCTCGTACCCCCTCTCTGCACTGTTGGACGCGGCAAAATTTCGCTTTCGTTGATCGAGTTTAACGAGACTGTATACACACATATGTATATATACATACATGTATATATACAGGTACACCGGCGTCTGAAACAGGTCAGCTGAGAAACGCGCGCGCGCCAGGATTAACTCGCTATCGATTTAACGTAGGCGCGTTTGGGGTATATATACATGTGTGTGTGTATATGCAAGGCGCGTGCAAAGATCAAACAGGTCGCTACTCGGCTACATACTAATGGTAAATGTAGGTGTTGAAGCAACGCAGCAGGGTAAGGGAGTATACATAGTGCATGAAAGGAGTTGTATATAGCTGCGGTGGTGATTGATTTTTACGAAACAATAGGTTTGCACGACCGCACGACGTTGTTTTACTGTATAAATGCGAGTGACAAGGAATGTGTCATACAGGTAAGTATAGGTGTAGGTATGTGCGATGGAAAGGTATATGATGGGAGGCTAAAAGCTTAGCAGAGGCGGCGGCGAACAATCGAAGTTTGATAGCGAAGGTAGAAACTAATTTAGGACTAAATGGGATGGAAAGACGCGCTGGAGTGGTATAGAGCGTGAGTAGGTGAGTGTAATTGCTATATATGTGCTATTTTGATTTTATTCAATGTTTTTGAAAAGTTTGTGAACATTCATTGTAGATTTAGTGGGAAAACTGATGGAACTTTAATATATCGTAAAATATATGATGATTGAGTATTAATTTTTTTCTTATTAATTTTCACCTTGCCGAGAAATACTTTTGAGGCTACATTTTCCAAGCTTATAGTAGAAAATATAAAATCAAAATTTTTAATACCATCAAATTGAGTTGTTAGCACAAACGAACCACCAAAATAATACCTCTATTATCTACAACGCGCGAACTAGCCAATGATATATATATATATTCAAAAGCCAGAAGATAACTGATGCTACACGCGTGCATATGAATAATTGGCCGACAACCAAGGGACCACACTATACTACAACCCCAACCCCTCTTCATTCGCATCTCTCTTCATTCCCATCTCTCTCTCTCTCTCACTCTCTCCCCCTTTCCATCCTCGTCGCCGCGCGTAATGATTAAGTAATAAAACATTTAGGTCCACGAGGCTGCCGCGCGGCTCATGTGACTTCTTCACTGACGCATTACATACGTACAGTATACGCGTGCACACGCGCACGTGTATACGAATGGGCGTGACGACAGATGCAACGGTAAGCATACATATACCCTCTTGCATGCCACTATGGGCGGTGCAGAGATCCTGTACCGATTTTTTTCTCTCTCTCCCTCGCGCGATTGTACAGATATCGCGTGCTCAGATAGGACACGAGCGTTGGTTATATATGTGTGTGTGTGTGCACATTATACGCGGGCGCGCGTGTTTTTGGACTTTACAGCGATTTTGCAGGAGGGTGTTTGTGGATGTATAAGCTTTTGTTCTCGTCATATATGCGGAGGCTGTTGTATATAGGGGAGTATAAAGATTGTGTGCGAGTGTATCGAGTCATAATCATAATTCTTCCGGCTCTTATCATTTGTAATGTACGTTTGATCTCGTATGGTGAGGTAATAGCCTAGACCGAACTGGGCCGAACCGCTTTTTTGATCTTTTTTTTTTGTAGGAAGGGTTGGCCGATATTAGTGCCATTAGTAAGAGACTGTGTGTCGATTTCGTAATTAATGGGTTCGACTTTTCAGTAGTTTAAAAGGGACTGTGCGGGTTGGTGTAGTTGGGAAAAGGACAGTTTGTTCGTATTGTAACGAATTTATTAACTGAAGCAAAAAATATGTTATGAAATTGAAATCTGGTTTATGGGAAAATTATTAAACATGTAAATAACGAAAAATTGTATAAAAGCTTATAAATTATTTTGAAATTTTTGTATTTTTGTTTCAATCTTTTAATACTTCGTATTTAGAGAGTTTGGACATTTTTCCCAGAAAAAATAGATTGAATTTTGATGTATATCAATAAATTTTTTATTTAAAAAAAGGAGATCAAATTTGATTGGTTTCGCAGAATTAATACACATATTATGAAGTATAAAAAACTCGTATTGCATTTTAGTTTGCTACAAAGTCAACGTAATTCTTTGGATATAGTTCGATATTTTTTCCTTAGTAGATGATGAATTACATTATGAGATGTGTTAATTACCTTTCTCGGTATAGGCTAGCAAAAACGTACTAAATTTTTTTTATCTTAAAATGTCCGATTTTTTCAAACTTACATTAAAAACAATTAAAGGTGATTTTAATATAATACTAATGCAAATTTCTTAAATTAATGTTTAAAATTTATTACCATCAAAATCTGTATACAATTGTTCAGAAATTATTTATAAAACTAAATATAAATTTAACAAACGACTAAAATTTTAATTTACCACACTAACGATCAGCCTATAAAAGCAAAGTTATTGGGTATACTTTGAATCTCTTACTTACAATCACTAACAAGATTACCCATGTCCGACAAACAATCAACCCTTGTAATCTCTCATTCGAAAGAAGCACCATCGAAAGCGCCAAATTGGCCTCCGAAAAGAAAGGGATGCGAGGCTCAGGATGTGTTATATAAAGAAAAGGGAGGGTATAGTATAGACACATATACACACACACAGAAGGAGATTTAGGCGTCGACGCGACACGCGCTACATAATGAGCCGAGCAAACTGTCCAGGAGGATCTAATCGAGCGGCTGGAAAAGTGAAGAGAGAGGGAGAAAGAAGAGCGCGTACAACAAAACAGAGACTCTGGGTGCATTGACGCGAGAACCGCTACGACAAAAGGGATGAGGCCCATGTCATTGTCGATGCGGCCCAAGCCGAGTGTGGGGGGTTACACGCATATAGGTATAGACTTTACCACATGTGCCTGCGCGTGTAATATACCTGTGTGTGTGTGTGTGTATGTGAGCGCTCGCTAACACAGTGTACACTGTACATATATATACGCGCGGCTAAAGTATACACTATACACAACTACATTAGGGGTCGCTCGATCTCTACTCTCTCGTTCCCCGCTTATATCTACGTGAGCACACGCGCCAGCTGGCTTATTGTTAAATTACTGCCCCAACGATGGATCTACGATATACGTGGTAGAGGAGAGAGAGAGAAAGACAGAGACGCCGTTTCCGGTATATGAGCTCTTGTATATGTCTGTGTATACATGTATATGCGCATGCGAAAAAATAGGTCGAAATTTTAATTATATCTCCGAGTGTACACGCACACGTACTCGCAGTCTGTGAGTGGACGGGCTTCCTTTATCTTATAAATTGCTGCTTGTACGGATGTAATGTACAAGAGAGAGAGAGAGAGAGAGAGAGATCGAGTTCGCTTTGCGGAAGATTGCTTTCGTTTGGAATGACCGTTGATATGTATATAGAGACTCTCGGGCATATGATATCTTTTGAGATAAGATTCATTTTTTTTTTAAAGAAGGATTAACGACGCTATACAATTATTTATATACGACAATATTAACATTTGTAAAAATATACAGCAATGCTCTTATACAAGTTAGTAAACAAATTGAGCATGAAAAGGAAAAGAGTTTATCACGCGCGATTTGTGCGACAAAGGATTGAACGGGCCCCCCGAAAAGCATCGCTAATAAAATTGTAACGCGCGTGAGTCGGCTAATTTGGGGGGGTGCCTGTCAGAATCTGAACGTGGGGCGCACTGCGCTCTATACGCCAATGGGAGGATCATCCTTTAATGTATTTATATACGGGCGCGCGCTCGCATGAGAGAAAGAGACACAAGGTATATATATATACAGGACGGGTTCGTGTATATATGCTGTAGCTACATGGGGTGAGAGATTTGTCACCCGAACATCAGCAATACGTGTCGTACAGCGAACCGCGTTTGTATCACGCATACTATTGTCATCCGAGCCGAGAGATTAAGCTAATTTCACACATGTCCGCCCGCTTCGCACTGTATTCTCTGTCTCTCTCCCCCTTCCTTTTTCTGCAGCTTCGTGTACTCCTCTGTAGCCATTGATGATTTCGCGTGATATATGAAACCACGTGTATTCCGGTGGGGAATATGGTGTTGCCCTTTGGTGAGGACAAACGTAGAGACAATTCCTACATAACGGTTTATTATTATTTTGCTTTTATTTTCCCATTGCGACAGTACGCGGACGTGCCCTATACAGTCGGGTTTTGCGTCTAGCAGAGATGTGTGGTGTCAAATGCACTCGTTCATTAATTATATAATGGAGTCGCGAATGCGTATGTATGCGCGTGCCTGTTGTGTGGAAAAAACATGTCATTATTCGAGCGAGGAAGATTTATGGGAGTGAAAGTGTCTCCTGCAATGTTTGAGAAAATTGGTGGTATTTTTATTTCATTTCATCTTTACAGATTTTCTATAGATTTTATTGACAGAATTTTTTTTTTCTATTTCCCTATGTTTATTTCAACTATTTTATTTTACGACTGTCTAGTTATAGTATATAGTATATATTGAAGGTTGACCAAAATTTTCCAGCTGAAAAGTTTTAACAGCACATACCATGATGGTCGCGGCTTGTTATATCTTCTCTTTTGTCAAAAACTGGGTGAGAAAAATTAAATAGCTCGTAAACCTTCGTCTCATTAAATGAAAATTTATGATCTTCTTTCTTCTGAATACATCATTATCATCATCACAGAGACCGAACTCAACTGCTCCACTAAAAATCATCCGGAAGCACCTAATGATTCCCTTAGTTTGGACACGAGAATGTCAGCCAGTTATAGGCCAGATAAACGCTGCCCTGAGTGACTCCTCAGGGAACATCTGCCCCAATGTTGCGGACGATTAGTCCCTTTCGTTTCGGTATATAGCAACGCGCGCTCGTGCGGCCTTTTAGAATCACCCACACAAATGGATGTAAACGTATGTCTATATACGCGTGTGTGTCGTCTTGGAAGCTCCAGTTGGAAGCATCCGCCCACTCATCCCTCGTTTCGGGTTTATGGTTACGCAATGCGTCGCATATGTTTATATGGGCCTGCGCAATCTGTGTACAACGCGCATGTGTGTCGATCTTCCAGTTTTCGGGTCCACGTACGCACCCTTGCTCGCAACACTTTGCAAAATTCGTATATGTAACTTCACAGCTGGCGGTTAATGAGGCGTAGTTTTAACATATAGCTATAATGTCTGGCTTTGATAAACGTGTTTACAATTAACTTTTACAAAGTGTATTATATACGAGAGCTGAGGATACAAATTATATCTTTCAGTTTATTTCTTTGTTTTTCATTAGTATTTTTGGTTGCGATGCGAAATTGATGGCAATATTTTAAGAGTGCATTTACGTAATATACATGTGACGCATAATTCTTGTTCAACATAAATTATCCATAAATCAAAATAAATGATTTGTAAAACAATATTTTTCATAAATAAATTACGTTTTATACACGACGTTTGATGCCACTAAATTACTCATTCAAAATGAATCTGAAAAATCATTCTGACTAATCATTAAAATAAATTATTCAACAAATTGCCAAAACTCATTGATGATTTCTTCATTTTATTTGTCTCGTCTGCGTATGTTTATTTTGAGGCAATATTTTTTTTTTAAGTTTATTTACAGTTTTTCTTACCATCTTTGTTGTTTAATATACAAAGATTTATGCAATCGTGTCTTGCATGTTTTACATTATTTTTGTAACTTGATCGTTAACTATATAATGGCTCATCTTTTAGTTAATTGACAAATATATGTAAATTTATTATTAATCCAAAACGCATAATTGATAAAACAATTAAATCATAACACTTCAAACCGCCAGAAATCATCGCCATATATCATAACACCCGCACACGCATATAATATTTCCTGCGCATTCCGAATAACTGATTTAGACATTATCCACGCTCGCGGCGAATCGTTCGTAGAATCCCGAGCGATGGGAGAGACCGAGTGTCGTCTCACGGCAAGTATACTATAGATGACTATACGACTGCAACGTCAACCGTAGTGGCCAGTCTTTTAAAAGACTTTACGAGAATCTCCAAGTGTCGCGCTCTTTCTCTCGCTTTCCGCCGCGCGCGCGAGTCAGTGACTTCTCCAAGAAGTCAGTGATTATCCGACCCTCCCACTTCTCCTCCCATTTATTTGTCTCACACACGACGCGAGGGCCGCCTATATATATATATATATATATATATATATAAGCTCGCACACATACTCCCTACACTTGACACTTCTCGGGAAGCTTTTTCACGGCGCATAAGCTCAAATATTGCTTAATTTATCTTTGAGAATCCTTTCGCTCATGTACACGCGTCTATATATATATATATATATGTATATACGTAAGAATCCTTCGCGGATCGTTTCAGCGAAAACCTGTATGTGAAGAAGGACGAACGCGTCGGCGATGAAAGAAAGCGCAAGCTGGAGATGGAGGTATATATAGAGAGAAGAAGGAGGAGAAAGAAGCGACCGCGGAGGAGATAGAGCCGTGTAATTCGGCCCGGCGTCTCAGCCGCACGAGTCTTTGTATATATTCCCACGCAACGACGACGACGGCGGTAACAGCGACCTACGACCTCGTCTTCGTCTTCGTCTTCTTCTTCTTCTTCTTCTTCGCATCTCTTCTCATTCTTCTTCTTCTTCTCTGCTCTGCTCTCACCGCGAAGGACGAGCAAGAGTAGAAAGAGGTAAAAAGAGGACCGCGTGTCATTTGACACAGTCCTAAACTCGATTCGCGCCACGAAAGCGAGAGCGCTGAGCTCTCTTCGTAAATGCGCGCTTTTTGTCTTGCTCGCTCGCTCGCTCGCTCGTTCGCGAGCGTACAGTTCCCAAGCCGAAGAACAAACGGACTCACTCCCTCTCTTCTCTGTATGTATGTATACGCGTGTAGAGCCGCTCCCCCGCAGTTCCCACAACCCGCGGAGAGGGAGAGAGAGAGAGAGAGATACATATATCCAGTATATATACATACACATGTACATATATACGTTTATATATACACACAACTCTTCTATCGGACCAGAGCGTGCGATTGCCGCGTGTATATATGAATGAGAATTCGCTTCGCCGCAACGCGCGCGCGAATCTTGCCGAAAGATAAGCCGTGAGAGAGTGAGAGAGAGAGAGAGAGAGAGAGAGTGAGAGACGAACGAACGCGCGTGAGCTATTGTAAGAGTTGGACGCATGCTCCGAGGGACGCTTCGCCGATTATATTCCCATTCCCGGCGCTTTTTGCGCGCAAAAAAAACGTTTCGGTGTATATATATATATATATGTAGACGAAACCTCTTCATTATGATGAGAGAGAGAGAGAGAGAGTGGGAGAAAATGTTGTACGTATATATGTATGTGCGATGGGGAGATGCGGTGGAGGTATATATAGTGTAGACGACATTCGAGAACGACGTGTTCGCTATTTTTTTTTATCGTGGGAGGGGGAAGAAAGAGAGGAAGAACGACTATCTGAAAGTAGAGAGTGAGATGATAACGGGTGTGTTAGTCACTTGATAGGAGAAAAGTGCGGTAAATCAAGATCTCGGGCAGACGTGACAATGATGATGGAGCGACAATCTCGGTCGACGTTATATATAGTAAGCGTTGAGCACGTCTGTCTTGTTTTTCGAGATCTCCTTGTATTTTGAATAAATGAGTATTTTTTTTTAGTTTTCCATGTGTTTTGACAAAAATTCATTAATTTTCTCGTTGATATTAAAACCTCGAAACCCGATATTGTGCGAACCAACAAAGACTATATACAGTGATCCCAGGTATACATATATATATAGTTACTTTATTTAAAAGCTATTCCAACTGTCACTATCGAACAAAAGCCCCGCAAATTCTATTATTCACGCGACGTCATTGATTTCTCTGCACGAGCTCCCGATCGTGCGCTCGTATACACACACACACACACATATATATATACACGCTCCTCACTCTATAACGAGTATAAAAACTGTCTGTTGCGCAACCGCGCGCGCGCGCGCGCTCGCAGTGAATTTAATTTCGAGAGCCATCGTAAATTATATCTACGGTGAATTACACATGCGAGAGCGAACGAGTGCGCGAGCACGAGGAAGAAAAGCGGCTTGCGCAAAGGCAAGAGAGCAAAAGAGAGAGAGAGAGAGAGCGAAGTATCGCCACGGTGAACGTCATTATGAATCAGGACAGCTGAGTGACGTTTATTAGTGGCCGAGCGTTCGATAAGCGTATATCTTTATGGCCGTTGACGTTCTGCCAGAGACGTACAACACACACACATACACATACATACATACTGGTTAAATCTTGGTCGCTATGCTCGCGCGTGTGATATAGGTATATAGGTATTCAAATAGGTGGACGTCTTTTGTACGTCGTTAAAATTTTAGTCTCTCGGTGCAGCAACTCGTGATAAAACACGCGAAGAACTCGTGGCTATAGGTTCTGTGTATTTTTAGGATAACCTGCGCGAATATATTCAGTACGAAAATTGTCATAACGAAAATATCCTCTATAAATAAATCGTTTCTTAACTGTAGCATATACACAGTCATCTGTACTATACGCCAGCTCACGTACATGAAAGATCATTAGCCTCTGAGCAGTCCGCGCGTAAAATAGACTCGACTCAGCAGTCGTACGTGTCCGAAGATGACAACAAACTACCTCAGCACTGGCGCGTGCGTTGGGCTGTCACCTTACACCAGCTACGGGATAATACAGCTGCTGCTGCTATGTTACGGCTGCGCTCTCGATATCGCTAGTCTACCAATCCAACAACATTCCATGCCAAAATATTTAATAATTCTACGCATTCTCAGAGAGAGAGAAAAAAAATGAAATTTTCAAACAACATTTTGAGACTTGATTAAAAATTCGCTCGCTGCTCTGTATAATAAAACTGTTTATAAACCAGCAAAGTGACATTATCCCGTCACAATACCGCGAAACAAAGCATTCCAGACGAAAGAATACCATACCACGAGCGAGACCCTCTCCAGGTCGCGAACAATGCGCAAAACTTTCGTCGACGCGTCGCACGCTAGTGTAGGCTAAATGTGAACTCCACACACATACACACAGACGTATATATATAGACACACATATACATATTCACGTGCTTATCTCTCTTACTCTTGCTCGACGTTCTACCAGACCGCGTTAAAAGCTTAAACAGAAATGCCGGTGTTAAGTGAAAACCCAGCGTACGCGCGCGTAACTGCGCAACAAAAAACCCGCAGCACGTATAGCCTATACACTCGGTTTCTCTCGAGCGCGTTTTACCAAAACTTCCGTCGACGCACAAATGTATTATACGTATCTCTGTCTGTCCGGCGCCAGTAAAGTAAAACAACGCGACTGTCGAAGTCAAAACTTAAGGGGGCCAACTGGCGTCGTACCGATGACTATATAGTAATAATCGCATATATATCCACGACGTAACATCGTTCTCGCGTTTCCTGATCGGCTATATACAGCCGAAATCGAGACCAGTATGCGACAAATATTTTGACGTTGAGGTGCGGGAGACCAACGCGCTTACGTCATGTATCATATATATTATAGTTATTGTACACGTGTGCGACTACTACTGCCTTTTTGTACTTGACGTATATGTACTGTGTATTAGTAAACGAGCGCGAATTATAATACTCGGGTTATGCGGTAGAAAAATGCGCTTAGAAGTGTGTGTGTGTGTAGTAGGGGAGGAAAAAAAAGGAGCAAAACGCGCGAAAGGCCGAATCGCATGCGTGGTGAAACTATATACACACATACACATATGGGTGTATTGTGGTATATAGCAGCTTATGCTCATTAAGCAATCTTATCGCGAAATAAATGTAAGATCATTATTTAACTTGCAAATGTCCGCTGGAAACATTTATTAAACGGAGGATTAATTTTCTCGTAACTACTAATACTCCTCAGTGTGTATACATATATATACACAAACGGATATATATATACGTAAAATATATATATGTACACCTGTGCAGCGTAACCGAGGCAGCCTTGCAGTTGAAAAATAAGCCTGAAGATTTAACCATGCGTTTCTTCGCGTCTTATATATACATATACACATACTTATATACATATATACACACACACACATACACCGGCGAACGGTCAGTCAACAACAGTCAAGTATAGCGAGCGAGTGAGTAGGGAAAAAGGAAAATCTGTAGAGCTAATTCGCGTGCGAGATAACGCGACGGCGCGCTGCGAGTATAAGGTAATGCCACTGCCACGCGCTCACTCACTCTCTCGCGCTACCTGTGTGTATATATATATATGTGTGTCTGCTATCGGGACTGGTCTACGCCGAGTCACGACGACGACGACGACGGACAGGCTTGCGTCTCGCACATACATATATATATACATGTAAGAAAGGCAGGGAAAGGCTATACGACTATAGTGCCTTAAGGTGATCTTATCAGCTGCTTCCCCCTCCTCCCTTCGTCCCGTTCTTTTTCACCCTTCCCTGATGACAATATCGCGTGGCTGCTGAGATAGCCTCCCTCTCCCTCCTCCCCTTTGCGCTCGTGTCATTCCTACATCGACTGCTGCTACTGCTGCTGCTGGCCACTTCTTGACGTCTCTAAGCGCGCACTGCGGCACACTACTACTAGTGCTACTGTTATACCTACGAGTTATAATGTATATATATATATGTGTGTGTATACGTGCTCGATTTTCCCGCGGATAATAATACGCGGTATAGGTGGACAGAGAGGTTGTAGTGGTAGAAGAAAAAAAAATATATATATAAGACCCTCACCTAATTCCAAGCGGTCGACACGCGTCGCCTCGTGTGCGTCTCGTTACATAGAAATTATCCCCCTCCCTTATATGACGACGTAGATGTAGTATAGACGACGAATGCTCTTGCCGGATGCGTGTTTTTTTTTCAGGCTGAGTATTATATATATAGGTGGTTTTATCTGACGATGGTTATGTTACACACGAGGTCTGAGCGCATAGGACGAAGTTTTCATAAAAATTACCCAGGGAGTCATGCAAGTCCGAGGAATTCTAGAAACGCGTGTAGGGAGGGAGTTATGCTGTCCGCGGAAGAAGTGATTGTAGCGCATATACACGCGGTGGATCGTTAGAAGTGAGTCATGTTAATATTTGCCGTGACTGCGGAGTAATTTCTATTATGCAGGTTAAAAGTCCTACGGTAATTATTCCGGCTAATGTCGTATTTTCCACTGTATATACGTGTAAATTGTTGTTAAATAATTGTGCGAGTATATCGGATTGAAAAGTTTGTACATTAAAATTAATGATCTGTTTTGTATTCAAGTAGGTGTAAGTATAAAAATATTGAATTTCTGTGGTATAACATTTTCAAGTAATGTGAGTTTAACTTGAGACTTATAATTATATATATACGAATCGTTATGCAAAAGCTACGATAAACTTCGAAATACTTAACGCGATGGAAAATGAGAGTCATAAAGTACCCGAGGTGGTCGCCCTAGCACTCGTCTCCCTTTTTCTTCTGCGTCTTATTCCACGAAACAAACGCATCTTTACGCGGACGCGGAGGCGTGAACGCGTTCACTCGGAGCGCCTTCGTCATCCGTAATGCCTAACATGTGCCGGCACACTCGAGCGGCCGGCGAACATAGATGAGATGGGATTCTATAGTCCAGACAATGGATCTCTTTCTTTTGGGTATAATGAGCTGTTTTCACATTTTCATGACTAGCTTTCTCCAAATTTTTATGACTGTTTGTATAGCCGAGGTGACAGAGGACAGTTTGTGTGTGTGTTTAAGCGATTTTTTTTTAGTATAGTAAATCATAGGATTGTATTTATTTGTTTTAAGAAATTTATTAAATTTAAATTTTGTAATTTTAAATATAATTCGGCGATTAATTTCTTTTTTTTTCTTTTTAGATCGATATTGTTGCGGGCTAACGAGAATTCTCCGGATGACAATGACTATTTGAAATATGCTGACGCAGTATTCTGAGGGTGCATATATTACAGTAACAACTTCCTTAATAAGTTCAGACTGATACAAAAAAATGGACAGTAGAGTGGACTGGAAACGAAAAGAAACACAACGTCGAGAGTTGGAGTGTAATCAAAATGCATAAGCTACGTATATAACATAGCAACAATATTTTTACGACCAAGTCATTGTATACAGAAAACTCTACAAAGAGAGAATACAACAACGCTAGGATATACTGATAATAATATATACTAGAAAGATTCCGTAAAGCGAATTTCGGTCTGGCACTAATGGATTAGACGCAAATGGCGCGTTTACATCATCCTAACTTATCTTCTTTACGCGCGTGCGCTCGCGGCAAAGAAGAGAAGATGAGAGAGAGAGAGGCGCGAAGATGCATAAAGCCGGCGAACGAGCCGAAAACAGTGAGACTAATAACCATTGCCAAATGCTGAAACACGTTTCCTTATCCGTCACGGATTCGTCTCGCGCTTTTCATTGTTCTCCCCGCTAGTCTTCTTTATTTTTTTAGGCGGCGCTTTTAACTGCGTTTTATGCTCGCTTGTATACTGGGAAACGAAGTTCTCGAATATCATAATTGTCCGCTGTGTTAAACGTACGGCGTCGTTTTCACGAATTCAAGATATGTCTTCATTTTCATGAGATGACATCCTTTCTCTTACTCTCTAGTCTTTCGACGTAATAAACGTATTGTAAGCGTAGATTGAGTAATTAAATAAATATACTTAACCAAGAGAATTGAAAGTAGAGAACTCGATAAATTTCGGGCCCAACAGCCTGGCAACACCCATCACGTAGCGTACGGCATGTTGCTCACCTGCAGGGGCAGGTGCTACATCAGCAGCAGCGTGTATACTACGCCCAATATATACATCCCGCAGCCGGCAATCACTCTCCTCTCGCATTTTTACAATCCACGGTCCCACAATACTCTTCCACTCGTACCGCAATCTCTCTCTCTCAACCTCCCCAGTTCCCAAACACACACACACACACACACATATACGCTCGATTTTACGACGAATCGCCGGACTCTCGCACTCGCGCGGATATTTACCAAACAGTCAGCTCGCTCAGGTTCGCGCTGCCCCGGTAAAACGAAGGCCTAATTGGATGATTAATTGTGTAATTGCGAGCGGCAGCAAGCGAGCGAGCGAGAGAGCGAGGTAACAATAGCGCTACTACTCGCGAGAGCCTTATCAGCCACTGTATAGTACGCGCACGCGCGCTTGCTTTATGTATATATATACATATACGCGCGACACGTATATATATACATGCGAGCGCATGCGGTTGCATGAAGCGGCAACAAATCTCGCGTGCTTCTCCGCTGATCGACCAACGAAGCTAGCAACAACAACAGTATAGAGAGAACCTGCAAGGCGGTATAAAAGTCCTCGAGGAAAAAATGATAATCAAAAAGCGATTATATGAAAGCTTGCGCCTTACCATACATGTCGTGCGATGGCGGTTGTGGTGTATAGGTATATATATATATATATATAGCTGAGCGAGCTCGCGGTGAAAATTTAAATTCATTCTTTAACGATCCAAGAGCGCGAGACTGTATAGGGCTGGTCAATGGTAGGATGATGTAGCGATCAAGATGGGTGCACTTGGCGGTTGTGTATGGTGGTGGTGGTATATATAAGAAATGATCGTAAATTTCTTTCCTTTTTTTTTATGTTAGGTTGGTTGCTGCTGCTGAAAAATTAGGTGACATTTTTTAGTTTTTTATTCGATGTGGAACAGCGACATGCTGATATATTAGACAGATAAGTATTTTTCAAGGTAATTTATTACACGTGTGAGAGTGTGCTATTAAGCGGCGTTTTGATGACTTCATGCATTTTTAAGCGCAGTTAGCCTTTATTGCATAAATCAGTGAAATTTCGCATCATTAAATCTTGAAAGTGGAAATCTTTTACGTGCGACAAAATGCAAAAGAATAACAGAATTTTTAATCCCTTCTCGATATATTTTATTATTTCTATGTCGAAAATTACATCTACCGCGGAATAAAATAATTAACGTTGCTATTTTAAAAATCAAAATGTAAACATATTTGATCAAGTTTTCGAATAACGGAACAAAATCAAAAGAAAAAAATATTTCATCGATTCGTAAGCGCATGTAACCGTGAGTTCACGTACAGCAACCCCCGATCGAAAATAAAAACATAATTAAAAATATTTTCCAGTAAAATCAATAAGCTGCAGCCGAGCAGCGAACTCTCTGCATCATCATAATAACAAATTCACATCGGCCTAATTAGAGAAAATATATATATATACATATATATATACATTCGCACATGAGAGGGTAACTGTTAGCAGTAACACAACCCCACCGCTAAAGCGTGTGGAAATTACAACTCGAGATGCTGAAAAATGTAAAAGCTTGAACCCTCCCTTCCTCTCTCTCTCTCTCTCTCTCTCTCTCTCGCCGAAATATCGGAGCAAACACAAGTGCGAAACACAGAATGCGAGCGCGCGTAGTGTACGCGTCTGATTGGCCGCAAGCGAACGCGCTGTTTTTATGCGCGCGTGCGCGCGACTCGACCGCTCGCCGACTGATTGCATTCCGTTTCCCGCTGCTCGCGTACAGGGGCAAACAAATGACAAACGCTTTGGAATATACGCGACTGCTGCTGGTGCTGCTGCTACCGCTGCTGCACCACTGCTATACGGTAATTGCATTGCATCGCACGCGCGTGTCGAGCGAGATGGAATGAGACCATAACCGAGAACGAGAGAGAGAGAGAGAATACATCGAGGTTGAAAGCGTATATATATATATAGTAGACGGAAAGAGAGAAGCGACAAAAAAGGACCGGGAAAATAATAACAAAAAGAGAGACGGCGTTGAGGAAGAGAAGAAAAGAGGCTGCTGCGCGGAAGACATAGCGCGAGCTTTTCGAGAAAAAGTCGAGAGGCTGCTGCTGCTGCTACTGCTGCAGCGGAAGCTGGAAGAAGAGAGAGAGAGAGAGGAAAGCGATTTAACCGAGCAAAGGAGGGCGGGAGGGGCAGTAGCAGCAGCAGCAGCAGCCTGGCAGAAAGACGATTGTTCGCCAGTTTTATTATCGGATTTGCATGGCCGCTCGCGCCGCACTGTGTGTTCTCCCGCGCGCGCGCGCGCGAGAAGCCCGGCTGTGCTCTGAAAGGAGAGGCATTTTCATTCGCTCTCCGCGCGCAGAAGAAGAGAGAGAAAGAGATGGAGAATCGATCACGTCCGGCGGCTGCTGCTGCTGCAGTGAGCGCGATTTACCTTTTTTTTCTTCTTCTTCTTCTTCGTCCCCTCTCTCTCTCTCTCTCTCTTACTCTCGCAAGCGAATGCATTGTGAATAGGACGGAGGAGTTCGCGGTAGGAAAAATATCGTCGGGGGCGCGAGACTTTTCTCTGTCTCGATTGTGTATATATATATATATACGAGCGACGCTGTGAATTTTGCGAGCGCGTGTATGTATGTATGTATGTACGTATGTATGTGTATATGACTGTTGAGAGGTGGAGGAGGAGGAGGAGGGATTGGGTTATTGACAGGCTCGATTACACAGATACGGCCAGGGATATTCGATTAAAATTTTAATTATCGCCCGGTGCAAGCTGCTTTGTCTCCCGCTAGCATTATTTCGGTGCTGCGAAGGTAGCGTGTATATATGTATATATATATGTGGAGCAGTGTATATAGGAGGGTTATATTCAAATGAATCTTTTTGAAGCGCGAGTGAGTATTGTATACAGACATATATATTGGTATAATTTTGCGATTGGAGTTTACGTGGACATCGTATAAGTGTGAGCTATAATTCACATATATATATATATATATATATATCCCGGTCGTCGAGCAGCAAGAGAGATATTAAAACGAAACGATTAATCGAAACTTTACAAGGAGAAAATTAATTTCAGAGCCGCTGGTGTGTGTGTGTGTATACGCGTATAGTAGTAGTAGTAGTATATACTGATAGCGCAAGTGAGGCCAGTCTTTAGATTCTTTTTTACTGCCGAACTCATCTAGTGATATCGCGACGGCCGAGGCCTTATTGTCGACGACTCTTCGTATATATCCTTCGTCGCTTGCTGTGAGTTGCGCGCGCGCGCACACGCAGCACTATCACGCAATGCAGTCGTAAAACATCGCTTCGAGATTTTTATTGCCCACCGTGTGGCGGCAGTCGGGTTATGATCCTTTCCCGCGACGCAGAGCGATACCTTGCGCTTCGTTAACTCCGCGTGATTTTATTCTCTTCGAGATACGTATCTGCTCGGGAGTTGAGAGAGAGAGAGAGAGAGAGAGAGAGAGGAGGGTGTATAAGTGTATCGTAAAAAATTGCCGTGTATAATCAATTTTTTTTCTATTTTCATATAAAGAAATATAAGAATGAGATGTTAAGAGAATATTGTGGACGCTTAGAATGTCAGCATAGTTAGGGAACATAAGATGATAAATATTTTATTGGTTGTGAGTTATTTTTTAGATATGATAATTTTGTAAAAATATAATATGAAATAAATTAATTAAAATGTAAAATCATATGAAGATATACCCGACTACATGGCATTCGAGTACAACCAGATTTTTTTAATAGACTACAAGAAATAAAATAAAATTATCTGTAACGCAATACGGATAGAAAACTTGCTTTATAATCCCACTTCTATAGATATAATTACCGAAAACACGTATACATTATTATCTAGCAAAAAATCGATAATCGAGGGTCCCAGACACAAGAGACACAAAGGGAGGCCGAGAGGAAGAGGCGCGCGCTTTTAATTGAAATCGACTGTACCCACTGTGCTCCCGAACCTCCGAACAGAATGGACTGACCTACCTTTAGGATCATCCGATCCTTTCAACCGTGCTCCTACAACTCGCGCGCCCAATTCATCTCCTTGTGTCTTACTTACACGTCTTCGTCGTCCTCCTCCCTCTCCTCCTCTTCCACTTTCGCGTACTACTACTCAGTCTCTCGCTCTCTCTTCGCGTTTGCGCCGCCAGGATATAGCAAGACAAAAGCCGCAGATGAAACAGAACCTCCCTATACGTTTATATACGCGTCTCTCTTTGTCTCCCTCTCGGATATACGACTTCCGGTACCGAGAAACTAGACGTGCGCGTGTACGTACTTCTCAATGGGATGATGCATCTTTCAAGCCGCTCTGAGGTTTATACGTGAGTGTAATATGTGTAGTGGACGACGATTGTTTCATTCTCGTTTTCCGTGCGAATACCGTATATGTGTGTGTATATGTGAATACATGTATATAAGTCTATATATATATACGTATGGGGTCTTACGGTGCTCGTGCGGAAGTGCTCGCGCTATTCAGATTGTCATTTGGAATATCGAATCTCCTCTCGTTCTGTTTTGCCTCCTTTCAAGACGCGTCGTCCCGAGACCTCTTTTAAGATCCATCATTCGTGCTCTATCTTCTCTAGTTTATCTGTCGGAAGCCTTGAAACTAACTCATTTCTTTCGGTTTGACGTATACAAGCGTATACAGGTAAGGTAGGCTTTCTTTTGATGAGCTCGCGGTTGATGGATAAAGCATGTCAATATTTGACGAGGATTGTTTAGAAAGAATATATAGATTTTCCCGTGAACGACTAAACAATTTACTTTACAAACTTTATAGATGATTTATTTAATATTATAATGTTCGTCAAAAAGTGAAATACTTAATTCGCATTACCAGACGTTATTTAAAGATTATTCAATACAATAAAATAATATTTGACTCGACAAAAACAATTTAGCCAAGGGCTGAGATTTTTAAAGCCAAGCATTAGTCAACGCGCGCATACAACCCCTTTACAACAATTATACATCGACCGAACCGTTTCGGTCGTCAGCTGAAAAGACCCTCAGGACCTTTTTGATTTTCGATTTCATCTCTCCACACAATCCTCTACATGGCAACGTCGAGATATATAGTCTCTCTCTTTCTCCCTCTCTCCCAGACGACCGGCGGCGGCTACCACAATAGACCGCTCGCGCGAGCCTTTTTTTATCAGGTCGCGGGGCCGCGTCAGCACACGTATACACACATACATACTCGCGGTTATATTATTACACAGCCTCGGTTGCTGCTGCTGTATACTACTCATACAAGAGGAGCGAGAGAGAGAGGCTAAGTGCCTAATTGTCCTCTCCTCTCGTCTTCGTCGTGCCTCTCTCTCTCTCTCTCCTCCCTTCGCGTACTCGTGGAGGGCTACGAATCCGCGCCCGCGCGCTCGTTCGGCCCATTGTTTCCCTCACGACTCTAGAGAGAGAGAGAGAGAGAGAGAGAGTCAAGCCTTAACGGATTTTGTCTTGCAGATTACGAAATCCGTTGAGGCGTACTCGTGTCGTCGAGACGCGCTCGATCGCTTTTCAGGAAGGGGTGAAAGGTGGTATACACGGGTAGGAAATAGAGGAGAGAGAGGGGGGAGGGAGACGTTAATTAGTACACGGATTCTCCCTCGATTTTCGGCGTGCCTGCTTTTGTCGAGGTTGCGCGGGTTTGTTTCGGAGTGGAGTGTGGCTCCTGGGTGCGTGGTAAGGTTCGACAATATGGGGAATGACGGATTTGACGTGGGAACTTGGATGTTGTGCATTGAATGATTCAGTTTTTTTCCATAGATTATGTAGGCGTTGATTCATTTATAGAACACAAGTTAAAATAGCAAGGGAAAAATTATCATGCATTTTGTATTAATAGTAGATTTTTAAAAATAAGTTGATTTGTTGATTCGTCTCACTACTGTAGTCGGTATAAGTATTTCTTATTTTCTAATATAATAACATATATATTCACACGGACGTGGTAAATGATTTTATATTGTCACGGAGGTTTTCATCGACGTTAAGATAAAGTAGCAGACGAAAGACGATTCAGCAAAAGAGAAATTGGCTCGCGATGCACTCGTTATATAGCATCGTGAGATTAGTTCAGTGATAGAACGCGAGACTAAAACAACTTTTTCACGCTTTATCCTTTAACTATCACGTACGTAAAACAATACGTATAATGATAAAAATGGTAATAAATTTGAGATAGTGTGTATTTCATAGGAAAAAAATCTTTGACCATAAAAACGAAGTTTTCTTTATGCAAGAATAACACTGTGATTGCTAATAAAAAGATAATAGAAAAAAAATGTAATATTTATATTTAACACTATAAACATTAACAACGTTTCGTTTAAAATGTAATAGAAGTTCGGTAAATTACTTTTTGATGGATTTCCTATAAAGTTATATACGCTTGCTTGTCCCACACGGAGTTTTATTAACCGTTGTCTTTCATATATGAAAGGTGTGTCATTAAAATTTTTATCGTAACGTGACATTTTTCAATAAAAAAGAAAATGAAATAAACATAAAAAAAAAACATAAAATCTTCGCAAGGTACGAAACGCTTATTAATAAACCATCAAGTGAATTTAAATATTAAATGACATAAAAGATATTACAAAATGTACTGTAAAACTAATTTTTTCCAATTCTATAAATATCAATTCCACGTCTCATTCCTTCTCACATTCCAAATCAACGCGCTCTTCGACGCCAATATTATTTAGAACGCTCACTCACTCAATCTCACACACACATATCCACATAGCCGAACGGAAAATAAGAATCGCCACGCGAAAATACATCGAGCGTTGGATTGAATTGCCCATCGTAAAACGAGCGCTGCCGCCGGTGCAGAGAGACCGAGCACAAGAGCAAGAGAGAGAGAATATAAACGCTCGTTCGCGTTATAGTCAGTCCGTGCTCCGGATTGCGAGCGAGCGCGCGCTACAGTGAGTGTGTGAGAGAGAGAGAAAGAGAGAAAGAGGGGGCGTGACTAAATATCGTCGAAAAGCCAGTGACTGACGAGGAGGACGAGCAGGCTATTAAACCAACGTAGCGAAAGAAGCTACGTTTCCGAGCGAGAGTAAGCGAGAGAGAGAGAGAGAGGCGAGCGCGCGCTCCGCCTACCACGGCAAATCGCGATGCGGCATTGTCAAGCGCGAGCGGCGCTCTCGACTTCTGACTCCCGCGCGATTGTATACTGAAAGGTTTTGCGGTTCGATCGAATGATATGTACAGGGATGATGAAAAAAAAGGGGTAGCTTTGTCGAACGATGAACGATTGGAAATATGTGTAATGTTTATGAACGGTGAAAGTGATCGGAGTACGAGAATAAATATAACAGAAATGTTTTCAGTAGTAGAATACGGCATACGTTACAAGTTTATGGTTAAGGTTTTAATCTTGCGATAATCTTTAAATCGAAACCTACCTCGCGATATGATACGTCGTACATTGAAAGACTCTTTTTTTTCTCTGCCAACAGTGTTTGCTCAAACACTGGCGAGCCGAAATTTCGCCGAGCTTGCTAAAAAACAAACAAAAATAGCCCGCGCAACTTTACACCAATCTACGTCGAGTAGCGATAAGCACTCTCTCAGCGTACTGGTATCGAATCGAGCAACAATGTCGCGCAGATTTCTAAATACATCGTTGGATTTAAGGGGAAGATAATATATAGGTGGTAGCGAGTGGTAGATTAATTTCAATCAACACGTATATATACTTTTGTACACAGAGAATGGAAAGATAAGTACCATGAACACAAATTAGGAAGAGTAAACGAATAGATAAAAAAAGGTACAACAAAAAGAGGATTGTATATAAAGATAGTATTTACCCTGTGCGAGTCTCCTTGCGACCGGTTTGGATCTCATCGCTGATGCGACGCTGTTGCGGCGATGAAACTCAAAAATAATAAAGCACTAAGAACGTCGTTCTGTGTCCTCCAATCCATTCGCCTCGCGAGAGCGATCCTCCCGTATCTCCTCCCCTTTTTTCGCCACTCTCTTTCTCTCTCTCTTTTCGTCGATGTTATTAAAATCCTCGTCGTTCACAACTGATAACAGCTCCGCTCCCTCTTCCTATACTGTCACCGTGTATACAACAACGCGAAACTCCAATCGCGTGAAAAAGCTCGCTCGCAAGCTCCTCCTTTCCAACGCACTTGAAACGCGCACACCTCAACAAAAGTACATATACATGTGTATATGTATATATATCTCTGTCTATTATACAACCTATCCACAGACGATAAATCTAGGGATAGAAAAGAAGACACGATCGCGGGGACGAGACGGTTGCCTGTTCTTGAACGTTGGCCGCAGCGGCAGCAGCAGCAGCAGCAGCAGCGTATATCCGTCCGTCCACCGCGAGAAGAGACTCGTCTGCCCTCCGCGTCTCCTTCAGTTCAGCCTCCTCCTCCTCCGCCTCCTCTTCTATCGCTCCTTCTTTGTCTCTCTCCTCCTCGCCGGTGTACGTATGCGCGACCTCCCCTCCTGGACTCTACTCTCGTTCTGGTCTCGCGCGTGTGCAAGAGAGACCAGCTCTCTTTCTCTCTTTCTTCTCCTCTCTTCCTTCCTCTCTTTCTCTCTCTTTCCCCTTTCTCCCACTCCCCTGGCGACGACCGTCGCGTCGTCGTCGTAGTCGACGTCAACGACGTCGCGCTCGCGCCTTCTTTCTCTCTCTCTCTCTCTCTCTTGCGCGCGCGCGCGAGTTCTCCTCTCCCCACCTGCGCGCCGGCGCGCGCGCGACCTGTATTCGCTCGATCCGCGGGCTCGAGCTACTCGCTCGGTCTCTTTTCCTCTTCCTCTCTTCCTCCAAGTGAACCGCTGCTCTGCTCTGGTCTCTCCCCCACCAGTGAGTGCGCGCGCCCCGCTCTCTCTTTCTCTCTCTCTGCCTACGCTGTACACCCCGCCGCGCGTACAGAGAGAAGCAGCGTCGTCGTCGTCGGAGTCGTCCGCCAATGATGAGGCCGCTATCTCGCGCTGTGTGTCTCAGCGTCCTCCTCTCTCTCTCTCTCTCTGTCTATGTACACACCTCTCCTCTTCTCATCTCACGGTTTCCTATATATCTTCTCTTGCTGGTACCACCAGCTACCTCTTTTCTTTAACCGCGATTTTTCTTAATCCCGTCGGCAATTAAAACACACGCACGTGCTTCAACGGACACGCTTTATTTCAGTCCTATGTATAATACCTCCCTCTCTCTCTCTCTCACCTGCTATACGTCGCGAGCGCGCGCGTGATGTATATTGAGAGAGCGCGAGTCTGACGGCAGCGGGTGAGCTAGCTCGCCTTATAGCGGTGAAATCGCGTCGGCGGCGGCGGTGGCATGAGCGGCGGCGACGGTATATAGCGGTGGCGCGCACCCTTTCGAGCGCAGCCCCGCCCTGCCCCGTCGTCGTGTATACACGTCGCCGTGGCTTCTCGAGAGGGTATACGTATGTATGTGTGTATGTATGTATGTGTGCCCAAGTGGTAGCCTACTCTCTGCCGATTCACGGTTCACTTTGTTTAGGACTCTAATTGTGTCTGAGTGTCTTGGAATTTGATTTTTTTCTCCCTCTTGGCTGTTGTTTGTAGATTTCGTATAGTGGATTTTCAGTTATACGTAGATTTTTGGAATTTTCAATTTTTATCATAAGATTTGAAAATTCGCTCACGATATATTACGAATTATATTTATTCTATTTCTTTCTTTTTTAAAGAACCATATTACTTATGAAATATTAAACTATATAAATTTGACAATAATACGAAATACTGCAAGTTTAATTCGAATCATTAATTAGCCGTGCATACACTTGTCAATTCTCCGGATTACAAGTGAGACGAGAAAATCGCAACAAAATCAAACGAACCAAACTCTCACATTCGCAAGCTCCCTCCGACACATACTGCTAACTCTAGCAAATCCAGATTCGTGAAAATTGTTAACAACCCACGCACGCACACACACACCCACATATGCAAGCGGTGAAATCAGGCAAATCGGAAAATGCTCACACTCTCTTGCACACATATACATTCTCTCTCTCTCTCTCTCTCTCTCTTGCCAATACAATAACTGGCTCAAAGCGGAGCCATGTATATACATACACACACATACGCTTGCGCACGTTCAATTTATCGGCTTACACCTTTACTCAGCGCGTTCTTAATTAGAGTGCAACAGCCAGCGCTGCACGAGGCGCGGGAGCTTTTGAAATCGTATAACCAGCCGGCATTACTCGTTACTTTAACGGCGAATTATAAGGTGCGAGAGAGTGAGTGAGAGAGAGAGAGAGAAAGTCGGTATATAGCATCGCGTCCAGTAGTATATAGTACGCGAGTGAGCGAACGAGTTGAGTACGAAAATATCGCACCGCGCGATATATCCAGCCCGTGCACGCGCGCGCGCGCGCAAGAGCCATCCATACGCCAGCGGCTATACTGCTACATACAGCGGCGAGTGTTTATTTTCATCCCGCCGACGCCGCCGCAGCCGATCGTAAATGTTTGCTCGGCCATTTCTGACCCGCGAGGGAGAGAGAGAGTGCGACGTGCTCTCTTCTCTCTTTTTCTCCGGTTCGCTCGCGTTGCTATATAGCTTCGTTCATTTACCGCTGGTAATTGTTACATATACCTTGCCGGTCTTTTTGCATATGCACATTGCGTTGAATGTTTTATAAGGAGGCACGTGGTTATATAACGGTGTGCTGGAAAAATCATTGGCCCTCGATGACGGTTAATTGGCACGCTTCGAGTTGTGCAAAAATAATCATCTAATTAGTCATCGGGCAATGATTTGCCCGTGATTTGTTTCGGTTTCAGGTAAATTAAAATCATGAAATTAAATGATTGTTAATTATAACGGGGTATATGTATGAAGAAGAAAAAAATCATTTGGTATGGGGAAAATTGTTGTAGTGGGAATAATGATTTATCTGTGATTGTAAAATTAAAGGGGTTACATAGGAATGTCCACGTACAGATAAAATTCGAAATAGTATGCGAAATTTCAGAAAACAATGTTTCTTAATTCGACGGTTTTGTGTTGAAGATAATTGAAATTATAGTTATCTTTTAAACATACAATATCACGCAACGAAAATAAATTAGTACTCGACGAACTTTTCTAAATTATTGCTTAGAAAAATCTTTCTTTACAATGCGCGCATTTACAGTGGCCCACGTTCATCCGTATTACATAATAACTCGATTTCACGCTTTAACATCCCTACACCTTCGTCGCAGGTGTTTATTAAATTAAACGAAATTATTAATTAAAAGCAAGAAAGCCTCTCTCTCTCTCATACTCGTGCCACAGGAGAACCTAATGAGCGGCCGTCGCTCTGTCAAACGGCGTAATTCGTCGCGGATCGGTTTTCAGTAGGTGTTCTGTAAACCGACACCCCGAGCCTCGACAGCCTTTTCTCTTTCTCTTCATTTTTTTTCCTCTCATTCCTCCTTTTCGTTCTCCTTTCGCTCTCATATACTCTAGAGAGAGAAAGAGAGAGGACTCATAAGCTACGCTGCAGCAGCAGCAGCACACTCGCGATTCCATCTGTCCGTCGTACAATATATTTCTCGAGTCTGACATCTCGGCGCTTGTCTCCAAGCTGGGTGCCGTCGTTGCTTATTTTTCCCGCGCTTGATTTACTCCTTGTTATTTTTGCGACAAAAAATATACTATAAGAGACCCGAACGATGGGACGTATTTTGAGAGAAAGTTTTTCTCTCTTCTTTGGACAGTTTTAGTGCTTTTGAATGTTTCCGAAGTGTGATTTAAAACAGACGTTTATATATATATAGTAGTTGAAGCGCGCATTCTTCACTCGTCAATTTGTTTCGTGTTATACACATGAAAAGCTTTTGTGCTACGATTTACGATATAACCTTATTAATTTTACCGTGCTTTATTAGCATTTTGAAAATAATACAATATATATTTTGCGCAAAATACACCAGTACGTGGTTTCCGCTACTGAATCGAATCCTATTCAAACGTTTGATAAATTCGTCCAAACAAAACGAAATAACGCCTCTACTGTATAATAATGAACTCGTGCATTGCAAATAAATATATAGCCAAAGTCACGCTGAATGACGGCTGATCAAAAATTCATCGAAAATAACGCCATTTCGCATGCGCAAAATTGAATTTTGCAGTCGATTGATCAAAACTCCCCCCCCCTACCCTTATCCACGCATTATTTGTTATTTATTAATGACGATTGCACGCGAGCGAGTTGGAGAGAGCGCACGTTTAAATTGAAATACCGCAAAACGTAATTATTAGAAAATACGGCGTGTAAGGTAATTATAGCCGGGCATGTAATGCAGCCAGAAAAAGGAGAGCGAGCGAAGAGTATATATATATATATATATGTATGTATATGTATGTGTGTATATATAAGCTTGCTTGCTATAGCCTGCGTGCGCGCGCGCGTGTAAGAGAGAGAGAAAGAGGCAGGTGTTTTTACAGCGTGTCGAGAGGGTCAACGAGTCAGCGGGCAGGGATTCGTAACACGCTTATATGCGCGACGAGCGCGAGCGCGCATTGCACTCTATATACTCCTCGGCCGTATTTCTGCACACACACATATATACGTATATGCAGTAAGCTTGCGCGCACGTACATGGGTGTACAAATTCAATTTCTCTGCTGCTGCTGCTGCTGCTGCTGTAGTGCAGCGGATGGAGGTTGCTGTAAGTGTGTGTATGTATGCAGCGAACTTTTTTTGCCTTTGCGCGACAGCGACCGACTGCGTTTGCGGTTGAGAAAATCTGAGGTCCGATTTGGATGGGCGAGCGTGGTTAATTTTGGACGAAGGGTTTTTGGGGTTGCCTCGTGTGGTGTATATTGAATGGAGAGGAAAGTTTAACTTTTATAGATTTTATAGCTTAATGCGCGGATTTTTTTGGGAAGGTATAATTGAGTAGATGTAGAGATATAGTTAAAGATGCTAACATTGTTAGATCTTGTAATCAATGAGTTTCTACAATTACTTTGGTTGTTGAGTACCTATAACTTACTATATCATCTTTTAACTACAAAAGAAAAAGAGTAATTTAGTCAATTTTTAGCTAGTAAATACATTAGATTTTCGTTGATATGTAAATGCTCCGAATTTATCGGAGTTTTGAATTCAAAGACTTTAAAAAAAGCTCGTTGGAATTAAGAACGTCACTATATAACTGCTGAAAGTTTTCTGAAATAAACGTTGGGATTGAAAATTATTTTACTAAACTTTATACTTTTAATTGTGAAAGATATTTGACTCATTACTTAATAAAGACCAATTGCAGAAGTACAAACACTTTAATCTTCATTATCCATAGTCAAACAAATACTCTATACCATATATGAATTAACGACGTACTTGCACCCCTAATAAGATAGTAACAAACTCAAACAAAATGCTCATCAAAAACTTTCACTCAAAATTACAGCCCACTAATACATAAAGACAAAGAAGACTACCCGATATTTCATGCATTACCCCTTACCGAAGCAATTATTCGAAAGCAAATAAAGGCTAACTCTCTCTCTCTCTTTCTCTCCCGCGATAATTTCCAAGCTTTGCTACTACTGCTACCGCACGCGCTCGTGCGTACGTAAATCGGTCAGCGTTCACTCGCTCCTATGGCTATCGATATTTTCGTCCATGCCTAGGCCAGAAAGCGAGAAAGAGGAAGCAGCCCACGAAAATTACACGTACGACTTCATTTGAATAAACAAGGGGCGGTCGTTTCTCTCTCTCTCTCTCTCTCTCTTCCTCTCTCAGCCCTTCCTCTTTCTTTGTATGTCATTACACTCGACGTACATACATACATATATATAACCATATACATGTACCGTATATACACTACATATATAAGTATGATCCCTCATACACATCAACCGCGCGGTCTCTCGAAAAATTGACTATTTGTTTTCGAGGATGTTCACACGCTGTGGCGAGACGAATATGTATATATATATATGTAACGTAGGCGCACCACGTTGCTTTATTCGATTAAGCCCTGCGTACATACGCGCGATTCTTTTTAGCCTGCTGCTGCGGTGGCTTTACGACCGCGTATGTATGTATATATGTATACGGCCCCCGGAAGAAAAAGGAAGAGCGAAGCGTACATTCCGGGCGGCGATTCTCTTGTTCTCCTTTTAGCGTGTATATATATACTCTATACATACCTATATGTATCTGTATATATGTACGCATGTTCGTTAGCCACGACACGACAATGAGAGTTCGACCAAGAGCCGAGTGATCTTGAATTTCGTCCTTTATGTTATACATACATTTGTAGTTCGCTTTTTCTAATGGCTCTGCTCACTCTGTATGTGTGTGCCTCGATGTACGCACATTGATAACTAACTCTCTTTACCCCCGTTTCGTTACATATAGGCCGCGAGGGTCATGAGTATGTTATACCTCTATAAGGCAACGTGCATTACGGTGCGGTATGTGGGAATAGGCACGGTGCGTATACATTGGCCAGTATACTCGCGTATATATATATGTATATACAAGCGTTCAGCTGCTGTACCTCAATACATAATGTTTTCGCTCTCTTGATCGAGTTATGAGCGCAAGCGCGTATATATACACTATCGCTAAGAGACATCCATCATTTTCGATCTGATTCAATGAGCATTGTGTATGTGCGTGTATATGTATGTGTGTAGATGTTTCTTACTCTATGGCTTGCACTTGCGTTCTGTTGTTGTTACATTCGTTCTCGTAGCGCAACGATCTGATATACGTATAATAATTTCACCCCCAAGGATAAGTGCATACGGCGTAGTATATGTATATATAGTACATGACAAACAAAGTATAGGGCTGAGGATATTATATAATAAAGCAATGACGGATCTGAAAATATTCCGCGCAGATAAGCGAAGCACTTCGAATCCGAGCGTTCCGCCCGATAAACAATTTTAACTTATATGGCTATATAGACTTATAGAATAAAAATCTGAAATAAAATCCTTGTACATTGCATTATACACATATATCGTTTATATGTGTAGAGGCAGAAGTCAATTCGGCAGGAGTGCTCTCTTTTTCTGCTTTCGAAAGCTGCGGGTCGCAAAAAAAAAGATTGCGAGAGAGAGTGACTGAGACTAGAAGGAATTCGAAGAAAGCAGAACGAGGAGAAGCCAAGAAGACGGTAAGAAAGGTATATAGCTATACATATACGAGTATATACCTATATATACAAGGCACATAAAGGGTCCGTTAACGGATGACGTATATTAGGGATACTCCGGTCGAGTGGGGTAGCGCGATACTGCGTAGAGACCCTCTCCCTGTCCTTTGGCCGCTATAAAAACCACTCGGTGGGCTTTCCTCCACCTCCACCTCCTCCTCTTCTTCTTCTTCCTTCGTCTCTACACCGTCGACCCTCACGGCCAAAAGGCCAATCCCTCGTGCGCTAAGCGCAGTCCCACTCCAATTCTATCGATCCGGAAAAAAAACGCGCGCGCGCGCGGCCCACGAACTAGCCTCTCTCCCTCTTGAGTGAGTCGTAGTATACGTATATATATATATATGTTGCATGTAGGGAACCCAACGTTTGAAGGCACTCGACTGTATGTAAGCGCGCGCGTTTAGTCACAATTATTCACTTACCTTGACATCCTTACGGACACGGTGTGACGTATAGAACGACGCTGAGGGGTAGCTGGTATATACTACCGCGATCCCGCGCCGATATCCTGAAATCATAAATTACGCAAATCGTTAATTACGATAGGGATCGCTATAAGGAAAAGACGGTGGTTGTATAGAAGAGCACCGACGATGGAGAAATAGTTAGTGTATAGAGTATATGGAGGGTGAAGCGTGTGTTGTGTGTGTGTGTGTGTGTGTGTGTGTGTCGTGAACGCGAGCATTAAGAAAATATGAGTACGCGCATATATGTTTTCTTTTTTTATTACTGTGGGAGTGAGGACTGAGGATTTCCTTGGTATTTTCGGAGAGGGAGTATACATATGCGAGTCGAGTGGTTTTGATAGAATAAATGGCGTATCGTATTTAATTCTTTTGATAAGCGTTGTTATATAGATCCCTATATATGTAAAATAAAAATACTCTACAGAATTTTAATTTAATTACTTAATCAGAATTAAACGACTTGATTGTTTTTTCTTCGTATACGATTTTTTTTATAAATTCATTTAGCATTTAACACTGTGTTATTTCCTATAAACTTAACATATTATACGTTAAGCTCGCTGAACCAAGGAAATATTTTACTCAAGATGATTTACAGCACAATCAACGTAAGCTTTTCAAAAGCAAAAAAAAAAACAAGAAATCGCATAGCAGCAGGGCACGCTATCTACATCGGTATGACGACGAAACTGTCATTAAAAGAGCGCTTAAACTCTCTCGGTGCTCGACTTGCATTCGATGCCTATATGCACGGGCTCGCCTTCAGAGATCGCATATCATAAAAGCGCTCGTGATCACGCGCACCTCCGATCGATTAGCTTACGCTAGCTTGCGCATGTATATGCGATATACATATATACTGTTATATATACGCGCTCGAGAAAATTGACCGAGCGGACGAGCTCTAAGTGCCAGTTCGCTTTTTCCTCAAGACTCCGGCGCGCGAGTGTAGAGATCGATACCACTTGAGACATTACCACGAGGCAAAGATTGCAGAAGGGGGTTTACGCGCTCGCGAGTATGTTTCTCTTTTTTTTCTACATACTCGGACGACTTCGCGGAAGGCATGAAATCCTCGGGCGGTAGTGTATGGGTACGTATATGCGCAAGCTTATATACCCGCTCAGGAGCTTCCATTATCGATGACGTTTATCTCCTTTCCGTTTTTCCGCGAGAAGCGACGCAGCCGCAGCGCGCAAATTGCTTTGAACGAAAGGTAAAAGAGAGGAGGAGAGAGAGAGAGAGAGAGAAACGAGTGGTACGTGGGTGTATATAGGAGAAGGTTTACGGGGAACGCGAGGTTCGAGGTTTAGCGCGATTGCGGGATGGCTTTTGAGAACCTGTTATTACGATTGCTTTTTTGTCAGTTTTGCAAGCTTATGGAAACGTTATGTTTAAGGAAAACTTTGAATGATTTTTCAAACTTTGTAAAATTTTTCTTTATTTTACCGAATTAGGTAAGGATAAAAGTTACTGATGTAATTAAAATGATAAAAGAAATAAGTAAGAAAGACATAACCGAAGAAAATCGGCCACCACAGATCCTGCGACAACGCGGAGCGACTGGACTTTCCTAGAACCTCTGTTTCTCAGCTATACGTAAAATCAGATATCATGAATCAGAAGCCCCCTCAGCCATAGCCGATACACACACGCGCGCGCGAGGGCAGCAGCTCTCTCTCTTGCAAGAAGCTTTCTACAAGCCACAACCACATAGCGCTGTCCTCTATAGCTATATCCACTTCGCGGACTATCGTGTACACCTATACACAGCTGTATAGGAGAAAAAAAAGTCTTAACCCCACGCGCGCTGTTGGAGAGGAAAAAAAAATCGAAATAGCAAAGGACACGACGACGAGGAGGAGGAGGAGGAAGGGAGTCGTAGGCGTCGCGTGGGAGGACGGTAGGAGAGTGCGCGCGAGCAAAGTAGCCACAGCTATAGCCATTCGAAGGAGTTAAGAGAGAGAGAGTAGGAGGGAGGAGAGGGGGACGGACGGTAGTTCGAAGAAGGAAGCAGGCATGTCGTGCAGCCTATATCCAAGACGGTCGCATGTCATATCAGCAATCATCGTGCGCTCGCTACCTCCCGCGCGTCACATATATATATATATATACAGGTATGTCTGTATAATATGCTTCCAACGCGCGCTCGCGCGATAGTGCCTCGAGCGTGCGTATATTACAGGGATTTAGTTCGAGCTCGCATGCTCGGAGACTGATGTGACCAAAGAGAGAGAGAGACCGCCTCGTCGCGACATGCGAGGTCCGAACGGGAAAAAATGAGCGCAGAGATCAACGTGAGATTCTCTCACCGTATATAGTGACTTGCTTGCTGTATATATATATATATATACATATACACGACAGATTTCTCGCGCGACTCGCGGGGTTATATGGGTGAGACGTATTTTTCGCTTTACATTTATAAGCGGACGTGCAGTATAGCGAGCGCTCGCGTGCTAAATTATTAATGGCGTCGCGTTTTCTCGAACACGGAGCTGTGTGTATATAT
>JAWWEQ010000010.1:15619830-15644092 GCA_035583055.1 Torymus tubicola | reverse complement strand
TATATATATATATATATATATATATATGCGCTGAATATTGCACGTAAATGAAGACGGGGCGCTGTGGCAGCGCGTTGTTTGTTATTTTTCATTTGTATAAGAGTTGCAGAGAGAGCTTGGTATTTAAGTATGGCAGGACGTGTGTGTTTGTGTGAAAGCTGCAGCGTAAGATCTATGACGTCTTACTTTGCACGACGCGCGGTTGCGTTTCGATCGGACTATGGTAATGATGATTTAATTCGTCGTCGGGTAAAGGATTGTTATATACTTGTTGTAATCTGTGACTTGTATACTGTAATTAAAATGATCATAATTTTTTTTTGCTTAAAGTTATTGTAATAAATGTAATTTTTGCATTTATTGTAAGTGGTACAAAAAAAATTATAAATTGTGAAAAAAGAGCACATATAGATATATATAAAGGCAGAAATACCCTTATATTGTAAATTTACTATACGCTACGAGTAACTTTCCCTCTTATCGTTCAAATTAATCGCGAGCTTTTTTCATCTACATTTTCAACATCGTCCTTCCCTTCTTCCGTGTCCAGTATAAGCGCGCCATCGCCAAGCTTCGAAGCCCATCGAAGAGAGACCACGTTAGGTATAAGCATCGGCGCGTTGAAGAAAAGAAAGCGAAGAAGGCTAGCGTGACTTTCATGTTTCAGGTCAGAACAATATATTTCGTTATATTATATTATTACGAGCGCGCGCGTGTGTGCGGCGGTGGCCAGTCCGCGTTATTTATCGCTTACTCGCGCGACATTATATAAGAAGGCAGAAGACGGTAAGGAGTAAGGGGAGAGAGAAAGAGAGAGTATAAGCGACGATGAGCGCACGCGGCTGGCTATATACCCCTCATTTCGACCCCTTCGAGCGTAACATTTATCGCGAAAGCTTCAACTCATTCCGCTGCGTGTTTATTGACCTTCTCTAGAAACGAGAGAGATTCTAGATGGGCTTTTCCCGTTCAAGACGTCGACGTGGGGGGTGCGGCCTCTTTCTCGAGGTTCCGATTGTATAGGGTGACCGAGCGGCCGCTCGTAAGGTGACATATGTGGGCGAGACATTGATTTTACACTGATTTACCCCACATCTGTCGAAGGCGGCGTACACGAGCGTTTGGATGGAGGATATATAACGACGAGTAGACCAATGGAATTCTTGGGAGATAAAAAACGTTCGGTGGCGGATGGTTAGGCTTATTTATTGTAGGGGCATTCCTGTAGTGTATATATATGGAGGATATGTGTGAAAAAGTTGTACGGTAGAAGGGATGCTCTTCAGCTGGAAGTCGTAAAAAAAGAAAGGGAAGCTGTATCCTGTTGCATAAAAAGTGACAAATTGCGGTCTGTAAACAACTTAATTGGGATTCGTATATTAAGATGATTAATTCCGGGGGCGCGAGGCATAACGATATAAGTTCACTTTTTATAAGTTTTTGTAAAAAAAGGGTTTTGTTGTTCAAATTTATATGTAATATCAGAATAAAAGAGATACGTGGCGATACTTGACTAGTCAACTGACACATTTAAAACATATATTTAAACAGTGGTATAAGCGAGTTATACATTTTCTGCTGTGTTAAATAATCGAAAAAGTTATGTTATTATGCCGAGAACTATGGATTTATCTAACAGTGCTGTTCTTGTTTATTGTGTATATATTCTTTAATTTAATTATGAAAAAAATCAATAAATTACAAAATTAACAATTATTCAACTAATTCTTATTATTTATTCAAAAAAAACTCTATTTTCGTAACATTTCTATTAAATTTACGACCATTCGGCATACTATACACATGTTAAACAGCGCGGACGATGTGTAAAAGAAGTGATAAGTATACTAGAATATTGAAAACTCTCGGAATTCTATCTAGTTATTGTAAATTTTTTATATATAAATCATTTTTTATTTACTCAAATAGATAACACACATTACAACGAAAACAAAGTATAAGATGCACAAAGTACAAAATCAGAAAATGAACTCATGCAGTTATGCCTCGGAGTTATAGAATTGTAATGCATACACACAAAATCGTACTGGCTGATCTTAAGTGCTTCAAAGTTAATTATTACAGAAAGTTCATACCTTTCGATAAGGATATAACAAGCTATGGAGTTACATAAGATTAATTTTATTACATCTATGACTTACAAAAAAACTAAATTAATTTATAATGAAAATAAAAATTGTCAATTTCCTACAAAAAGTAATCTTCCTTTATAGCACGTGACGAAAATTTCATATTATCGCTTCGTCGAAAGCTCTCGTTACAAATTCCACGATCTCGGGGTATACGCACTGCATGCTGCACATACATATATATATATATACATTGACGGTTCGAGACACCATCGACATGCGACTGCGAAACGAAAGCTCGAGGGCCGCACCGATGCACGCGTGCACGTGCGGAGTCAGGTGCTCATAAAGCCTCTGTACTCTATACATACACATACGTTTCTGCATGTGCATGTGAGCGCGTATGTGTATGCGAAAGCGCAAAGACGCATAAGTGGGTTTGGGTGGCTAAAAGCCGAGCAGCACGCGGCGCTCGAAAGAGAGAGAGAGAGAGAGAGCGTGAGCGTATCATAGAGAGACCGTTCGAGTGGAAAAACGCAACTAAACGCAACTAAACGCGAGTAATTGGGTGAAAAAAAGAGAGAGAGTGAGTGAGTCGATGTATAGATGTGCACATACAGGAGAATGAAAGAAGAGTGGAGATGTAACGGTAGGGTGGATCGAGTCTCTCTCGGTTCAATTTCCCTTTGTGGTACTAGGATTTCATATGTATACTTATGTAATTTACGAATTCATTTTTTTTATTCTATCATTTATTTGTGATTATTAGATAAATTAATGTATAAAAAAGTGATAATAATATATTTAACTATTGATATCGACGTTACTCATGTATAGGGATTGATTAATTAACTGATTTTCTCATATCAGACTTTTACAATTTTTTCAATAATCCAATAATTGATATACCGACCTTAATTTTCTCCCGCCAATTCCAAGAAGGAAAAAATATCACACGTGCAAGCCTCTCATTATGCATTTAAGCTTCATCACATCGCTAATATATGTACATTTCTGATTATTTTTCTCCACTGTACTCGACACGAGCAGTCACTCTGCGGCCTCGACTCCAGCGGCCGCTTTGATTTCGGAGAACGCACGCGCGCGCTTTGCCAATCCGCGAAGCGAAAATTATTTAACGAGTTTTCACCGACAACTAGTCGCGTACACGCATATATACATGTATATATACACCTATATATACGCAGGTATGTGTATGCATAAGGGCGAAGAGGAAACGCGGCCGAAGAACGCGACTCGAACACTTCTGCACGGGCGGTAATCAGTAAACGAGAATTCGATATCGGATTTATATAAAAAATAAAAGCCGAAGGAGTGAGTGAAAACACACGGCAACGTGCAAAATAAAAGTTTGTTCGTGCAATTAGGTTTCGCAAACGGCGACGCGCGGCGACGAAGAAATTCCACGAGCGCGCCCTGCCAATTTTAAATTGCACTGCACGGAACTCTCCAGCCCTTTTTAAGTGCAGCCTTTGGGTCACATTTACGAGCTGCGGCGCGCAAAAAAAATTATCATAATTTAGATTTATCGGGGGGGGGGGGGGGGGGAAATAACGCCGAGGTGAATGAGAAAATTCATGCTATTATTGTAATAAATTTCCGACAAACCTTGGATGTAATCTATGTATTATACATATAAGAATTCGTTGAAAAAAGACATGAGCGTAGGACAAAGGGAATACGTTATATATATATTGGAGAGATCGTCGTCGCAGCTTGACAAGCAAGCGTATGGGTATCACGTTACAGTGATGATGAACGCATTCGAAGCTCGGTTTTGAAAACAAAATTTCAAGTTTTTACGAGCCAAGGGTCATTAGGAGCGTGGTAATAAAAAGAGCTATACGTAAAAAAGGAGACGGTTGTTCTCGCGCGTCGTATACGCACACACACACATATATATATACACACAGGCGCGTGGGTGTACGTTCTGCTGCTCTATATAATACAGGGGAATGCCAGTATAACGCGAGGGTGACCGAAAGTTTAATATCGAGTAAAAGAGACTCCACGGAGGTATAAGGGTTCTGCGCCATTACATCATAATACGCGCCTTTTGGGTGATCGTGAAAAATCATTCTGGTATGCGCGCGTTCTCGTGTCATAATTTTGGGATTTTTATTATACTCTTTTTCTACACGTACGTACAGCGTGAAATTTAATCATTTATTATACAAAAGCGTTGCTTTATTGTTAAATGATTAGTATAGTAATAGAAGAATTAAAATGAGATATTATAAATGCATTGAGCTCCAAAATTCATAACTAATTAAGATTTTCAGTAATAAGAGAAGTCAAGGTTTCTAATAATCTATATGTAACATATAAAATAATATATTATTTTGTCTATATTTATTGATAGTAAGCTGTATCATTATAGATATAGGAAATTATTACTCTGTATTCTACAATAAATATATTTTAAGGTTTAAAATTTTGATTTGTGCTGTACGGCACAATAATTAATAAACTCAATTATAACGCCAAAATATATTACAGCTTATCACTCTTAATCACCCATCTAACACAAAAATTTATATCACACACTAAATCCTACATCGGTAGCATCAACCAAGCATCCAAAAATCCTTACTCTCTCTCTCTCTCTCTTTTTCTCCCCCTCGCAACCTCCCCCTTGGTGTTCACGCACTATAAAAGCCTGCGGAGACTGCGTTCAAATTCATCCCAGCAGTACCACAACCGCTTCCCCACATCCTGAAACTGCGAGGCTATTATCGACTGAATAGTTATAACACTATAAAGCAATTTAAAGCGGCGTGCGTGAGCGTTGCGCCACATTTTTCCTCCCCTCGCTTAACCACAAAAAGAGCGAGAGAGAAGCCAAAAGCTTACAGCACTTTCGTCCCTTCGCGCATCCAAAAAGCGACATCTCGAGCAGCCGGAGGAGGAGGAATAGAAGAAGAAGAAGAAGAAGAGGGTGGTCGATGCGGGCGTCGTCTGTATACAAGCTGTATGTTCCCTCTCTCTCTCTCTCGCCCTCGTCGTTGTACATAAAGGAGAGGCTGATGCGATGTATATATACAGAATCTCGTCGAGCGTAGCCGGATTGCGGCGGGCGCGTGCCTTCGGTAAACCCTCCGGGCTATTCACTGATTCAAATTAATCACGGCCGCGAGAGCGAGAGAGAGAGAGAAGCTCGACGAATCATCATCCCCCCAACGGCAGTGTATATATGCATGTATATGTGTGGGTATATAAGGATGCGGGAAGGTGTGTGGATGTAAGGAAGAGGAGGAGTGAGGGGTTTGCGTCGGCACCTATAGGAGAGAGGAGGTTGTTAGAGTTAACTCGTGCCCGAATTATCGACGTTAACTGTTTCCTATTTATTCGTATATAGCGTTGATAGGCTTTGCATTGATGAATCGACGGCACGCGCCAGATTGTATATTAGATTAATGAACAGAGATGAAAGGAACATTTTGTGTAATATAGAGATTATGAAAATTATTTAATTCATAACACGCGTAATTTACATTTAAAAATACATATATAAATTAATAGTCAGTCAACTGATGTCTCTAGAATTTCTATTATTTTTGGAAGAAAAGAATTTAATTAGCGAAACCAAAGCATCTTGCTACACACTCGCAATAAATAATCCTCTGCTTGCCTCACCGAGACGCCGTGTGATCTCGCAATTAAGACTTCCTCCCATACTCAACTCTGCAAAAAGGCGTATCCCAGAAATCACCCATCCGACTCCCTCCCCTCACATCTCCTACCCTCACATACATATATATACATTTCCTCCTCTCCTCGATGAATCTGCGAGGCGTAGTCTCATCACGCAACATTACCTCCGACTCAGCTGCTCTACCCACCGTAACCTTTCCTCTCTCCCTTGCATTTTTTCCTGGATCCCCCTCTTCCTCTCTCTCTCTCTCTCGCTCTCCGGTTTACAGAGAGTAGTTCTCTGCCGCACAGCTTCAGCATCAGCACTACGCAAAAGGATTGGTCTGGCTGTGAGTGAAAGAGAGAGAGAAATGGTGGTTGCAGCAGCAGTTCAAGGGAAGGCAGGAAGGAAGCTGGAGAGACGAGCGCGCGCGCTGCGGCGGTTGGTGGCAGTAAGCGAGCGAGTGAGCTTCTCTCTCTCTCTCGCTCTCTCAGAGGAAGAGAGGGTGATGAGAGGGGTGGAGGCGGCGGAGGACGAGAGGCGCGCGAGGGAGGGAAAGAGGTCTCGTCTCCGTGTCTCTATTGATCCTCCCCGAGAGCGCCGCCGCGGCGGCGGCAGCCGACGCCAACCGCGCGCACCGCATCCCGCCGCTCCTCGCTGCCACCTCATCCTCGATAACGCCAGAGTTGGTTGCTCTCTCTCTCTCTCTCTCTTTATGTGTATATAGGTGTGTATGTGGGTGTAAGTGTACAGGTATATATATGTACTCGTTGCTGCTGCTGCTGCTGCTACTACTGCTGCACTCGGCTCTTCTCGCTCCAATTCCATCACAGCAGCACTCTCGTGGTTGCGACTACTGCTACTGCTGCTGCTGCTGCTTTTTTTAACGAAATAATTTAAATAACGAGCGTAATCGATACGGCGCGCGACTTTAACGATATTATGTCGCGGAGAGAGAGAGAGAGAGAGGAGAGACGAGGAAGGGATTGGAATTATAAGGTGTGCTCATGCGAATGTTGTCGTGCTGCATGGGAATGCGAATTAATATTTACTTCGTGATATATTTTATTATTATGTCTCATTTGCGGAGGAAATTTATTCTTGCTTTAATTAGATTTGACGGGTGCGCGGATATTATATATATGTGCGAGAGGTAAGACTGATTCCGTATTGATTGGCAAGGCGACTGTAAATATTAAATTTAATCGTGTAATGAACTTTTAATACAAATATTTATAGATATTTCGATAGGGGTACTTGATATTTATTATTATTATTGTAAAGGACGTGTATATGTTTCTCTTTTAGACTTCCTCAATTTCGACGAGATCCATATAAGGATAAGGGATTCCAACGTACACGCGTCGTCTAAATACAGCGCGCAAAGAGAGCACTATATACGCGCGAGACCTTTTTTATTTTAATGAATATGAAAGGGAGCACAGAGAGAGAGAGAGAGTGAGTGAGAGGCTTGCGAGCGCGAGAAAGACGAGGAAAAAGAAAATACGCTCGGAGGCAGACGGTAGACCATTAACACGAGAGTTTTATAGAGTTTCTCGGCTAAATCGCGGAGCACCGACTATACGCGATCTCGTTCTCACTTAAGGTGGCTCTCCCCTGGTAAAAGGATGAAATGATTCGATGCTACGGCAGATTCGCAGGGGGAAATGTTGATGTATTTGTTAAATAAATAATCAATTTTAAACAAATAAATAATTTTGTTATAAGCTAATAATGTTTTTATATGAAGAAAAATATAGTCGTAGAATTTCTATATATGTATTTCTATTTATGTGACGAAAAGATTAATGATGCGTAATGTTTCAATATTTTCCTACATTTTGGAAACACTCCATCTATCGCTACGTTATAGTGCTTGATTAACTAGGAAAATATATGATATATTACAAGACGACGCGAAACGAAACCGTCCCGCGCTCGCGACCTCTATACTCATTACGGACAAGCGACTATAGTGCGTTGAAAAAAGTCACGAGCCTCTGCCGTTGAGTTTTCTTTATACATTCCACAAAAAAAAGAACCCACAGGAGAAGAAGAAGAAATCGCTGAGCGAGGGCACGCGCGCTTGCGCAAACAGGGAAGCGAGTGAGAGAGAGAGAGAGAGCAAAGAAAAAGAGAGGAAAAGAATAAGAGTTCTCTTCCTTTGAAAAGAAGCAAAGTGCCGACAGCAGAGTCTTTTCGCGCAGCAGCAGCAGCAGTATGAAGCCGCGCGGCCGAGTTTCTGCTCGCGCGTTTTGTCAAAGGACTCGTTCCTCCGTGCGAACTGCGCACAGTGTGTGTGTGAGTGTGCGGAACTCGCGGATGCATAAAATAAGAGCGAGAGAAAAAAGGGAAAGAGAGGAGCTGCTCTCTCTTATTCTACCGTGTAACGTGTACCTTCATCGTGAACCTGTCGGGGAAAAATGTAGTTAGTAAAAAAAAATGCAGCCGAAGTGGGAGAAAGAAACGCGCATCGATCTACTTTCGACATGTATATATAATCACACGAAGGATTTCAATCGGTGCGGTCTTATCAGCTTCGTAACGAGCGTGCCGCTACACGAAGCGGAGCTTTGCGCTATAGCGTACGCGCGCGCGTGGCGCACGTGATTCGAAAGAATCACTTTTGGGCATTAAAAAATTTATGGGAAAAAATAACGAGTGGCGCGCGATTTGTCTGGCCAAGGCGAAATCCCCGGAATAGCGTACGGCACGAATCGATCGTTTATCAATGTATATACGTGTGCGTATACATTCATGTATGTGTGTGTGTGCGTCGACCGGACAGTTTTGACGAATTAGCCTCGTTAGCTTTACGAGCGATTGTGATTGCGAGAGAGGCTGCGCTATACCGCTGTACTTCTACTATACCACCGCTGGCTTCGTTCGAGCTTTTACTGCTCCTTTATCTTTATTGTATGGAGTCTGATTCGTCTTGATCGATTCGATTCCCTCTCGCTCTCACTCGTTCGTTCTGTTCTCCCACCCTCCTTCCTTCTTTCCCCGCTCCTCTTTTGCCGCGATCCATTTCTCCCGAGTTATGGTACGAGCGGAATTCCAAGCGATTCTAAAATTGCATCGGCTTTTGATCTGGCTTTCAGTTTTTAATTATATTATACCGTTTTAGAGAAATATTAGACTCGGTTTTTCATGATGTATACGTTGAGTACTGAGCATTATAATGGTTAGAGATATAATATATCTGTGTATTTTTTCGTATTTAGTTGAAAGAAAAAGAAATGATACAATTGTATATAGAATAATAGAGAATGTTATAATATATACATGTGTTAATGCTTCTTATACATTTAATAACTTTATACAACGAATTACTGTTGTATAATCAATCGGTACACAATATTTTTAACTTTATGTAAATTTTTGTTATGTAAGTAAATAAATTTATATTACATTCGATATCATAATAATAAACCGTAATGTATTACTTATTCATTATTAATAGATTTATTCATAGATAATATTTCATCAAGATATACTAATAGATTTTAAAAACCGAACCAAAAAACTCATCAATCCGACAACACTACAATGGCTGACACAACTGCAATGCGAACCTATATACCGCGTCGCCATATCTCTTTTGCACATGAGCCACTATCTTTCTCTCTCCTCTCCTCGAGCAAAAGAGAGAGGCGAGAGAGATAGTGTGAGAGTTGAAATCGTAGCCTACCATTGGTCCGTTGGATCTTCCCACCGCAACAGCGCCTTGTCCCTCTCACCATTCTCTCTCTCTCTCTCTCTCTCTTTCTCTCTTATACTTCTATATGTATACATATACGCCTCTATATATCGTGCGTTCTCGCTCGCCCTCGCATTCTCACGAGCGAGCAGACACACACATACAGAGCGCTCGCATGTATGGGAGAGCGCTCGAGTGGCATCCCTCGTCGGGGATTGGCTACGAGGGAAGCATCAGTCGACTGGTATTGGTCGGCCGTAGGAGCATCTCTGCTCATCTTCGCGACTGCGCGCCGCAGTCGACAGTGTACGATCACGACGACTATAGTGCCCTCCCTCTCTTTCTCTCTCTCTCTCTCTTCGCGTAGCTCTAGGCCAAAATGGTGGCTCGCTCGATGCGGAGTATTGAGTTGCGCGCATCGTTCTCCGGAGAACGCTGTATGTGTGATATATAAATACTAATTATTAAGAGTTATTTTTCGAATTAAATTTTACGAAAATTAAATTTTCGTGTTTATCGTAGTATATGAATATAATATTCAGTAGAAAATCTGTGTATTAATATTTTTAATTTTGTATTCCATAAGTCTGTACATTGCAAATTTTTAGACTGTTTTCAAATATAGTTTACTTATAGCGTTTTTAATTTACACGATGAATAAAAATTTATGATATATTGTCAAATTTAATTGAATGGACTTCTAAAATTTATTCAATTTTATAAATTCCTCGTGTGAATAACCGTTATAATTATTATTAATATGTATATATAGTAGATTATAAAGACTTTACATGTACACATCAAGAACCATAATAATATATTCCTTCAAAATATTTTAGATCTAGTAAACTTCTACTTGATATTGACTTCTTTCACAAGAGTTACATTAAATACGATCCTCAATCTATAATATCAAATTTTTATTAATTTAACAGAAAACCTATGTCTTACGATGTGAAACGTCAGAGAAAGTGCGCGAAAAAGATGCAGACACAAAGGACATAAATATATTACAGAGGATTGGAAGCGAAGTGACGCGCACCAGTGGATTTTCATTAAAGGCTTCATTCCGAATAAAGTCAAGGCGTGAAACGAGGTAATAACTCCTGCCTCTCTCTCTTTCTCTCTTTCTCGGTCCAAGAATATACTATATGCACACGCGCAAGATCGCGTCCAAACGGACGGATTGCAAAAAGAATGAAGAGGCAAGGAGAGAAAGAGAGAGGAGAGCAAAAGGGAACCAAACGATTCGCAAGAGGCACGTATTATGGTTACAACGTCGGGGCACGCACGCCACAGCTATCGACGAAAATCCTCTGCAGGCTGCTGTCACCCAGAATAGCATTAACTGTTAGTCATACATCCTGTTGTGCATCGCGAGTTAAAGACGCGGAGTTAAATATATAATATATGCATACGCGTGTGCAGATGCGCATGAGAGAAAGGCGCAGAGAGCTAAAGTTAGACGGGTAGCTTCAATTTCTCGGAAAATCTGATGAATTACAGGGAAGCGAAAAATGTACTTTGTACATTGTGGCGTATATGCATCGTTACCAACGGAACGTCTTTCCCGCGTGAAAATAGAGTCGGGACTGGAGCCCTACACATCAGCCCTCCATGTTCGCTTCAAAGAGTTCGATGATATGAAACGTCAGTAAAAGAGAGAAAAAGAGAAAGAGAAAAAGAGAGCTGCAGGCAAGCGGCTGGCATGGCAATAGTGTCTACCGCCACTGGCTGCACTCACCCTCTCTCTCTCTCTCGCTCCCTCTCACTCCAAGCCGTTCATTTAATCTTAGTGTCTTTTCTCCGGCTGTCCGTATCTCTCTCTCTCTTCCTCTTTCTCTCTCCCGTTCCTTCTCCCTCAGCTTTAATGAACACCGCGCGCGAGAGAGCAGCAGACGGAAGAGAGAGGAGAGCAGAGCAGAGCAACGCAGTGCAAAAGGTGAGGCCATGGGGGTGGGGAGGAAACGACGACAGACGACTACGACGACTGCAGCTGAGAGCTCGCTTGCTCGTTCCAGCGTATATATATATATATATATATATACATATATACAGGTACGGCGAGTAGTGTGACAGCGAGCCGCGGAGGGTTGGCTCGAGAGCGAGATGGTATGATAACTGCTGCGAGTAGAGAGAGAGAGAGAGAGGTGAAGAGAGGTGGAGGGAGTGAGAGAGGACGGGGCGGGAAGAGAGCTCGCGCGCAGAGAAAGAGAGGATGACGACGGGAAGAGAGGAGGCCGGAAGAGCGAGAGAGGAGAGGTGGGTTACCATGGCTACGAGAAACCGCAGTCGCCGCCGCTGCCACCGCCGCTGTACCGTCGACGACGACGACGACGACGACGATGCGAACGAGAGAGGTGTCACTGACTCCTGGCTATATGTATGTACCTATATACGCGTGCGATACACTCGAGCCTCTCTTGTACACCATTGCAACGCATGCATCTCTGTTTCTCTCTCTCTCTCTCTCTTCTCCCTGTACGCTGAAGAACTGCCGTGGTGTATATATATATGCAAGTCGAGCTCCTGCCACCACAGCGCGACGACGTTAAAATCCAAAGTACCGAACGCGACTTTAACATCGGCAGCTCGTGACGAATCCGCGGGGCCTTTGCGAGAGCGCGCACACCACTTTTGTCCCGCACGCATTCGCTCTCTCTCTCTCTCTCTCTCTGTACTCTCTTTGTCCGCCGTCCTGCAGTGCTGCAGATGTACGCGTATGTATATTCGTGTATGCGAGGAGTGAGAGAGAGAGAGAGAGAAGCTCAACAATAGCACTCTCTGTGATGCCTCCGATTCCTCTGCTGCCGCCGCCACTGCTGCTTCCATGAGGGAGTGTTACGGTCTCTCTCTCTATATATATATGCGTGTGAACGCTGTGTAGTCCGGTAGATTGGATTTGTTTTAGATTTGGGGTTCATTTAAATTGGTTTACAAAAAAGATAATTTTTATTAATATTTCTTTTTTATGATATTTCTTTATGAATTTTGTATGGAAAAGTTGGATTAAAATGGCACCAATGGTATAAAGTTTTTTAATGGAAAATTTTTAAATGGGATGAATTGTTATATTCACAGTCGATAATTTGCAAGTTAATTTAATAAACTCTATACTAGTTTAGAGATTCTTGCACCTTACTGTAAAAATAATAGACTTTACAGCATACCTTTAACTATACGTATTTATATCTGAATGAGAATTAATTTATACTTTTGTAAAAAGCAGTAGAAAATTTTGTTATTTTTAGTATTAGAAACTTAGCATAACAGATTGTATTTATATAACCAAATTAAAGTTCTCTTTCAAATGTTACAATATAAGTTTATTACAAAAAGTGTAAATTTAACAAGATTTCTATTTTCTGTGAAATAGTTATTTTTATCTTACGTTTTCCAATCGGTTGTTTATATATGCTACTACACTGTGTATATGTATTTGAGGGTTGTATAAATGAGTGTATCTAATTTATTGTGAATTTTCTTACTTTATATTGCACCACTGACTTATGGTAATCTTGACTGATAGATTTTAACACTAAATTATTCATATCGTATTATTATTTTGCCTTTTTTTCAGTTATACCGCTCTTACGCCTGACTGACTTACTTGAATGTATTGTATTTATTTTTTATCTTAAGTATTGTCAACTGTGATATCACCTTTGAGCACTATGTATTTATGATATTCTATGCATTTTTCACTTTTTTTATTTATTACGAAATGAATATATATCTATCTATATCTATCAATGTGTTCTCATGCAGTAAGTCTGCGCAAAAAAATAATTAATTATCTCGCTGAAGTCTGCCTGTAAAGAGCTTATAGGAAATGTCTTCTTATTTAGATTTTGCTGAATTTTTAACTAAAAAAAGAAGACAGAAAACAATAAAACCCCCTCGTTAAATTATTTCTTATGTGGACATTTTTCTGATCTCAAGAAACGATTTTATTAAAGTCTAGCGATAAAACTCGCTTTATCAAAGTTTAATTTTTGTAAAATAGAAAATGGCTTATACAAACAGTTAAGCCACATTTTAAACCCCAGACTCCGGCTATCCTAATATTATAGAATCACTTTTCTTTCTGCGAAGGGCCTCAAAAACCAGTGTTACGTAAAATGACGACGCAACCTGGCAGCATTCCCCTTGCAGGAGAAAAATAACAATTGTTATTGCAAGGGAAGCACATTACTTTCCGAGAGAAGGCGAAAAAGAAGGGAAAAAGGGACAACTTAAAGAACTCGAGCGAGCTCCGTCGTAGCAGAGGGGGCGATGTTCTTACCGCTGCTGCTGCTGCTGCTACCGTCGCTCGTCTCCGTCACTTATCGCTCTTAGATCCGATTCGCCTCCGCGGTCTCCATGGAAACGTCTCCGCGGAAAAACCTATCGATTCTCCCTTTGGTCTCTCTCTCTCTCTCACTCTTTTCCTCCTACTCCTCTTCTCTGAAAGAGAACTCTTTCAAGAATCTCCCCTGGTGCCCTTTCCTCTCTTCGCTTCTTTTTCTATTTGAATCTCTTCCTCGCAGGTCTACTCCTCTATAACTCCGAGCTTTCGATATAGCTTCGCTCTTTTTTCGTCTTCGATTCTTCCATCCCTCCCTTAACGGCTCTGTTGCGAGTTTCCGACCCTTCGCGCCTTTTTATCTCATTTGCTCGGTCCTGCACGGGAAAGCTGGTGAGAATGCTCGTTTCGGACGAAGGATATATATATAAGACGCAGCTATATGGCACTTTCACACGACTCGCTCGTTAAAGAGGTTTATTTCGTTAATAAGGACGGACCCTGGCGCGTGCTTATTGAAACAATAAAGAATCTGCCCGAGTTGTACGCAGGCCTTTAGAGGCGTGGGCAAGCAGCAGTCCCTCGCCTTTGGTCACGCCGGATACTCGAAGACGACGGCGAGTACGTGCTCGGGATGCCGAGTGTCTCTCTTTCTTTTTTTCCCTCTCTCTTTCTGTCCTGTAGCAATTCTACCCTCGCGAAGCGATATATATATATACACACACACACGAATGGCCCACAAAGCACGCAGAAGGAGAGCAAGAGAGAGGGGCTTGATGGATTTATTGGCGGGTATATTGCGGTTTCTTCGCAGCCGACTCTTGGCAGTCATTGAATGACGACGTTTTTGGCTTCGTCGCCGCGACCCCTCTCTGTCATTGATATAAAGTTAATTATAACAATTGCAATCTGGATGGAGTATGGGGAATGAAAACCAGTTGTTCTATCGATCATTGAAAGTTGGCGATTCTATACTTTTATACTTATATATCCAATTAAAATTTGATGCTTTTTTATATCAATATTTCGTTATCATCTTCATTCGCCAATGTTATATCATCATTATAAACGTTATATTATTTATTTTTTCCGATACTAAGATAGATTCACTTTATAATTATTATTATTATTACTATAATTTAACTATATGTAGAAATATTAATTACGTATAAGAGCAACTTGACGCCTTCGAGGTAGAATAATACTTATGACATTTTACAAAAAATAGTACTTTATCTCAGAGTATTTTATTCTTATAGTAGTATATATTCTAGATTTTGTAACGGTAACTAATAATTTTTTAGAGATCAAAAAAATATATCACACATTTTTTAGAAAATCTTAAATTCTGACAAATGTTAGTCTTTCTAATAATTTCCTCTTTTCAGTACTATTGGTATTTGTAATTTGTCGTACTAATGATTCCTCAAGTAACAAAACCATTTAATATTTTCAAAAATTATATTACTAAATAAGCACTTTAGTCAGATAAAATTATTATTTATCTAGAGCGAAGTAAGTATAAATAAATGTAAAAACATTATGTTTACGTTATACTTTGTAAGAAAACCATTAGATCATACGTGACTCTTACAGAAGTTCCCGACGCTAATAAAACTGCGCACGCAGAAACAGCAATTACGCACAAAGCATATGATCCCACTCTTTCTCTCCCCCGCTGCAAATAACGTCGAAAAAAGTGGAAATGCCCTCGCGGCAAGCCATTTGTAAGACAGCGCGCTTTACATAACGCACCTCTGCGAACTTGCTCTCTCTCTCTCTCTCTCAAGCGAGACTTTGCAGCTTCTTGCTCTTTTTCCTCCTCCTCCTCCTCCTCTCCCTATATTCTCGCTCCCTTTTCTTCATTCTATCGGGTATAGGTACTCCCGCTTGCGTAAGCCAACGCACGCACGTAGCACGCGCGAATATAGGTGCGAAATAAACGAGCGAGCAAGAGCGAGAGAGGGAGTATATAAGAGAGAATTCTCGTAGTGAAGGGCACACGCGCGCGCGAGGAAATGACGACACGAGGTGGCGGGAGCGAGCACGCGCATATCTACTCACTCTCTGAAGAGAGAGAGAGAGAGAGAGAGAGAGAGAGAGAGAGAGAGAGAGAGAACTACCGGGGGAATCGATCGAGCCCGTGCGCTCTGCGAGCGAGACGATTCCGGGATTCTTCTCTCTCTCAGTGAGCCACAGCGGTGGTAGCGGCGGCCCTGAAAAGCCCATTTACCACAACAGAGCTAGCTCAACCACGACCGGCTCTTGCTCATTCGTTCCTTTTGAAGCTCTTGCTCCCTTCGCATTACTCCTCTCTCTCTCACTGCGTGTGAGATGCGAACGAGGGAGTGTGTATCGCGTACGTACGCACGCAGGAAACGAGGAGGTGCGCAAAAAAGTCTGAAATAGAAATAGCGCAAGGAAAGAGAATGAGAGGAGGCTCGATAGCGAAGAGCACAGGGGGGGAGAGGAAACGAAGGGGAAGAGAAGAAGATGGAGATGTAGAGGAGGAGGAGGAGGAGGTGGAGAAGAAGTAGAAGGAAGCGGAGCGAGAGAGCGAACAATGGCTCGGCTTCGGAGACTCGGAAATGTCGAGCGCGCGAGCCGCTGAATGGGAGACGGATGAGAAACTTGGCCGTGTCGCGACCGCGCGCAAGCCGGATAGTCGTACAATGCTCGACTGGAAGATGAATGTTTAACGTAGACCGCGACGACGACGATGTTGGGAAGGGCTAAGGTCCTCGTGCTAGGGAAGATATGCGGAAATAGATTCCTCGATGGGTGAGAAATATACCGCATGCCGCGGTTGCGCCGTGCTTCTGTTTCTACAAGTATTGTTCGTCGTTCGAGCATTCCTATTCCATTTGGTCATTGTGCTGAGGTGGTAAAGATGGATAATAGAATGGTAATGCTTGAAAGATGAATTTTTGTTTGTATTGACTGATATGATTAACATTTGATTCAATGTAACATTAACTTTTCAAGGATACATGAATTTTTTTTATGTAATTTAATCATTATTATTAAAAATCTTTAGAAATAAAATAGTTTGAATTATATCCGCGTATAATTTCTATTAATATTGCTTTATAGACATCCAAATGATATCGAGCTGAAAAAGAATACCTCCGCATTTCGAGCTGAAAAAATGTTATTGTATCAATTATTACTCACCGTTTCGTAACACTTTCAAAACTATATATATACAGTCTCCATATTACAATAACCCGGCCACTTACAATTTACTCGACAATGGCCCTATAATAGACAGGCACGAGAACTCTATTGCGTATAATTACGCTCATAGTTTTACGAGTTCGGAAGATGAACTTAAGTGATCAATTTAACGAGGCGAACAAAAAAGAACAGTTGTTATGACTATATATATACGTATATATATGAGACGGGGGATGGGGCAGCGCGGTAGCGGTGGGCACGAGCGTCGTTGAAAAGAACTCATCGTCGTACAACAAGGGTGTGTTCGCGCGGACGGTTATTATACCCTCGCCACCGACAGTAGACTGTCTAGAAAATTCATGAAATGCAAACATCAAACAAGGGTCGTCCGATCGATTCAGCACCCACACAGTCTCGCCCTCCTCCGGAGCCCATGTGGGCCTATATACTCATGCTATGCCGCATGATGCATACAATAATAAGCTGTATGTACGCGTATGTCTACTTACATAATTATAGAAGTATGGATATCTGTGTCGACGTTTATCTTTAATCATATTATCTTATTTAATCATATATCCGAATAGTAGTACTGTATGTACAAGTGTATACGTAAATATACGTAATAGACATGTTCGTAGTGCTCGCTTAATCAAAGTTACGCTATGTTTAATAAATGCAAATCTCACGAAGTTAGCAAAAAAAACTTGAAATATGAATTTCAAAATTTTTTTTTTGAGCACGCCTATCAAATTTAGTTTATCTTGGTGATTAGAGTAGGAAGAAAAAAATCTGCGGTTGAACAACGAATGGTCCATTGAATGGTATTATTTTGCTGGGACAACTAATCGATTTTTTTAAACTATTTGAAAATAGCTCTAGTTTAGTACTAAATTATTTCACCAATAACAACTTAATAGGAAATTTAGAAAAAAGGAAATAAAACCGAAGAATGAAAGCTTTTCAAATAATTTTTTAGTATTAGATAATGTTGATACCTTCACAAGTTATGTGAGGTTGAAGTTAAGCTTAAAATTCACATGGTTAATGGTTGGGTCAATTGTTGATCCTTCATCACCGTTTCTGTCAATTTTGAAAAGCTTGTTCTTTGGTTTTATTTTCTTTTCCCAAAATTTTATATTGAGTTATTTTTGGCGAATTAATTTAAAACTAAACTAGAGCTATTTTTAATCATTTAAAAAGAATCGATTAATTGTGCCAGAAAAATGATACCATATTCGATAGACTTTGTTCAACCGCGGATTTTTTTCTCGGTACTTTAATCAACAAGAAAAACCAAGTTTCATAGTGGCACTCAATAAAAAAATTTTAAATTCATTTTACAAGTTTTTTCGTAGATTTCATGAGATTTACACGTATATTTTTTTATTTGTTTATTTCACATTAAAACAGGCTAAGAAGCCCTATATACAAATTTAAAATGCGTACATAAAGGTGTAGACATAATGACAATTAAGATTTCCGCAGATTTAAATGATGATACTATATTTAATTGAATGATGCATATACCTACGTACACATCTCTCTCAAAAGGAGAGCGAACGCGCTCGTTGCACCCACCGCGCAGGCTCTAATAAATCTCTCTTGCGCGCACGCGCATGGTTGCGATAAGTTTCGCGTTATAGTACACATATATATAAGAATAAGAAGCATACAAGAAGAAAAAAAAGAGTATACAGCAGTAGCAGGGGCAGCGGTTGCTCGATCATAGAGCCATGCAAGCGAGAGAATTATAGTGGAAGCCACGAGGATCGCTAACCACATGTATATACATATACGTGTATGTGTGTGTGTATGTGGAAGGCCTTGCGCTGTTGCGCACGTGATATTATAGAGCGAAAACGGTAAATGGCCCTAATAATGCGAAATCTCGCTGACCATAAATACGAGGCGACACGATATCGCGCGGCCGCATCTAGGTGGCATGTCGCGCCCGTCTTGTGCCAAGCAAGTTCTCGTGCTGCCGTGTCTCATGTGATACCGGTCGCTTGCTTGCTTATACCAGCGTATATATATATGAGTGCTCGCGTCAAATATGCCTACGTGCGCGAGTGTAAGCTTTGACTTTGCGCGCGAGACGCTCGTGAGGCTTATCATATGAGGTATATGGTCTTCCATAAAGAGCGAAGGTGGTAGATAGTGCGACGGGGAGGTTATCGTTAATCTGAGAGACAAGAGATCATCGCTGTGGACTCTTGGGGGTCTTTGGATGGTTGCCGGCCGACGTGCATGAGAATTTGTGGTTTAGCAGTAAAATATATTTGACGCGTATATGTATATGTGTGTGTATGTGGGTTTTAAGTGGGTAAGATTTTTATACGAGAAAAATGCTTTTTTTTGTATAAGATATTGATTTTCTATGTAATTTTTTTTTTGTATTAATATTAATTATTTTTTGAATATCTCGTATTATCGTTGATCGTTATACGTGCATGCTCGTTAATTCTAAAATGACACTTTTTATTTTTAACTTCATATTTCACTTTTAATATGACGTCTTACGAATGTTAACGATGCGAATACATTTAAAAGTTTCGAAACGACGATTACTCGTCAGATAAGAGAATCAACAAAAATAAAATTAATGTGCCTCTTATTAAAGCCAAGCAAATACACATCGGTAAATTAGATTAGCCCCGCAGTTCATGCATTAATTAGACCGATATAATATCAGTTCGACCAAAACTTTGGATGAGCAAACAAAAAATGAACAATTTTACTCGATACTCGTGATAATAATTGTGCGGTAGAGAAATTCCATGTTTTCAGCGTGCAAATGGAAATTTTTACCCTATTACCGTCCGCGAAGCAAATATATCGAAAAATAAAAAAAACAATAAACCACCGCATTGATATGGAATCTTCCCCGCCGCTATATATCCAAACATAGTAATTTCACATAGTCAATTTATATTCAAATATGTATATATACGAGTGACTTAGAGCATCCGCACAGGCGCACGCGCGATCTACATTCTTTCCCGAAAGCCGCGCGGCAGGTGGACTTAAATAAGAGTCAAGCAACGTCGAGCCACGCGCGCACGGAGAATCGTTAAGTCATGAGGCGGCACTCGCTTGCTCGCCGCTGATCGATGTTGTGTAGGAAGTTTTTACGCCGAGAATAAAAAAAAAGAAAGGGAAAAGAGAAACGCGGCCATGTGTATATATAAGAATAAGAAAGAGACGGAGAAAGAAAGAAAGTGGGCAATGGAAGAAGAAAAGAGGGGAAAAGGAAAGAAAAGGAGCGTACTATCTAGATTCGCGGAGTAGGAGGGGTCAGAGGCGAGAATCTCAGTGTGCTGTCTCCTTGGCGTGTGTCGCACTTGGGGAGGGTCGGACATCAGCTCCTCAAGAGAGTGGGTGGAGGTCGCGTGTCCGGTATCTCTAGCGGGGATCGCCCCCCGCGAGGAGACATTTCGTCCTCGGCTAGTGTGTGTATATATAGTCCAGAAATGACCATCGTCGTCCTCCTTCGCCAGTCCGCCTTCGTCCTCCTCTTTTCTTTCTCTGACGTGGCTATACGCTCCGAGCGATGTGACGGCCGCGGTTGCTCGCATTATCTGCGCGTCGCGTAGTATATATACGTGTGTGGGTGTATGTATATAGATGCGACGATAAGCGGATTTATTGGAAGGGAGTGCGTGAGCGCTCGCACGCGTGGAGAAAGGCGAAAGGAAGGAAGGAACGAAAAAGGCACGTTGTGGAGTTAGGCGAACAGGCGCACACGATCGTCTTAATGATGATCGCGCGCGCGTGCGACTACTGCCGACGTTGCGGACGGTCGATCATCGCACGAAATATCTCGGTGACTCGCTGCGCGTGGCCCTTTTTTTTTTTTTAATCGCAAGGCGTCGCGTGTGCGCTGTCATTGTCCAGTGGTTGATTATTAGTTTCTTGGTTCTACGAACACAACGTCAAGCAGTAGTATGTAGCTTTCTTGCTTTATAGCTCTCGGGTCGTCCCGAGGAAACATCTTTTTAATGCCGTTTAAATTACCTAGATGGGATGATAAGGGGAAATCGTTGCGAGAAATAAATGATTGGTGGGAGTGTATAATGATCGGACGGCGATTTGGTACTTGGGTTACGAGAAAAATGCGTAGGATACGATGTACAGTAGGGTTGTTAGCATAAGTCAGGTGAAAGATTATACACGGCATTGAATTTTTCTATAAGTTATCGAGAGCGATTAATTTGATGTTATCATAATTTCACGGTCAAAGACGAAATGTTTTTGCATAGAGAGTGTGTGAGATAGAGAGAGAGAGAGAGAGAGAGAGAACGCGCATGTGGACGCGTATAAGATACAGGTGGCTCGATATGCAACTTGGCATTCTGAGAAGGTGAGCTTGAGTGTGGTGAACTGTAAACAGAGCAAAACAAGGTATTATTAACGTCTCTTTATCGATTAATATTCAAAACATCAATACTTATGAATTACACAACGATAAGAACGTATCTTTGAGTGTCTAGAACAGCAATCTGCTTCTCAAAATGGCGTCGGAACAAATACAACAAGAAAAAAAATGTTATGCAAGCAGAGGACAAAGAAGAAGGAGGTGGAAGAGGAAGAGGCGAAGAAGAAGGAATGAAAGAATGGAGTGAAAGAGGCGAGGAAGGGAGAAGGCGATGGCTGTAAAGGGCTGGAAGCAGCTAGCGTTGTTATGTCTGTGGGCTACCGAGGTTCTCCGGTTCGATAATGCTCGATTGCTAAACAACAATGTCAAACGTTCGTGCTCCTTTGGTTATTGCAGACTCGCTATAATACTAATACACGTCATCATTCGTGATGTTGAAGATTCAGTGTAGCCATTGTGACTGCGGTACGTTAACCCCTATCGTGAGTGTTCGATGAACGACTGTTGAAAGAGAAGTCAAGGGTAGCTGCAGTATAGTAATATCTAATATTATAATTTTAAATCTGAAAATGATAGAGGCAGCGAACGTGGAGCATGGCAATGTTTCGTGGTACTTTAATTGCAGCGACGTCTTTCACACTTTTTTACCAACTGAACGTTAGACTTATTGTAATTTTCTTATAATTGAAATAGATTTTTTACTGATTACTTGCAAAATAAATAAAATCTAATAAATAAAAAAGGGAATGAATGTATTTTTAATTTAATAAATTCATTACCTTATGTAAGGAGCATTAATAATATTTAACTAGACATTTCTTATTTATGTAAGGTATATATAGGTTTAACTGAAAACAGCATTAATAGAAAAGAAGACGTTCAAACACTTAATCATTGTTATAAACCGTTATTACGTCTATTAAACCCAACCCAACCCAACCCTTGTAAAAACAAAAATAAACAAACATCGGAACTGACAAATTTTGTAAACAGCGGAACTAGTATATAAGGAACAAACGGATATGTTTCCATTAACATTGAATGACACAATTAATTTTTTGGTCTGAAAGTTTAAGAGCAGGTAAAATTTTTTCTGTTTTTGACTGACATTGTGAAAATTTTTTTGTAAAAGTTATGTGATAATTAATTTTGTATTGTGTTTTTTAATAAAGCCTGAAGAGGTCAGCGAATTATGCTAACGAAACGTCGCTAAAATATATTGAGTTTGATTTTAAAACTTCAATACATTTCTCTCAACGATCGACAGAATATATTACAAAGAAGAATTGAAATAGTTGCACCAAGCCAACCAAAAAAGCGAAAATTAGCAACATGACCTTTGCATTTTCATAGTACATTACTGGACTTCGCGTCGGGCGCCCACTTCAGGCAGTGGCGGAATTCCAACTTTCGCCTCTTGTACTGTATGAGACAGTTATTTCAATTGTTTAGCTCGGGCGTATTTGTGCATAATTTAAAAAAATAAATTAGGATGTTTGTTGAAAAATGAAATCAAATTTCATTATATCCGGCAGATAAAATATTGAAAAATAATCGACACATATTTTTTCTTTTTTAAATTTAATATTTATTAACAAAAATATAACAATATGAAAAGTGCGATGACGTCACAATTGTACACTATATAGATATACTGTGTCATTGTGACGTCACAATTATCTTAAATTGTAACTAGCTATAACTTTGTTAGTAAATGTTAAATTCGAAAAACACAAAATACTTGTCGATTATTTTCCGATATTCTGATGGATCTAATGGATTTTTTCATGCAAAATCTCAATTGTAATCAAATAAAATGTAAATTATTTTTATTAATTATTTTCAGAAGATTACTAAATATGCAGTTTTCATATTTATTATTTTTATATTTTTTATTTTTATATTTTTTATTTTTATTATCTGTTTATAGATATTCAAAAGTTACTGGTCTATAGGTTAATGACATTGAATATATTGACAGCACCTCTAAATATTCTATTAACAAAATCTACAGTTGCCTAGTTACCAACTCAGAAGCAAGCGTGGCGAAAGTCCGAGCAGTGGGTAAAGGCTGTTCTTTCGCCATCGAAAACAACGGAAAAACTACGTACTTTCGACCAGGGGATCAAGAAAATATATTTTTTCATAAAAATTAATATATGACTTATTACTATTATTTAACTAAAAGTACTTACCTAAACATATATTTATAGTTAATTAATTATTTTTTTTTAAAGCGCAATAAGTCAATAAAATTAATTATTGTTAATTAAAAATTGTTAACTAATTTTTTCAAGGTTACGGACATCTAGTAGGTCTAGATGTTAATATTTTGTCGAGTTACTCCAGATTAAAAAAAATGAAGACTTTAGGCGCCTTAGTTCCCGAAATATAGAAAATTTTTCAAGCGCTTCGAATTTGAAGTAGCCGTGTTCAGTCTTTCCGTGGGACACTACAAATTACTTTATATTTCTCTCGCACATTTTAAATTGTTTTTAACAATGTAATTTTGTAGTAAATCTAGCGCACTATTTTTTTATGATAATATAATTATCCATTAAAATTATCCTGCTGGTTTTGTTCCTTAATATCAATAAAGAAAGTCGTGTCGATTTAAAAGAAAAAAAATATATCTCGGCTCCTAGTGCACTTTGTAACGGGGTAAGGTTCTCTACACGTAATAAACTCTTACGATACACTTGCTGCGGGTTCTACGTCGAAGCAACCATGCTGTCCGGCAGTTGGCAGTGGCACAAGGGACGAACACTGGCCTTAAGCTGGCATTGTAGAAAACTTAAGCCTCTTTCTACTTGAGCGCCCCTTGCTCGGTGGCACTGCTGCCAACTCCGGTGCAAGAACGAGGCTGTTGGCTACACCTAGCCTTATCTACTAGCAGCCGGTTCTCCCGTACAACACCGCTTGTTTACACACAACGGTTTACTCTTCTCTTACCTTCCCGTTACCGTTACTCCTCCAG